>LQNS02000304.1:1915757-1945448 GCA_001587735.2 Parhyale hawaiensis
CATCAGTACCTACTCACCGGCAACACGGGCACCTCATCAGTACCTACTCACCGGCAACACGGGCACCTCATCAGTACCTACTCACCGGCAACACATCTGTACCTACTCACCGGCAACACGGGCACCACATCAGTACCTACTCACCGGCAACACGGGCACCTCATCAGTACCTACTCACCGGCAACACGGGCACCACATCAGTACCTACTCACCGGCAACACATCTGTACCTACTCACCGGCAACACAGGCACCACATCAGTACCTACTCACCGGAAACGCAGGCACCACATTAGTACTCACCGGGAAAACGGGCACCACATCAGTGTGGGAGTTGAGCAGCAGAGAAGGCAACTGAGGGTTGGTGCCTCTGAATGTGATGATCACCACTGGCTTGCCGGGGGCGCTCTCCACCACCGAAACCTCACCACCCACTGCTTCACCACGCGCCTTCAGCCATGCCGTGCAGCTCTCTGAAAATTATTCTTATTAATGCTTTATTGAAGCTCAGCGCTTCAATACCCTTAGCTCCTCTAGACCGGAGAATCTACGGAATCAAAACGAAAGAGTTAGTTATAGTGAGAAAGTTTAAGCCTCCGTTTCCGAGCGGAACGATGTCACAGAGAAAAGAACAAGGGACATATAGTATGCCAAAAGAAACGGGGAGCCCATGCACGAAGGTGTATCCACGCAGGATCAACGTGCATGGGAACAGTAAGTCGGGAAACAAGAGGAAGAACAGAATAAAGCATGAGCGAAAATGAGTATGAAATCAGAAGAAAGCAAAGTGGGCCCGAAAGACAGGCATCCCCAAGGCCTAGCTAATGGCTAAGGTTATCAAAACCAAAGAACAAGCAATAACTACATAGTACATCCATTCGGAAAATGTTTCTGTTATTAACAGCATGGGTGCAAACTGTGAGTCGGAATGTGGCGAGTCATGAGTCGGAGTTGGAAAATGGCTAGTACCGGGAGTCGGTGAATATGAACCTCTCTTGTTAAGAGACAAGTGGCAGTCAGAAGAACTGACACATTCGGGTTACGAAATGCCAGTCGGAAACTGACTCCAGCCAGAAGTCGGAATTTGTCTGACTCCGTAACCCAAACTATTAGGTATGCTTAAGTCAATATAGAAAGAAGCATCACTTACCGTAGTCTGGTGTGGGCTGAACAGTGTTGATTCTGATGTATTCACGGAAGCGAGTGACGGCGGGGTCCTCAGGAGCTGCCATACTGATTTAATAAAGCTACTGTTCTAAAAAGAAAAAGGATACGTGCAGTAAACAATGTGCTTGCTGAGGATACATGCGAGCCACGTCTTGAGAATACATACATTTACTCGTCTAAAAATTAACAAACAGCTGTACCAGTCACTCGCCAGTGCAATACACGTGGCAGTCCCCGTTTTTTTTTTTTTAGTTTAGATTTTACCACCCCACGCCCCCATACAAGTCACGGGTTTCAATGAACCCCCGACTTTCGAGACTCAATCTGAACCCAAATTATTCTAGAATTCGCATAATAATAACCCATATCAGACAATTTATTTATTTCAACAAGCAGCACTCTAGTTTTAGCTTTCAGCATCAGATTACAAAAATTCCTGAGATTCACAAACTCGAGGGGATTTCCTGCAGTCCCTAAGAAAACCATTTTCAGAGAGTCACCGCGCTCCTTACTGACGTATGAGGCAGCAGCGAAAAAGAGTGGTAAAGTGACGGTACAGGCATAAGCCCCTTTCGCGACGGAGTAGAATTCGCTCGTTCACGATCGCGCTCCTCGCAGTCGGATACTAAACATACCAATCTCTATCTCAGCAATAGCCACACCGCATCCGCACTTCTCTAACCACTCTATACATCCGCCAATCAGAACCTTGACCGTTTCCTGCGACATCCATACCTCTATTTTTCAATAAATTATTCTTTCCCACCCTTTCATATCCAGTGTACGTATCTCCAACGGTCAATTAGGCTCTGCTCGCAGTTGACGCAAATGGTACATGGGTCCTCTCTACCATTTCATTCGTCACTCGGCCAGTCCAAGCGTAGGCCTACTCTGGAGAACGTCATGTAATATTTGTAAGTATTATCGACTAACGCAAGTTCATCCCCAGTATTGCATACTGCACAGTGCAAGCTTGTCCTTACCACATACGTCACCAGGAAAACCATGCACTCTTTCAATGACTTAACAACAATAGTAACAATATTATATAAAAAATTAATCTAGAGCACTTGTATCTCTGTCATGTCACAACAAGTAACTGCTGCCGTAATGAGTCGAGCACCACCAAGGTCACTGATAAAGTGTCAAGTTCAACTTTTGATCTCCAATTTTAGTAGAATGCTTCATCAGTCTCCGATTTTTTCAACCCCAATACCATAAACATCCAGCATTTGTACTTTTAGCCGGGCTACCTACAGCATACGCTGAAGGATAGAGAATTGCGTAAACACAGAGCGAAGAACCACACCACCAACACTGGTGGTGGTAGGAGTAGTTCGATATGGTTCGAAAAGCGAAAGATCAGATTCGAGCAAAAACGCGAAGACACGAAAGCATAACTCGCACTGGATCACACACGCAATCTTCTCTCAGACTGTTATTATCTTCGTGTAGTAAATATTGACGTCTCCGTTGTACGACGTTTTTAGAGAAGAAGCACAGGAACTACATTACGTCAATAACATCGGGGAACCAACGGACGGAGGTCCATCGCCATGGTAGCGCCCAGTCGAGAAAGTTGAATGAGACAAAGGCTGGCAGAACAAGAAGGGAAAAGAAAGTAGGGGATTTACGAATGGCAATAAAAAACACCGGGGAAAGTAGAGCTGCTCACAACACTGTGGCGGTGGTGACAAGTAGGTAGCTACTGAGACCAAGAGCCGTTAGCTTTTATTAGAGCAATTGCAGCGACACTTGAGAACGATACAGACGAGCTGATAGAGGCTGTGCAGCGAGGTCATGTCTGCATCAGCACATAATGTTCGACAATACGATATGCCTAAAAAACCCATAGAAAAGCCCTTGATCTGCTCTTCCGTTCATTTTCGGGCGATGACAAAGGATTGTACTCCCACAGCTACAGCGCTTTGCAAAACGAAATTTTCAGGTCAGGATAGTAGCAATGTTCGTCCAGTGATGTCTCTTACTTTGAGATTATGCCTTCCATATTAAAACTATTAAAACAAAATCGATCAGAATTAAATTAGGACTTTTGATAATTAGAATACATCGCTATGTGCAAAAAAATAGTGAATTTCAAATTCACGTAAATAGCGTCAGACCTCTCGCAATTCAAACGTTTCTTTGCAAATGAAAACTACAAAAAATGTCATTTTGCGTGCAAAGACATTGACAATGTCTCAACTATGGCGTGCTTTTATTGTCTCTTAACCAATTACCGCTCAGAATTTTAAATAGAAACAGTCAAAATCACTGCTATTTCATGGGGTAATTGTGCCTTATCTAAGGACGGATTAAAGTGCTGTCCTTTAATCCTCACTAGTTTAACTGCGCCTTTACTAGGTTAACACCTTCTTTACTACGTTAACACCTTCTTTACTAGGTTAACACCTTCTTTACTAGGTTAACACCTTCTTTACTAGGTTAACACCTTCCTTACCAGGTTAACACCTTCCTTACCAGGTTAACACCTTCTTTACTAGGTTAACACCTTCTTTACTAGGTTAACACCTTCTTTACTAGGTTAACACCTTCTTTACTAGGTTAACACCTTCTTTACTAGGTTAAAACATTCTCTCATGAATTGATTTATCTTTCTAGTTGGACTAGCACTGTTTGAACTGCAGTACACAGACCACGCTATGCGAGTGAGGATTAAAATTAGGGCAAGTCTGGTGGAGGATATCCCGAAGGTATATAATTCGAAAGGCAGGCGAACGGTATCAGGGAGATGAGTCTCATCTAGAGATTAGTGCCATAATTGCAAGATTTACTTACTATATGTGTCGTTCATTTGGCGAACCTTTGACACCAAACTTAGAGAAATGGGCCACAAGGAAGTTGGTATACCATGCAGCTCAGTATCAGAGCTTATTTTTTTTGGTTTCAGTTCAAACATAGTTCACTAAGAAAAAGAGTAAAAACGTGTGAAACAAAAAACGTATGTGCAATGGATAAGAAAACATGGAAAGAAAAGAAAGAACAAATCAATTGTCAGTAGGAGTACGAAGGACAAGAAAGGGAAGCTGTCCCGATGGGAAGCAAGCCTCGAGGGGGCCAAAGCCTTACACCCAATAACACAGAGTGGGCGAAACATTAGATTAGATTAGATAGGCGGCAGTAGACGAACCAAAAGGCCCATTCCCAAAGAGACACAGGGACTAACACCCCGGCTTCTTTGAGCTATTGCCACAAGACATAGGTACACTACGTATACCTAATTATGTGTGCATAATGCAGTTCAATTTCGTAAATATCAGGTTCACGGGATAAGCTAAGGTAACCCAAGGACCGCAAGTTCCTTTGGACGTCGCTGTACAGACGTCCCCAGAAGGTTACAGGTCTCCAGCTCCGTACAAAGGTTAAGCTTCGTACACAGCTGGAGCTGATTTACTTTAGGTTGTATCAGACATGCCACTTGGTGTATCGTGTCCACGACTCATGC
The DNA here is from genome assembly GCA_001587735.2 of Parhyale hawaiensis. Taxonomy (NCBI): domain Eukaryota; kingdom Metazoa; phylum Arthropoda; class Malacostraca; order Amphipoda; family Hyalidae; genus Parhyale; species Parhyale hawaiensis. Next base: position 1,920,389 of record LQNS02000304.1, read on the forward strand.
ATTGACTTGGATTTTTACCGTATTTGAATTAAGCGATGAATTCAAGATAAATTAATAACAACATACTTTGATTTACTTCAAGTAACGTGTCTCAAGATTGACATATCCATACAAACGAGAGATTATAAGTCAGCATCTCAGCATTGTACGCAAACTTCAGTCCTTATGGAATAAGATATATTTCATCTGCACTGAAAGACCCCTTTAAGATTCGCTCAAATAACGCATATTCAAGTAATTCCCGGATAGGCCTAATAAAGGGTGACAATAAAACACAAGGAAGAATAATCACGTTTATAAAATCATTACATATACAACAGAATAAGAATACATTGTACTGGAAATAAATAACTACACAAAAATATAGTATAAAAGTCAAGATCTTATTTTATATACACACAGTTAAATATAGTAGATACAGAATCAACAGTACACTTTTAATAAGCCAAGCATATTAACAATAGGGTACATGGCGCGAACGGCAGGTTGCGTTAGGTTAGGTACAAATCTGTAATACTAAACGAGTATCAAGCTTATGGAGAGCGAGGGGAACGAGATAATGCCTACTTACATACAAAAGCTAACATCACAACAAGCTTTGCTACCAGATGTGGAAGGCGGTCACTTTCGATAGGTTAAATGAAGGTCGATGAAGACTTTAACGACTGAATATAGCATGGCAGAGACGTAATACATAATTGCAACTTTGAAAGGCCATCCGTAAAAATTACAGAAGAGCCTTGACCAAATTTTCAGGTAGCTAATAGCCTGAATGAAAAAAAAATTCCGAATAAACTAACCGTCGCTAACGCTGCTTTGTAACCTGCCACACCTTAAGCAACTTCAAAGCTCAATTATTAACTTGATAAATTGTTCATATAACGTAATACCAGAAGCACCGTAGATATAGCACTGTACATTAGCGAATAATACACATTTCCTTTACATTTCGCGACGATGCGCATCAAACACTCAGGGTAAATGAGAATAAAGTCTCAAGGGGAGTAGAGGCAATTTCTCAAATTTCATCACGCCTTTACCCAGACTGCGTTAGTTTGCTACACGGGTTGTTTGTCCTATTGTATTCTCAATGGAAAAACGTGATTGTAACGAGGTAGTACAGCCTGATGTTATTAATAGGGTTAACCTATGAAATTTGATAAATTGCGTTTATAAGGTAGCAACATTCACGCAATGTTTTAGCCTACACGCATCAAGTTATTCTATTCTCTCAACCTAAACAATAAAAATGAGACGACTGACTACGTTACAGAATTTGACTAAGTAGTAGTAAGGAGGTCGGGTCTCGTATAAAGGAAATGTGCACATTCCGTAGCGCACACACACAGACAAATGTAAGTATTAACAGGCATATAAGGCACTAGCTATCACACGTACCTGCGACCTACACACAGATACATCTACTGGCGCTCTAATATAACACACAAACCGTAAATTACATCAATTCATGGGACCTAAAAATCAACGGAAAATACGATACGAAGGATACCTTGATCGATGTCCAACAGCCAAAATAAGAGTGAAATAGGTAGGAAACCATACGTCGCACTATGGGGAATAAAAAAAACTGTAGCACAAATGCCGCACGGACTCAAGCGTGTTTTACATCGACTGAATATTTAAGACGCAGTTCTACGGAACAGTGCCTCCAGTTTCGATATGGCTTGCAATGCTTATAATATTATTTTCCTGGTTAAAGCCTCCCATGCGACAGGATTACAGCGTACACTACGATTCAGAGAAAGACAGAAGGGACATGTACCATGCCTAGCAAAGTAAGGAGCCCGTTGACCGGAACAGACACCATGGGAAAGAAAGAGAAGATAAGCAAAAAGGTATTTAGCAGTGGTAGGAAAGCCGTCGCCACGGTGTAACTGACGCACAGGCGAAGGATAAGCCTCGTAACGATGTTCCATACTCGGATGCAAGTAGTATTAAGCCCGCTGCAGACGCTAGCCTTATGTCCCACAAATAAAAGTATCGACTGATGTCTTCTTTTGTTTTGCAAGTCTCAAGCACGCACGCGAGAGAAAATAAGGAGTCGGCTTCTAGTGAAGTTTGTTCACAAAGCCTCCCACGCCTCCCACAATTCGATAATAGTGCGTTCGGGCATTATTATTATTACTACAGTATTTAAATAAAACTAACAGAGCTAATAGCACAGTCACAGTAGAGTTACTATTACACTGGCACAATTACGTTCTATATAAGGAAAATAAAACTGAATCATAGAGAACGGGAAGCAATCTGTGTCATGGCCAATTGGTAAGCACCGCCACATAAGCGGTGACCGGTGACAAATCGTACACCGGTACCACAGTGAAAAATATTTGAATACCAATTAGAGTGCAGTTGCCATCACAATAATTCTTCTCGGACACATTTTTGAGCGATTGCGTGCGTAAAATAATAGCGAAAACACGCGAGATGTGATCAACAACAAACCCTACGTTCCCAGGACATATATAAATCATGCTGGATCTGTGCCCTGAGGCCGACGTTCCCAAGATCACAGGCATATGCCTAGAGTTTTTTCGTACGTCGCAAAAGCACACGACGTCCTGTCGAAATAGCTATAATCAGCAGCAGGCTTCAAGATTATGATCAAAGGAACTGTGCCCTTGATAACCAAGTTTATAGCTACATTTATTGTCATTGCTAGATTGATTCAGTAAATCACCACGAAAAGAGCTTCAATCTTCTAAAAGCTACACACGCTTTGTTGAGCTTCCCAATTTAAAACTATGATAAAGCACACGAATAGGCCGAAAGAAGGGACATGTATAGTAAGGTAGATCAGAGAATATTCAACTAGAGCACTCATATACTACGTTATCATACACAGATTCTACACGTTATAAACTTAATATTACACTGCAAAGTTCAAGCCTCTGTTTCCACATTAACAGCGATCTAACAGAGGAAGCAGTGAGGAACATATAGTATTCATCTGGATAAAAATGCGGACCCATGCACGAGAGTGTTCCCATACAGGATCAACGCATATGCGAATAACAAGTCTGGAAAGAAGAAGAAAAACAAAAGAAAGTAAGATCAGCTGGAGTATGAAATCGGAAGGATGCAAAGAGGGCACGAAAGACTGACATCCCGAAGGTGTAGCTAATGACTAAGGTAATCTACAGGGTGCCGCCGAGGTCGCTGCTCCCCATAACATAGGATAGGCGAACGTAACTAACCTAACCCTATGCCCCATCCAAACAATCCTGAAGTGGACACTTGAGGAAAAGGAAAAATTAGGGCGAAGATTAGTAAGTGCTGAAGTTTCAAAAGGACACGTCAAGTGGGTTCAGGTTCGTTAATTCGTCTATAATGCGAACGTTTAGCACACAGGCATGCAAGCATTTTGGTCTAAAAACAATGGCGTAGCTAGGTGAAAATGCGGCACAGAGTTTGTGAAAAATGTATGGGGTCAAAATAGCGTCTGAACGTCGACCGTGCCGAGAGGGAAGTGGGCAGGGGCGGCCTCGGGCATCTCCGAGGAAGAACCATCATTTGAGGTGACAACTATCCTGTATTTAACTGACTTAGGGCATGTTCGACCGGGTCGTCGAAGTCGGTCTAAGTCAAGCCCACTCGATTTAACTTGTCCGGACAACAGACAGGAACTTTGGCATCGTCACTTTGAATCGTGATGCAGGTGCTCGAGGCAGACAGACTATGTTGAGCCTACTGAAATCTCTATTGTACGACTAAGTTCAATGAAATGTCACGAGGAACTAATAAAGAGTCAACACCTGACACTTGAATCAACATGTTCAAGCCAGGGCACGAACCTATCCGAAGATTCAGTCAAGTCAGCCATTAAAGGATTAGTTTAGCTGCCCAATCGAACATGCCCCTAATGGGAAATTTGTACGAAGTATTCACTTTATATTTCTGTTTATAAGCTCAAAACAGCTCCATGTCTCGCATATCTCTGTACTAGGTCTTACGTTTGAGTCTTTGGTGCGTAGGTACGAGCAGAGGTATTTGCTCCTGGGACCACCAGCGCCCCTGCACCTGCAACGGTAGAGCGACGGCGCATCTGCTCGCCACTCGCATCTTCTCCTTGACTTGCAAACCCCTCTCTCCTCCCAAGTCTCCATGAACCCCTTTACGCATCTCATGAGGTTTCCACAACCACCCATTTACTTGCAAGACACCCTGACCTCCGTGTATGTCAACGTTCACGCTGTACAATAGCACTGACGAGATCTTGCAGCCACAGAAATATATCAAGCGTATCAAGAATACCTAAGACGAGTCGCGTGCGACTTCATACAGCCTAGTCAGAGAGCCTCAACTTACAACAATTTCGTGTACCCTAATCAGAGAGCACCCGCGCCAACAAGAACATTAAAACAGCTTCACTGGTACAATGAGCACCGTGCAGCAACTCATGGAACAAAAGGAAGTAAGTCCGGGGTGGAGTATTGGTTTGGACGATATCCGAAAAGTGCAAGCTCGTTGCAAAACAGCTGTACCTCTGGCAGAAGGTTTGTGACAGTCAGATGTCACTAGACAGAATAGCGACTATAATTATAAAAGTTTAGGGCCGCTTCAGTCGCACAGCGCGATCAAGACAATCTAATCTACAGCGCTTTAATTGATCGTGAACTCCCCTGGTAGCGTTAAACTTCCTTCCTTTGACTAGATCATCAGTCCGTAATAGCAAATCGTTTACGCTGGAGACGGTCTCAGGCTCAAATTTGATCCCGTCTTATGGCAGGCGCACGCTAGCGCATTAGTTGCTCATTCACTGAACTTTTCAATTAAGCGGCCACGTTGCCGTGACCACAACTTACGGAGTTTGAGTGGCCCCCACAAAACTATGAGTTATTATTGTAACTTTAAACTAGCTTGAAACTTGGAGGTATATTTAAAGCTTGATCATGACGCTTGTCATAGCGTACAAACTACAGGCAACGACTCTTATTTCAGATATTCATCTTAGAGGTAGAGTCATGCGAACCGAAGCCTTGTCGGCGGCAGCTTAATCGGANCAAATATCCGTCAACTATCCCCGTTAGTTTGGGTCCACGGCCCAGCGTCGTAAAGTAACAGCGCTAGGCATATTGGACCCGTAAGCCCCCCCCCCACGGCAAGGACGGGATAGAAGGGGGGTGCTTAATCGGATGTGGAATTGCGTAGGAGTGCAGCTTTTGCGCTCGTATGTACCCGCCAATAGTGCCATCGGACTGTAATGGGAGACTGGCACTCGATTTAAAATAGCAAACCGAACAACCACGACTGAAGTTCCAGATAAACTAAAGCTCAGAGAAGTAGTTCATCAGGAATCGAAGACACATTTTCTTATCAGTAATAATAGGGACGCATGTCCAAGGACGAACACATTCCAAAGCGAAAATAGATGACAACGATCGTCAGTGCTACCGGCAGTGCTGCAATCTACCTATAACTAAACTTGCAGAGCCAAAGTCGGAGTCGGGCTCCCAGGAATACCAGGAGTCGGACGTAATACCATTCGACTCCGCTAACAACCAAACATTTACTTAAAGCGAGAGTAACAACTACGTAGCGGCTGATAAAATTCACATTTGAAACAAAGAAATCAAGACACGCGTGGAATCAAGGCTATTGCAACATAGGAACTGATACAACGGAATGTAGAGCAGGGAGCTAATCACGGAATATACAACGATGTAGGTGTCGTCCATTGGCACAGTTCAATCGAGACCAGCTTACCTCAGTAACTTATTATTATTTTATTCAACCCCCAAAAACCGCACCGAGATTTATCTCATTTGCTTCAGGCGGTATAAGAACTTGCGTAGTTTATAAACGGCGGGGAAAACACGGCTATTCCTCAGAGCAAAGGATGNCGATCGTTTCGCTAATATGCAGTGAGTTTCCCGCAGTAATTCCACACTGACTATCCTGTAGATAACCTAAGGAGTGTGAATTCGTCTCAACGGTAATCGGTTGGGGCTTATGCTTGGAACGCAATGCTAAACTAGCAACACCATACTCATGACTGCAGTCCCAGACAAGTTAAAGCTAATGAGATTAGCTGACTTCGATGCAAGTGTCCCAATCGATTAACCCTAAATTCACGTAAATACTACGGCGTGTTCAAGATTAACAGGAAAAGTCGGTACTAGAAACGTTAGAATACGTCAGAATCATAAAGTAAATGATGTGCTATACAATAACAACAGGGAATCTATATTAATTAATCTGGATCTAACATTATTGTTTTCCTAATCATTAAACGGTAGCTCAAGCCTACTTATCCAATGCAACGATATTTCAGGTGATATAAAGGAAAGAACAAGTAGCAAGTTAAGGAAAACGAAAGGTCCAAACAAAGAAGACACCGGACATGGCACCAGCAAGCCATGAGTGCAAAGGAACAATGGAATCCGGACTGTTTATAGAAAGAAAGAGAAGTTTACAGGCCTAACTAAGGCGTCGGAACCTCTCGAGTTCACACTAAGCGCGCCACTCCTCACAAAAAGGTGAAGTCCCCTAGCCGTAACCCCCTTCTAGCAAACCTACATGTATTGGTTCATGCTGTAAATAGATCTTCTCGAAGGTACAGGAGTGTACAGCTGGGGCTGATCACAGATTGCCTGAGCAATGGCGACATAAACGTGACAACTATGCCCCTTCATGCTGTCCCATTTTCTGAGAAGGCTAATGCCCCATCCAGTGGACAACGAACAGGAGAGAAATGCTGACGCTGCTTCGCCGCGCAACAAAACTTCTTCCATGGCTAGGGAATAGAAGGGCTGGCACCACAGCAATGAGCTATATATAGGCAGCGATTTTCGCCACTCGACAGCTGGGGGCGTAAACATAGAATGGACGATCGAGCTTGACGTAATTATAGTACATGTTTTACAAGAGTAAATTTAGGGAGAAGTTTAACACCGACATATCTCACATAAACAACAACAAACACTGCACACATAACGAGTATGTGCTCTCCGTAAGTAGGTATACTTTACACCACTTTGGGATACTATAGTAGACGCAAAGATCAGAGTACATACTTTACTTTCACGTTTGAAACAACATGGCTTCAATAAAATCATTGCCAGCACAGTTCTCCAAACAGGTCCCTAAAACAACTAAAACGCTCATACTGATATTCCATCGAATATTAATATAGTTATTATTATATTGTGGTGGTTAGAGATACCACCGAGGTGCTTATTAGACTACTAGGAAGCCGATTGTTACCTTTGCCTCATAGAAGAAGGGCCAACGTGTGAAATTCGATTCAAGGTGTCGAAGCCATGCCGGAGCACCTGTTTAAAATGCTAGACAAGTTACACCTCCAAGCCTTAACTTCGCAGGCCATTAGAACGTGTCCCTAACTGCTTAAACTGACCAAACTTTATAGAGCTCGTAGGGGTACAGAGTCTCGGTGTCCACTGCAATGCAAGTTTATACGCATGAGTAGCTATTTTTTTCTACTCTTAAGGGTTAAATAACATCCATATAATAAAGTGGGCAATAACAAGGAAAAACAAGAATCAGATCTGCATGTCGTAGCTTAATTTTGATCAAGTAGAGATCACGTGAGTAGAAGCAACGTTACACAACATTGAGCGGTTCATACATTAAGTAACGCTTATACTGTAGTGTATAACTGTCTGCGCAAGAAGAACATGAAGAACGCAATACTGATGTGAGGGTTCGAACGTTTCCGAGATCATTACGGAAATTGGCCCTTGCATAGAAAATGGCGAATTGGAAAACTCCGCCGCAAACAAAAGAACGAGCGCAACGAGTTCTTAATAAATTTTCACTGCTGATATAGGTAATTAGGCAGCGGTAATACAAATACAAAGCAAGCACGCAGTACCATCGTTGTTACGCTATTTTCATCGCCGTCTCGGACACCACTGGTCTGGTGCGTGAGAACAGGAAGAAAATGAAGTACGGAAACAAAATCAGTAATTAAGATTACGAAAACGGAAGCAAGCAAAGTAGGCACAGAGTAGTAGTTGTAGTAGTAGTAGTAGTAGTAGTGTAGTGTGATAAGTTTGCTAGCAAGTAGGCACAGAAGGAAGGAATTTCCCTTAGCTAAGCAGATGCGACGCCCAGAGAATACGAAGAATCCTTCTTCAGGTGAGGATTTGCTACACGTACCGCACAGTTGTTATCACACCATCAGCCAACATGCACGGGCGTCCCTGTCCCAAGCTGTAGCGCCAAAGACGTAGATTATATTTGAATGAGAAAGGCCCGTTTAACCCTGCGCTGGGCAAGTGACGATGTACGGTTGCTGCCATAGTGATGTTCCTATGCAAGCCTATTCAAGTATTCTTTTGTTTTGACCAATTTCAGAATACTGATATGGTCACAGTCTGAGGTACAGAGCTGTGTCATTTCCACAACCTGACGGGGACATCACAGCCGAGTACGTAATGGCGGGATTATCAAGATTAAGCTAACTAATAAGTTTAAAAATTTAAACTTATTAGTTACTCATAAACAAAGTTAAATGCAAACTATGAAATCCAGCATGCTGCCTACCTCAGCGCAGCAGTTAGCGCGTCATCTGTAATGTTACGGCACAAGTGTCAGTCCAAAATTGACACTTCGTTAATTTCCAATGATATTCACGATGAGAAAATAATCAACTTCTAAACTTCTAGTTAATTTCGTGCAGTCACTGTACAACGAGAAGCGTGAATACTTTTACACAGCAAGTAGGATCAGAAACAGAGCGTTAAGAAATGCTTATAAGAGATACACACATTGACACGGAACAGTTAACGAGTAACTTTGCGAGGGAAACGAGAGCAATTGAGCGAGGTGCGGTCGGCTGTTTACTTACTGCAGCAGAGCAAACAGATGTGACACCGAGCTGCACTGATACTGGAAGTGAGGGCAGAGCTTGACTCGACCCTGAGCAAATGCTAGGACTTGCTCAACAGCAAGGTGCTCTACGGAAGCGACTACAACAGATGTCTACGGCACTCCAGCGAGTACAGAGCTGGATAGCGGCAAGGCGCCGCTATGGGGAATAGGTACAGGCTGCAGGGAATGCACGGCTAGTGTCAGAAAGTAAGAGCAGAATTGTTCAGTGCGAGAGATTTCCAGATACGAGGCATACGCTGATTAACAGCTACGATAGTGAAACATATATAGTAATGATGTAGCACAGAAAAGGTGCATCAATCAATTGAACATCAAGTTAAATTTCTAAAGCTTTCCAACATGGAGAGAACCTGCGAGAGGACCAGCGTGACTCCGCTTGTCAAGGTCAGCCCAACTAGGGTAAAGCTTCACTTTCAGAAGAACAGCAGATGCTGTCGCCAGCGCACATCCACGGCTCCATTACACACGTCAACAAAGTGTGATAAAAAGCTCGCTACATTTGGATGAAGCTCTTTGTCAGATATGAAAGCGCTACTACGCGGGCGAGTGAGCCATTTTGCTTGAATTCGTCATAGTGTACATAGGCCTACACGTCTGTAAGGAAAGGAACGGTCACATGTTAATTATGTCTAAGAAACGAATACGGTGCAATAAGCAAACCGCAGAAACTGCTTGCAGCGAATAGAGTTTCCTACGGAACAAAGCTCGCCGTTGGTAGTAAACGCCCATGGCCTATCAGTTAGGCAAGGAGCTTCTAATGCGAGGAGTAAGCGTAAGCCTTCTCTGGGCGAGTAAACACATGGCTTTGTCACGTGACTTGGAGCTGGCGTTTGGAGTTCTTCAACAGGCTGACAACTTGACAAGGCTGAAAGCCTCTCAGTTGGCCGACGGCCGTGGCACGAGGAGGTTGTATGGCTCATGCGCTGTAGTGTGGTTGGTATCTTACTTATTGCTTCTAACAGACTGGGCGTTGTTTAACCCAAGTTAAACCAAAACTGCCCCGCATTTTGAATACATCGAATTGTAATTTTGCCTCATAGACTTTTGAATAATCAATTTACCGTGGGTAGCACTTTCAAACTAGGCAGTAATACCAAAGTAAACTGTAGTAATACGTTGATGTCTCAGCAGGAGCGATTTTTCACAACCACCACGTCTGACAGCCACGCAGGCAATGTCGCAGCAGATGCATAGCCGCTCTCTGATTGGACACGCTACTCAGCCAGTTGTAGGGAAATGTTTACTCGCAAAGCTTCCGTAGGGTAAATAGACAATGTGCGCTCCTCTCTAATAGAACCTCCTTGCAGTTAGGCTGTGACCGTCGTGGGGAGCACACGGTGCCAGTCACGTACGCTCAGAAGAGGGAGATGTCATTAAATAAATTCAATTTCATTAATCATTAAACAGTTTTAGAAACGCGATTCAAGAATTAGTAATTTACACGTTATAGCGTCAATCAGGAAATATGGACAAACGTAGTTGGTCAGATAAACTAAAATGAGAAATAACTGAATTTCAAGTTACGGCAAAATAGTACGTGCAAATTTGAGACGCTCACCCACCTCAAGCCCAGTCAAAATAAAAACGGTGAAGTACGGTAACAGGTAGCGCCCAACGTACTCGCATAGTCATACGCGCTAAACACAGAGCAGAAACTCACCGTGTGTATGTCTAGCACCCTCTTCCCTGAAAAATTGAATTTCGACGCTCGCAAATCTAGAAACATAAACATCTCCTTTGATTTGCAGCGAATACGATGCATTGCTCCACAATATTTGCATACATCACATGATACTATTTACAAAAGGCTGTATCGTAACTAGATGATAATTTGGCACATTGCTAAGTATCCAAACCTTGCTGGCACCGCCAGTAGACAAGAGAGAGGCTGTAACACCATGAGCTGGACGCAGCGGCTACACACACACCACACACAAGGGGTAAAGATCTACAGATACGAGAAGAGTGGTCGACATCGACACTCTGTCGTCCGAAGCACCGATGCCGATCATACTCGTGAATACGGCCGATCTTAAGGGGGCAGCTCTGAAATGTAGGTAAAGCCAGCAGGAAAACGCCAAAATGAGGACTTAATGCAGGTAAACAAATTAGGCGTACATGATAAATTTTAGAGAAATCAGGAAGCCACTCGCACAATCAAGACATTGGAGTGTTGGTCGAGACTTGAGTCTCGAGGAATGTTGTAATCAATAAAAGGGCGTCGCTCCAGGTCAACTGTGACATCAGCAGGGCTTGGCAAGCTAAATCCTGTAACGCTTAGAATCCGTTAAGGTGAAATTGCAGTTATTTTATTATTAAGTATGTAATGTCACTTCACACTCATCCACTCACAGATCTAGGAAGAGACTCGTTCACTACGACAGGAGGTCGGACAAAGGATCCTTGAATGCCGGAGTGTCCTTAGATTGAGCAACAGAAGTGGCGGGTGTTGATTTTGCAGATTGTGACGCTGCAGGAGCATTGTGCACAGCAGCCCGTTGGGGCTTGATAGGCGCCCGAGCAGGTGCTTGAGCCGGCGTCGTTCCTGTAACGATGTAACCGATACGGGTCAGAAACATCAGGAGACTAATTTACAGCGTGATAAGTATCATATTTCCCATACATTTGTAAGGCATTTTGTGTCTAGTGTCTAGCAACAGACCCTAAAGGCACAACATTGCTACGGTGCCGCAAGACAGTATTTCAGCAGTGATAGTACAAAAAAAGTTTGCCAGCGGCCCTAGCACCTCATACCCGTTACAGGGCATCAAGCAACAGACCCAATAATAGGCAGCCCAGCAACTGATGGATAACTCAGGTGCGGCTCGTTTGGAAAGCACTCAGCCCGTCTTGCGTGCACCGATCACACCTAACGCCATCATGTCTCACCTGTAAACAAGTCATCATCGTCGTCGTCAGCAAAGAGCGATCCCGTTGCGGCTGGTGGAGCAGATTGGCGAGATGCACTGGGAAGGCCAGTAGCAGCTGCTTTCGAAGAGTCAACATTTTTTTGGCCCGCAGTATTCCCTGCATGCGGCGTGGCAGTATGGCTAATAACGGGTACTGCAGGCGTGCTGTGAGGCTTCTTCGGTCCTGGACTACCAAAGAGACCATCAGAGTCTGAATCAGACCACTGGTGTGGTCCACCCGGGGCAGCATTGGAAGGAGGGAGCTTAGAGGTGGGCATAGCGGAAGCCACAGATGGGTGACTCAAACCACTGTCCACAGAATTGCCGGAAGTTTTAGTGTTAGAATCATGCGGCTGAATAATAAAGTCTTCTTCATCGGAAGATAATGCAAAAACCGATGCCTTGGCGGCCGTTTTGGATTGGGTGTGCATGGCCCACTGACGGGAGTCCATCACTTCCGGATTCTTTGGGTCACCTCCTTCGCTGCTCTTGGGAGAATTGGTCTCACTCTTGAGGCTGCTCACGCCACTGTCCGCGTTGCTGCCGTTCTGCACATCGAGCCTGGCAGTGTCATTTATTTGACTGCCACGAGCCAATAGGTCGCTGATCATGACAGGGGAGTCGGTGACCGGGGGACCAGACGGAGCAGGCACAGCCCCGTCTGTGACTGACGGTCCAGGAGTCCCAGGCTGGGCCACAAGAAGATCGGCAATAGCAGCGGCACTGTCACCATTGCCCGCTGACACCGGGGCCTGGGGTCCAGAGGCTGAGGTGGTGACGTCGGTGGCTTCACGCCCGCTTCGGTTTTTTCTAGAAGGGGGACGTCTATTACGAGTGATGCGAGGCCGGTCCTGGACGAAGGAAAAAAAAAATATTAATAAAGAAAACAGAATTAAAACTGAATACTACCATTTTTCAAGCTGCAACAAAAACAGAAACTGCAAAATGCAAGCATCGACAAAAACGAAGTTTTTAAAACGTTGTAAATATGCAGACGCTGGGTGTTGCTAACGAAAGGAATTTTGAATGAAAGATCAAAGGAAAGCCGAACAAGGAAATATAAGTCGATATTCCTAATAACTTTCTTGCTACATCGGAACTCAACTCGTGACCATTTTAGAAAAAAAATTATGGTTGTTACAAGCCAAGGGCACAGGAACACGCCCCTTTTCTCATGTAAGTGAACTTGACACCGTGTAGAACTTAGCCCAGTGGATGGTACTGCCTTTACGTCTTGATTCCTGCTTCACAAGTGTAAATCGCTACAATTTTCGTATGTTTGAATAGCCTTGTAAAGCGTTTCAATAGGTTGTAGGGTGCTTAATATTTGTCTCTCTTTTTGAAAGGTTTTTCAGGTCGCTGTCGGGGCGTCCGGAGGTGGCTCAAGCCAGTCCGGCACACCGCCAGCTCGCGAGGCCGTCAGCCGAGTGGCTACGTCATCCGCCATGTGGCGTCCGGGACAGCCAGCTGCTGGTTATCTCGAGGCGTGTGCTAGCTTCGCTCCTCATGCCAACACACGAATTGGTCGCGATGGGGAGGAGGAAGGCGTCCACGTTGTCAAGTTTGCCTATGGTGAGAAAAAGGGCGTGTTCCGGTGCCCTTGGCTCGTCACAAGCATATTTTCTCACCTCTCGCTCACTTGACACCGTGTAGGACCTATTATCCACGGCTCGGACGGGCATAGTACGGTAGAGAGAGCTACCAAGGATCAAGTGTAGAGGCAGGTACTAAAGTGCAGTTACCATTAAGGCCCAAATGCCTAACGTTCGGTATTAGCTTACTATATTAAGGTAAATTTTGGGTCAGTTTTAGGATTTAGGTAACCTGGGAGGGAAGACGCGGCCAGTACGTGACTGATGGTTGGCAGCTAGCCTGCGCGTCGGGTGGGGGCACCGTGCCATGGAACTGCTAGCTCGGAAGTACGGTTTTCGGCACATAACCTTTGGTATCAAGAGAACTTGATGTTAGGGCCGACCAGGCGGTCGAGAACGCCGTAGGCGGTAAGGCAGAAAGTTTCGTCCTCTCCCTTAGCCAACGCTTGTGTATCTGAGAAGAGGCAGGAACACCCTAACCACGAGCCTCTAAGACAGTGGGGTAGAAGGATCAGGTTGAGGTTTCCGTATAAGGTACGCTCGGCTTTCATGCTTGAAGTCGTGAGATTTTGACCCGACACCGGGGTTCGAAAGGGGTCAGGGGTGTAGATTTGTCATTCATATCGTGGTCGACGAGAATGCTGCCTCCTAGGTGCATTCTGTATCCATTGGGTTCAGAGTCAGACTTCTGAAGATAATTTCTGATATCTTATTCCTGGAGAAGAATAGGATTAGGCTGGTACAAGTTACCCTTATGCGCCCTAACGGAGTGCGTACCCGGACTAGTATGTATGGAGAAAGTAGTTTGACATACTGCGCGACGGCCTATTCGATTAGACGTCGCCCGGGATCGAGTATCTTGCTCTTATACTAAAAAGTCGTCGTTCCTCGGGGGAAATCTCCTGACGCGGGTGGTACTATCACCGAGGTGAGTACGCGGTTAATTTGAAAGATATAAATTAGACTTACGAGGAACATGAAGGTGGATGCCGCCGCCGTTGAGGCGGATGTGTAGGCGCTTGGTAGCAGACCTCGGTCTGCTGGCTAATAAAGAGCCCTTTAAGTGTAGCCCGATGGGGAGCGATTAACGATACCTATGCACTTCAACTGTCGAATGATTACTCGGATGAGCAGCTCGAATGTTGTTTCGATATATACCTAAAATTGGTAGCATGTATAAGATCGAGTAGCATATTCCTTAGGGACAATGTTGCGGATGGTAGATTAAAATTTGCTGCGCGGGAGTCTAGTGATCTAAGGGCATACTCGAGGGACCATACCTTTCGGTTACTTCTATCACTGGAGCTATGCGTACCTTCTCAAGGTCGCTAGCCTTTGATTTACTCATGGTGATCGTGCCGAGGCGTATCTGTTACAGGGCGGGTCAATAAAGAGTCCAAAATTCCACAGGCGCAATAACGGGGAATTATCCTCCTATAGTGGGAACACGGTACGCCAGAACACAAGGAACTGCGGCAACGCTGTACTCGTTTTGGTTAAAGTACGGTAGTGAGGGCATATATCTACGCACTCGACGATGCTGAAGCATAGCTAATGGTGGGCCAACCGAAGGTTGCCCGATATTCATGCACAGCAGAGTAGAGGGGAGACGGTGGTTAGTTCAACGCGAGGGCTTGACAAATGGTCCAAGGTCTAGTTTTATTATGCCACGTTAGGGGAGTCAGCTGGGGCCTTGAGGGCAAATGATGAGCATTCGTTGGCTTAAGTCTATCAGTGGCCCCGATAATGGGTCAGCTACTATATTTGATACTGCTTTTACATGGCTCGAGGGTATTAGATGTACAGCAGTTCACTCTTTGGGGTTGATAGGTAAGACGCGATGATGTCTTGTTACGATGCTATGGGTTGTACGTGGAGTCGGAGTACACGGATGCGCATACGGTGGATTCGCTCTGAAGCTACTGCCGGGCACAGATGAAGCTGCTTTGCTCTTGCAATCTTAGTATTCAAGCCAGTTGGTATTTGTTAGGCTGTGCCTCGTCTATGAGGCGAGGCGCCAAGCACCTAATATGATAGGGAAGTGACCCGTTACCTACTCAGTGGTCTACTTGGGACGAATCAGAGACGTAAGCACGTCGGTTGAATCTGGTGGGCTGATTCCAGACGACACTTCGTGATTGTGTTCAAGCTAGCTAATTTAATACTGCGTGAAGGGTTTGGTCCCAAAACGCGGAGAGATTTCAATTATTCTACTCGTGTTGGTATAATTTGTCAGGTGAGCACGTAATCATGCTTTGGAGAGGGTCGTTCTCCGATGGTCAGATGTGTATTAGTTTTGAGCACCCAAGGCCTGCGAGCCCCTCAGAAATCAACTATGACCCCCCTGACTTGCTGAGCTCGGTTCGGGATGACCCAGAAGAGGGTGTAATCTGTAGGATGATTCCGTTGGTTTGAAGACCTTAACCGGGTCTTGGTTGCGTGGGTTCACCTCATCAAGTTGACCAGTGCCCAAGCACTGTGTCAGCTGGGCCAGGCTAATCTGATCCTTCGGAATGGGCCCCGCAGTATTCTGGACGGACCCAACATGGTGGCCGTGTTATCGCGGCGTCTAGTAGCAGTAGCTGTGTATAGATGTCATATACACAGCCAACCAAAGCCTGCTGAGGGGATTAGGGTGAATCACTTGTAGAGAAAGGGAAAAATCGAGCGAGCTCCGGCATCAGAATGCCTTGAAGCACGAGCAGTGTATAATTATTACGGGGTTTTGAGGCACAGGACTGTGTTGCCTAGGCAAGCAACCCGGACGGCGATACGATTTTACCGTTGACTCGGTGGATGGTGGTAGCAATTCTGATTCTCGGGGCTATCGCAAGATGATACGGCACAAGTAGCTCTACAGGCTGTTATGACAGCGATGGCTCCTTCAAGTTAAGGTATGCAAGGACTAGGAGATCGCTTGCAACACTCCAGTGCTGTGGGGTTTTACCGTAAGGGGGTGTAAAGTCCCTCAGATAAGGGAAGGCCTAGCTGATGTAGGTGCTGGGATACAGTATAGACGTGACCAGAATCCCTAGAATTGGAGCTCTTGAGAGCATACGGAGAGCAAAAAAGCTGCCTTCTGCCACATGAACGATCTGCAGTTCGGTAAGAAGGAACAACAGTATTGGAATGTTTCAATGCAGGACCTGAAGTCTCAGAGGCACCTGATGAGTTACATCCACGGTTTGTATGTAACTTTACACCGGTAAGGGAGTATGTCGAGTACACTCGGGTGGGTCTTGCGAGACCGAATAGGGGGTGCATGTTTGACAATGATGCGTTTCACGCCCTGATCATAAATATTCACACATTGAAGTGGTATAGTCCGGTGTTCATTAATGGATTTATTGAGTGTACTTTTAAGAAAGTCGATATTGAGTGCTTGGTTCAGTAGCTGAAATGGCGCCCGTAGGCGTGGATATATCTTTGGCAGTGCGAGGAGCTACCTGGAGGGACCCTATCCTGCGAGCAGGGCTGCGGGACATAGTCCACGTTACAATATACGTGAGCCCTTAACTCGGGTGCGAGAATATGCTGAGATAGCGCAGCCCATGTTGCTGCATTCATGAACCGACGGTCGTGTGCTGGTCCATCTTAGGCCTACAGTGCAATCTTGAGATTGCTAGTAGGGTAATACTATGAAGGGACGCTGTGCCGTCAGCAAGGTGGTGTAGCTTAGGGAGGTAATATTTGTAATACAAAGCCATTATACCCAGTGTTTCTGAGATGGACTGGACGCTGATGGTGTTATAGAACTCCCTCATCTTGATGTGGCTCATCCGCTGACAAAGCGTCCATTTGTGGTTATACCAGAGCGTAGTGACCTGCTTAAATCTTAGGTCAATAGTAAGAGGCGTTATGGAGTACTTGTGCGCCCTCGCTAGGCGTGTAAGGTTGGCTCGTTCCGAACCGAGTCTTTGACATGATCAAAGATCTGTATGGCCCAATGTCTGGATTGGTCTGCGTACCCAGCGTTGGGGCGACACGTCATCTAATAGGTTCTGGAGGCGTCGAAGTCTGCTCATGTTGGCGAATTACTCCTAGACGTGAGGTCTAGGAATTATTTTCCCACAAGTATCTACTGGAAGGGACCAAGCATAGGGTAACAGACGGAACTGTCATGGTTCCTGAGTACTATACCTGAGTAGGGCCCAGTGGACCTCTCGATCGAGTGGTCTGCGTAGGAAATTTCGGGAAGCTCTCTCACGAAATAACCCTCGAACGAGTTGGCTCAGGTCTGTAGTTTTTCAGGATAGCGACATGGGCCGCGGAGGTGTGGGTCCGCATTACCAGGGCCCTCAACGTATAACAAGGTTGGCGAAGTAAAGCCAGCCTAAATATTCCACGCGTTGTATCTCGGGCGCAAGGTTGGGAAAAGCGACTAGCACGCGTCGACTGACGGTACTTGCAAGGGTTTGTGAATGGCATCCGAACAATGATGTTGAATCAGTCTTGGCTGCACAAATCGATACATTTGGCTTTGGTGCGGTGCCCGAATGAACAGCCGTGCCAATGGAGATGTGTGGTAGAGAAATAGAGCCCACAGCAAAGGCCGAACGGTACTTGAGAGCAACGAATGAGATAACGGGACCGGTGATATGCAATGGGAGAAAGCTGTGCTCTGCCTACCACGCAACAAAGCATTGCGTGGTCATATAGGGAAAATGCCTTGGAGAGGAAGGCTTTGTTAGTAGAGAACTACTTCACAAAGACAGCCATGATAGAAGACGCGGGCAACCGTAGTTGGCATCTTTCATAAGTAATGAGGGAGTAATGAGGGAGCCGATGGGAGAGAGCAGGTACCAGATGACCTGCCCTGACGGCTTCATAAGTGGAAGAAGGCCGGGGTTCCGGCTGATTTGGGCTCGTTATGGTGACACGATTGCGAGTGTCATGAAGTGGTGGATGACGAGGAGCGAATCGAACCCAACGAGAATGACTTGGAATATGAATTCTGGGCCAATTGCATTAGATCAACGATGGATGACACGTATGTAGATCAGGCCCATCTTTAAGAGGGCGGAGAGTACCTCGATTGCCCTTTCTCTGAGGAAATGCGTAAGTGTTTCTGTCCGGCAAACATTCTGAATGTGCATAGCACTCACGTGCAAACTTGTCACAATACTTAAACGTCATTCTGCACAGATAATTTGGAACAGAAGCAGAGGAAATTAGTAGCAAAGGAGCAGTCAACATGCGCCCTACCCAGCCGAGTAGATGGGAGGGGGGGGGGGTGAGCTACACAATCGGGAAACAGGAGTCCGACCCCCTCCTCCTTGCAGAAAGGGAGGAGTGGTCTCATTCCCGTCCCCTTATTTGGGCGGGGGCGAGGATGAGGCACTTATAACTAGACTTATACTCTATGATACATGAGAATAACACACTATCTGGCTACCCAGAATGCCTATACTGTATATGGTGGCTGGTTCTTTGCGCACTTTATGCCTCGGAGTAAATATGGGGGAGGAAGCATACCCCTATATTTGAATAGAAAACTCCGCCTCCAACCTTTGGTGAGGTGACTGTCTCCCCTTGATTCCCCCGACGGGCATATTGGGTAACATAACGCTAGTTTAAGCAGCACTTTTCTCAAATATTATTCTATAAAATAAATACATAAATCGTTAAAAGTAGCTACATATATTCTTTCTTTGAACAGCTACATAAAAGCGCTAATTGAGTTTTTAGTTACAGCTTTGGGGGGTGCTATCCGCCATGTCTTCTCGCCAATTCAGGATTGCCAGATGTGACTAACTTGAGACAAATTGGCCACTTCTAGCTAATTTATTCTTTGTTAATATAATTTATTTAACGAATTGCGACAGCATTAAATCTAATCCTAAATTTAACATGTTTCTTCGCTG
This sequence comes from Parhyale hawaiensis, assembly GCA_001587735.2. NCBI lineage: Eukaryota > Metazoa > Arthropoda > Malacostraca > Amphipoda > Hyalidae > Parhyale > Parhyale hawaiensis. The sequence continues at coordinate 1,939,631 of LQNS02000304.1, forward strand.
TAGTGGCCTAAAATTTCTCCAAAAGAGGGAAATTTCCCTGAACCTGACATCACTGCAGCAGCTCAGCCCTTCTTGTCCCCCTTCGAGTCTAGGATACACCCCCAAAAAGCCTTTGACGAAATGTTAGGGGTTCGCCTCCCGGACACCTGCTCCCTTCCCCCATATTTACTCCGAGGTTTATGCCGAGCGGACCTGATTGCTCCGCTCCACCAAGCCTGGCGGAGACTGCGCTACCAACTTTCCAGACATGCATGAGTTGATTTTTGTTTTTTGCCCGCTTGGCAGGCAAGGGTAAGGAGAGCTCAGAGTCACCTTCCCCTATGCAGCCTCGAACATCCTTGGCTCGGCGGCCTCCACCCTATTGTAGGGCTGCAAGCAGGTCAAAGGCCCCAAACACGCCTCTAACTGCGACTGCACATCCATACTTTTTGGATTTTTTTCTTATAATTCCCCTGCTGTTGGAACGAGGTACTAACCCAGACTTGGATGCCATGCCAAGTCCATACCAACAATTGCAACAGGTAGTGAGAAAGCACCCGTGACCCAGCACGACATCCACAGCCTCAGCCATAGATTCAGCGGCACCAGGCCAGGCGTGAGCCCCATACCCTGCAGATAGGATTTTTTTTCTGTAGGTGTTCTTTTTCCTGTATTTTTTTTTCAGACGCTACGGGAGTGTGGGACTCTAACAGACTTTGGCGCCATGCCCCGTCCTTCCCAACACTCGACGCAGGAGCTAGTCATCCACTCAGGTGGAAGGTTGGAGCCCAACTGTGACCTGCGCCCTGCAGTAGTCTAGCTCAGTGTTGCCCTAGCGGGGAAACCTCCTGTATGATGGCGGCAACACTTGGGGCCTTGCCCCCCTCCCTAGGCTGCCTTGACCGGCTTACTAGCGGCACAACCGTGGAAGGCAATACTTCGTCGGGAGAAGAGGGGTTGCAGTACAGAGCTCCTCGCAGCATAGCCCGAGGCTTCGTGCCGAGAGGAGCTCCAATTCCACCGCCGTTGAGAGTGAGCTATTATTGCAGACTCGGACGCCATGCCAAGCCCATACCAACACTCTCAACAGGTACAGGGCCACCCAAAGGCCTGGTTGCCATAACCGAGGCTGTGCTCTGCAACCTGCAAGATTTTTTTTTCTTTTTTCAATGTAAGTTTTTTCAAAAGTTTTTTCATTTATTTTTCTATTTTTTCCTTTATGGATTTTTTTTTGCCGTTGGGAGTGAGGTACTATTGTAGACTTGGACGCCACGCCAAGCCCAAACCAACACTCTCCCACAGGTGCAGAGCCACCCAAAGGCCTGGTTGCCATTATCGAGGCTGTGCTCTGCACCCTGCAAGGTTTTTACGTTTTTTATTTTCTATTTTTCTTCGTCTTTAATGAAAGTTTTTCTTCTTTTTTTAATGAAATTTTTTTTCTACTACAGGGCAAATTATAAGGACGAGGCAAAGCGCTCTGGAAGAGTTGGTGTCGATGCAAGTGAAGCAGCAGGGAGAGAGCAGGCACCAGGTGACCTGCCCCGACGGCTTCACAAGTGGGCATGGGGAGCGGAGCCAGCACACGGCTCGAGGTAATCATCGGCTGGCTGTCCCGGACGCCACATGGCGGATGACGTAGCCACTCGGCTGACGGCCTCGCACACTGGCGATGCGCCAGACTGGCTGAAGCCACCTCCGGACGCCCGGGCAGCGACCTGAAAAACTTTTCAAAAAGAGAGACAAAGATTCAGCAACCTACAACCTATTGAAACGCTTTACAAGGCTAATCAAACATACGAAAATTGTAACGATTAACACTTGTACAGCAGGTATCCAGACGTAAAGGCTGAATGAACCCCTAGGCTAAGTCGTACACGGTGTCAAGTGAGCGAGAGGTTAGAAAATTTAATTTATAGCAATGTGACAATAATATCAAACTCCTATTTCGTTCAGATGAAACTTTTACATATTTTTCAAATGCGCAGGCCATACAGCAATGACCTATTTATAACCCGATCAACTTTTCACTTCTCAAGAGAATGCAACAATTTGATTGCATTGAAATGCTTAACAGCTCCTGATGAATTAATAAATTGTTAAAATTTCAGCCAAGCTCAAAACAAGAGTTACCTTATTCAGGTTGGAAAGGACATCAGCAGAAGCAGGATCCTCGAAGGTAGACACGTTCTCTTTGGTGATGGTAGGGGGTTGGGAAGGCGGAGCAGCGTATGGCATGGCCAGGCCGTGCGTGTACATGAACCTCTTTGTGGGAGACTTGGCTGTTGTTGCAGGGGCGCCTGCTGGTCTCCCACTCGATGGTGCTGGCACTGACCGGGTGTTGACCTCTGCTGCTCCCTCGGATCTACCAGGACTAGGACGGTGAGGCACAGGGGAGGGCGACCGGGCAGACTTGCCGCTGTCGTCTTCCGACTCCGACATCTTACTCTGCCGCTTGCGCAGCTTCGCCATCAACTCTTCTCCTCCACCTCCGCCGCCGAAGAGCGATACTGCGCCAGGAGGTCGCTTGCGCGGAGATGAAGAGGCAGAAGACTCGTGAGCTGGACCTTCACTGGAAGGTGAAGTCAGAGCGGAAGGAGCAGAACTTTCAGCTGAATTCGGCGACACAGGCAAGACAACAGCACTCGTGCTGGGGAGGTGAGCTCCATGCAAAGAAACTGGCGCTACCAAGGGCTTCTTTCCAATCACTGGTTTATTTTTCTCTGCACTCAGTTCACGCTCCTCACTGGTGCTGGATACATTTGGTGCAGCGGCAGGTCCCTCCTGCTTACTCTCAGAAGACACACTGGTCCGCTCTTCAAGATTCGCTCTTCTTTTGTTAACTTTAGCCAGCAACTCAGACCCGCCAAAGAGAGCCACACCACCGACGGGTGGCTTCTTGGTAGGAGGCTTCTCAGTGTCACTTTCTGGCGATGAGTCCACACTAACTCTACCATCACCCGTGTCGCCAGCCACACTCTTTCTATCTGGAACAAGAGGACGACTTACAGCGACCTTTTTGGCAACCACTTCAGGAGCCGCAGGTCTGGACTGTACGGTCGGAGCAGATGTATTCACAGCAAACAAATCTTCAGTATCGTCGTTATCAACATCCTCTGCATCTGCTATCACCTGACTTCGCCCACTCGCTTCTTGTGCACTGGACTTCGCAACAGTGGCAGTTGCGGGGCCACTCGAAGGAGCAAAGAGATCATCGTCGTCAGAAGAAAGTAACCCACTAGCCAAGGTGTTACTAGTCATATTTGGAACACTTTTTATCTTGGTCCCAGGGTCTACGTTACTAAAGAGATCGTCGCTATCAGTAGAAAGTAATCTATCGGAGGCGGATTTTGCTGCGGGTGCTGGGGGACTTGAGACCGAAACTGGCTTGGGAGTAGCGGCAGTACTAGATTGCTTTACATTATTTACGGCACTGAGATCGCTGGTTACGTCACCAGGAGTTCTCTTCTTATTGCTGTCACTAAAACCAATGGCATTAGAAATGGAGGGAAACGAATCTTCGTCGCTGGAGTGAGATCCAAATAGAGTATGTGAGGGTTTAGAAACATTAGAAGGAGGGGGAATCCTCAAAAGGAATTCTTCATCGCTCGATGACTCAATGAATTCATCTTTATTTCCAGGGGCTGCAGTCTGTGGGGATGACTCGTGTTGAGCAGGGAGAGTAATAATAGGTGATGGAGACACGTGAGTCGCCGGCTTAGGTACATGCACCGAGCTAATGCTAGCCGATTCTGGCTGCGCAGTTGGAGCAACAGCAGGCGCAGCTTGAGCAACGATCGAGGCTTGAGTGGCTAAAGGTTTGCTTTCTAATTTCGTGGGTCTTCCAGTCTCAGCTAATACAGCCGCTTTAGGAGCAGCAATATTAGGCTGGACCGCGGCGGGAGGAGGTGCGGAGTCGCGAGCAGAGGTCCAGCTGAATAAATCATCATCGCTCTCGGAACTGAACAATCCACCTGCACTCTGCTGGGGCGGCTTTGCCGCACCCGATTGTGACTTTATAACGTCTTGACTGGCAGAGATGGAGGCAGACGCAGGAATAGGGGCTTTGGAGAGAGGCTTAGCACCACTTACTTTGTTTGCAGGACCCTCTTGGGCGGGTACTTCGCTGGTAACTTCAGGGACTGGCTGCACAGCTGGACTCTTCACTTTGGCTATTGGTTGAGTTCCCGCACCACTGACAGAAGCAGAAACTTTTGCAGCACCTGGCGGACCAGCAGAGTGCGGCGCGGCAGAGCCAAACAAGTCGTCATCAGAATCATCAAACAAAGATGACTTCACAGAAGCCGCTATGGGTTTTGAATGAGCGCTAGGGTAAGTGGCAGGAGGTGGAGCCGTTGGTGAAGGAGCAGTACGAGTAACTGATGGTGCAGCAACAGCTGGAGTGGATGACAGGGAAGCAGCGGCCGTGACCGCGGGCACAGCAGGACCACTCGTAGCCATTGACGGCGCCACTAAAAAGGCGTCATCTTCGTCGCTTGAGAAGAGACTTTTGCCAACGAGTCCGACTGCAGGCTTGGTCGCTGCAGCAGGAGTGACGCCTGGCGCCTTATCAGCCACGGCTGCCAAGCCCTTTGGCATGGAATGACTAGTATCGCTATCAACAGCAGAGGCAAGAGGTGGCTTAGCGGGAACACTGAAGAGGCCGTCATCTTCATCGTCGTCATCAAAGAGGCCAACAGCAGAGGCTTTAGGGGGCTGCGGAGCTGTGCGAGGCTGCCGGGAGGTGGGCGTTTGGCCCACTGATGGGGGCATCTGAGCGGAAGCTGGAGTCTGCACGGCTGCTCGAACTTTTCCTGCCACTGAGCCCTGTCCTTGAGGAGCAGCAGTAGGACCAACTGATGTGGGTCGTCCTTGGTGAGCTGCCAGCCGCCTGCCGATAGTGGGAGATCCTGGAGGGGCGCTCGAGCGAGCAGAGGAGCTACCTGAAGGTGGTGCACTACTCCTGCTGGAGGAGGTTTTCTCACTAGCTGTGGAGGGACTCCGAGGGTCAAAGATGGCAGCAGTGATAGCAGAGCTGAAGATGTTCACACCACCAGCGGGTACCTGAGGCAAACGCACACACTTCAAACATTAGGGGGTAAAATAGCATGCGGTATATAAGTAACCTCGCACTCTCGAACATCAATCAAACAAAAACAACTATAAAGCAAGTAAAATAGGTGAGTGGTGGAGGCGGCAGAATTTCTATCGGTCAAATTGGCAGACGAGAGATGAAACGATTGGGCATTTACTCAACAGTGGGAGCAGTACTATTTTGCTGAGCCAACGCTCAACTAGCAGAGTTTTCCTGAGCCTCCACTGCAGCTTACAAGGCTTCTTTAGTTCACGATTCTGGTCTTCCAGAACGAGGAAAATTTTGCAAATGAAAAGTGCCTTAAAGCTATTTTTGGAAGGTTTTATTAGCACTTTTAACCATATGCAACATTGTTTACATATACATATAGTGGATAAAAGTACCTAGCATGTGCTACGGTCAAACTTTCTTAAATTTGTACAAAATAGTGTCTTAGGTGTTCTGCACAAACACTGCTTTCCGACATAAACGAAGAATCAGTCACTGGTATTGTACCTTAAAGGCGCGGATAGCCTCTCGTTTACTATACAGTGAAGATAAAACACGCTATATTTAACAATAATAATTTGGAATCAATGACAGTCGGGTCTTTTGTCAAAACCTTTTACACTGGGAAACTGGGGAATGGACCGAGAGATTGTCTTTTTTTCGCTGCATAACGCAGCAGAGGCCTACCCACGCACAACCTGTCCCGCGCTTCCTGACGTGCTGTTAACTCACCCTTCTTCCTGAGACCGTGAGAGCTGC
>LQNS02000304.1:1952334-1964402 GCA_001587735.2 Parhyale hawaiensis
AGGTTTCGGAGAGCTCTCCGGAGACCTCAGACTCCTTAAAATTTCTCTATTTTTCTCCAGTTCCTGCTCGTTTTAGAACGCTGCTCTGACCTTACACCGAGGTTATCCTAATAGAACGTTTCTCGGTCACTGTACAGCTACATAAATATAAATTAAATGAGATTATAAGTCACTGTATGTTAGCTCCGCAGACGCTACACGATATCTCAAGGCAAGTAACAAATGGGGAAACCATACATAGAACTAGAGCACTCTGAGAGCGCATACTTCCGCCAAGCAAGGCTGCGGTAACGCGAAATTCAAATTTGCTCTGAAAAAATTATTTTCTTCGTACCAACTCCAAAAATCTAATCATTCGTGCCTTTTGACAGTATTAAAAATTTCCGTAATTTTCTTGGAGATCCGTTCGTTCATAACTTCTTTTAGTTATGCTGCTAACAAACATTCTAACAAACATACCGGTAAGGCACGTCAAACACACAAACGGACCAACCGATCATCACCAAAATGTAATCAATGATGTCTTTTAACAATGCTAACAATTCCTGTAAATTTGATCAAGATCCATCCATAACATTTTGAGTTATTGTGCTAATAAACACAAAATCAAACACAGCGACAAACAAACGAACAAACAAACACATCATTAGAAAAAATTTGAACATTTACATTGTGTAGCTAATATATCCAACAACCCATGTAAATTTCATGAAAATCCGTCAATTACATTTCAAGTTTAGTACTAACAAAAATAGGCAGGTAAACAAACAAACGGATAGACAGATCTTCACCAAAAGTTGATTATCTGTTCCTCCTAACATATCTAACAATTCATATAAGTATCGTCAAAATCCGTCCATAACTTTTTGAGTTATCTTGATGACAGACAGATACACAAACATGACGAAAACATAGCCTCCGTGGCGGAGGTAAAACCATCACGCATTTGAACAAGTCAAGCACGGCTGTTATTGGAAACTGGAAGAAAAAACTCTGACAAGGTTTAATGACGGCAAGCGAAGGAGTCCTCCTATAGGGCCGTTAGTCCCCTATACTTGAGATAAACGAGTATGACTAGCAGGCCTCCAATGCCCCTGATGAGCGTGACAATCATAGCTACATGACAAGAGAAAGTTGGCTCATCAATCATGAAACATAACCAATGTACGTTACATGTCTCTTTGATAAGCATCTTTTCGTTATTATGAGGAAGAATTTTTCTATCGTGTCGGCTACTCAAACTACAGAATGAAAAAATCACAACTATGGAGCAACTACTCTCTTAGGAACACAGATTCTTATTATATTGGTTGTTAAAGCCCTCCTAGACACAACTATGGTGAATAAAGAAAGGAAAAGGAAGGGACACGTGGAACCCATCTTGACAGGTGCAAGCTTCATGCAGGACTACCTGTAACAGAAGTGCGTTTGTCCGGTGGAAAATCACTTTTAGTCTAGGAAAAACACCTTGATGTCCTAGTGCGTGTTAGTAAGCCTTTCAGTCATGGGCAGTTGTATCAAAAAGAGAGGAAAATCCAAGTATAACAACAAATCTCACAACCAACAAGGGCACCGATTATTATTGAGCGTGTTTGCACGACGCTCCGGCCAACAAGAGCTATATATATCACCTAGAGAAAAGGAAGAGACATATAATACGGCTAAAGAAACGTGGAACCGATGCACGGGGGTGTTCCCACACAAAATCAGCTGGCACGGCTATAGCAAGTCGGAAAAGAGAACACCAAGTGATAAGGAGAAGTTTGGCATAAAATGGAAGGAAGCAAAGAGGGAACGAAAAAAAGACGTCCGCGAGAACTAGCTGAGGCAAATTTGCCTAATTTTCAGAGTCTCCCTGGAGGCGTTACTCCCCATAAAATAGAATGGGCGAATCTAACTAACCTAACCCAATGGATAGGTCGGCAACTCGGGAATACGTGATGAGGCACAAAATTGTTTGGGGAGACAGCAGCTACCAACTATCGTAAAGAGGAGGTAACCCACCATGTGAATTTGTCAGGTCATCTTCGTCTGAGAACAGATCACTGGATGGCACATTTCTCGGAGCACCAGGGATGGACCCACCGACAGTACCAGCAGTGCCACCGCCTGCAGCAGCTGTAACACATAAATAGGGAAATACATTTGTATTGGTTATCGGTACCTTAATCATTATTGCTCTACAAGTTAGTTTAAGTCTCTAATCCATCACAAATTATAACTTCTAACAGAGGAAAAGGAGTATACAGATAATACGCCAAGGTAAATGTGGAATCCATACACGAGAGATCAGCTCATTGAATAGTCTAAGCTTCCGTCTCCACAACTAAGGTGATCTAACAGAGGAAGAAATAAGGAACATGTAATATGTCGATAGACACGGGGAACCCATGCACGAAGGTGTTCCCGCACATGGGAACAGCAAGTCGGGAAAGATGAAGAACAGACAAAAGTAATACCAGAAGGAGTATGAAACCGGAAGGAAGTAAAGTGGATACGAAAGGCAGACGTCTCGAAGGCCTAGCTAACGGCTAAAGTAACCTACAGGGTCCCCCTGGGAGCTCTGCTCCCCACAACATAGGATGGGTGCACCTAAACTAATCTAACCCTACGGCCTATCCTTTTCCTATACTCCCTAAGGGGTTTATGACCAAAGTAGAAGTAGTAGAATAGAAAAAGAGCGCACGAAAAACAGACGTCCCGAAGGCCTAGCTAATGGCTAAGGTAACCTACACGAGCCCCCTGGAGTCGCCGCGCCCCATAACATAGGATGGGCGAGCCTAACTAACATAATCCTGTGACCTATGGCCCATCCTATGCCCCCTGAGGGGTTTGTTACTAAATCGAGACACGTTACACATTAGAAAGATCCATTTTTCAAGCAGGATGTCTTCAAAAACGGACATGTCTGTGTCTAAACACAAGAGTACCTGTTCCAACAGCAATGGCGGCATCATTACGACCTCAATACAAGATCATCCAACAATAAAGATTGCTCAAGTATCATACTTCCTACAGAAACAAGCAATAATGCGACAGAAGAACTCAACTGTTAGTAGGAAGGGGCGGCGGTCCACCGAAGAGACCCCCTTCTTCATCCGTGTCGCTGCTGAAGAGGCCTCTGCTGGGGGGCGCGACAGGCTGGGGCACCTGCTGCTGCTGCTGGTGTGTTGTGGTTCGAGGGCCGGACGGCAAAGCCCGCACGTTCTCCACATTTGTTGACCGCGCAGCTGTTGGGAAACAACAGTGAGAAGATAATCAGGGAAACATGGATATTGTGAATACATTCCGCATAATAAGGGTACTATTAAGATAATAAGCAAAATATAGATGCTATGAAAGGTGATCATAACACAGGGCGCTATGAAGATAATCAGGAAAACATGGATAATAATGTAATTCACAAAGAGAAAATCTGGCAATGCAAGAATTGGTTCGGCAACATAAAATTTCGACTGGGGCTTGCACAAATACTGTACATCAAGTTCTATCTCAACACCTACATAACTGCTAGCTGTTCTAGGCGGTACTACACACTACCGGAAAAGTATCAGGCTACCTTCCTCGTTTGGTCATTTTACAAGAAATTGGATATGACAAATGCTACACAATAGAAGTAGAGATTTTAATAGCGCTTCAGTGGTACACTGCCTATATCGCGCCGAACTATATCTGTGTTTAGCCACCGGCTCGTGCGCCGCTTGGGCACGGAATTTGTCTGATTTTGTATTATAATATAGCTACAAAGAGAACTTTATTATCATTATCAGTTTTACATATAGCACATGTAATTCACATAGAAAAGGGTACAGCCGTAGTTGACAATAGCAATTATCGTAAAGGATTCATCAGAGTTTGTGGTAGAGGCCGCATTATTATTATTATATTGTGAGTTTTCCCGCCGAATTAGACACAAAGACTATATAACAGTGATCCAATTTTGTATGATATAGTTTAGAAGTTTAGTCGAACTCAAATGAGTTCTATTAGAACAATCTTGGCCAGGTGCACACGTCTGGCAGGAAATAAGGCGCGAGCATTTCCAACTCCACACGGCTGGTCGAACGATATCGGCGTGCGGCGCAGAGGAGACGAAAAACGAAATGAGAAGAAGACAGAAGATAGCGAACACGTGTGCAGGGGCCCCTTCCGTGGCCCCCCACACGGGAGCAGATAGGAGTCCCATGGGATGGGTCGCTTACCACCATTCGGCCGCCCACATCGCGGAACAGAAGGGGAAATATAGAAAGCCTACCTAGCTCTATAAAACTAACCTTCTCAGCAGGAACTGCGGCTAGGTGCTACATCCCCAACGGAAAAGGCACTCGGGACCCTTGGGTGCATGATGCCCTTGGGCGTCAGGTAGGAGGTCAGGCGTGCAGAGGGTAAGGTCTATCGGAGAGGTTGTTCCTGTATGCATATGAAAATGGCTCTATGCTCCTGTATTGAGGAGGCACAAATCGGTAGTTCTGAGCAAGCGCTCGACAACCAAGCCTCGCGTGTTATTAGCATTACTGCCCCAAGTTGGGTAGTTTGCATTGAAGTCGCCCAACAATAGGAAAGGGCGCGGCAACTGCGCCACTAGTCCAGTGATATCTGCTATGTGGTTTACTTGCTTTGGAAAAATATACAGATTGTAGATAGTGGTGGCCCTGTTTTGTAAATTTGCAATGAAAAATGCTAGCAATTCAAGACGTTTGCCTTCGCTGATGCTCTTGTGTGCATCCTTATCACTGGTCACCAAAGTTAAGAGCTGCAGGGTTTGTACAGACTGTGCTTGTAGAAAACACCTTCAGAGCGCTAGCACATCAAAAGCAGTTCAGCGAGAAGCTGGCAGGCAGGCTAGCAGTTTTTTGAGAAGCACGGAATGCATTGGAGCGCGTACACCGAACAGCGGCAACGGCCTACTCACTACCGCTGTTCGGTGTGTGCCCTCCAATGCATTCCGTGCTTCTCAAAAACTGCCAGCCTGCCAGCTTGTCGCTGAACTGATTTTACTGTACGAATGCCCTTAGAAAATATTATATTAGAGGTCGCCAAGTGCACTGAGACGAGTGGGTGAAATACTCCAGCCAAAGAAATTCACAGAACCCAGATACGGCTAGCTTTTGTCCCTCAGTATCATTGTTGGACTTTGGGGCTATCATATCAATCCGTACCATAAGGCAAAATATTCATAGCCGCGCCGCATATCCATTTGTAGCCGGGGGATTGGATTCATTCGTATATAAAAAGAAGCAGCAGCAGAAATATCAGTTCTTAGTGTAGAGCGACTACAGAACAAACTCCAACTTGGATGGCATTCATCATGACATTCCCAGCGATAACTGCGGTGTCCGTAACTTCATTTCCTCATAACAGCAACGTTAAATAATACACAGTAGATTACTTTTACCATTCTAGTAAGTTTCCCCGGACGGTCGTCACACATGGTGATGCAGCAGTGTACTTCACTTGATGGTTAAAACATCTTAGACTTTTAGCGAATTCAATGCAGTCTATGATAAAAAAAGAGGTACAAAGCAGAAAAAAAAACACAATGAAAATTGTAAGTAGATCGTCAGCAAGAAAGGAAACTGGTAAGGGAAGCATCGCAAGTCGGAAAATAAAAGAAATACACCACCAACTGCTAGTTGGGTCAGAACGGCAAGGATGAAGCAATCACCTGCGGCAGGCGTGGCAGCAGGAGAGCTGCTGCTGCTGGCGCCCCTGACGGTGGGCAGAGGCGGGGGCAGCCGCCGCCCCACGCTGAACAGGCCATCTTCTTCTGAGTCACTCGAGGACACAACTGCAACACACAAAGCTCTTTTCAACTAGCAAATAAAGTCGAATCATCACTTTCCGCAAAACCGAACTAGTCAAGTGTTACTAGTTTTCTTAGTCACATCTACACCCATCTTCAAGAATAGATTTCAGCCATTGTCGTAAGATAAAAAGTCTGCATTGAGGGAAACCATGGGGAACTCAAGATCGTGGGTATTTAACGGTGCTTCCAACGGCGCCGGGGTTGGGGTGCTGCCTTGCCCGTTGTTACTAAATCGGACATTCTATTCTCAAGCCAGGGCGGGAGGTCTCGCTGTTTGGTAATACAGCGTCAGCATTTTTGTCACCGATAGTCTACTGAAAGTGTTACTAACTATACGGTCGGGGAGGGCGCACTTGCCACATGAGTCTTCCGTCTATGACACCATTGCTCGGATAATCTGCGGTCAACTGCAGCCGTCTATTCCCCTGGGCCCTATAGAGAGAATTCAACTGAATCACAAGCTAGTTTGACGTAAGTTCCATAGACGGGGTGTATGATCAAGGCGATTTTACCATTAATACCTATTTATAATAACTTCGGTAGGATCCAGAAACGCACCCACGGGTAGTTAGAAAATGGATATTACTATGGCCGCATTATTATTATTATTATATTGTGAGTTTTCCCGTTGTATTAGATACAAAGACTATATATAACAGCCATCCAATTTAATATGATATAGTTAAGAAATTGAGTCGAACTCAGATGAGTTCGATTAGAACAATATCGGCCAGATGCACCATATCTGGCAGGAAATAAGGCGCGAGCATCTTCAACTCCACACGGCTCGGTCCAACGAAATCGCTCAGCCATGCGGTACAAGGAAAGAGACGAAAAACGAAAATAGAAGACGACAGAAGAAAGAAACGCCCGTGTGGAGGGCCCCTTCCGTGGCCTCCCACACGGGAGCAGATCGGAGTTCCATGGGATGGGTGGCTTACCACCATTCGGCGGCCCACCTCGTGGAATAGAAGGAAAAACATAGAGAACCTAACTAACTCTACAAAACCTTCTCAGCAGGAACCGCGGCCAGCTGCAACATCCCCTGCGGAGAAGGCACTTGGTATCCTTGGGTTCGTGAAGTCCATATATATTGTGGCAGGGACAGAGGCCGCCAGAATATACCACGGAAGGCCAACTATGGCCGCAACAACAGTAGCTAAGTGCGCGACCAATTGAATGCAACTCAAGTTGTCTTATCACGAGTATATATCATAATATTTCGTACGCAACAACTGCAAAATTCACGATTTTAAGCCTCATACAACATATAGGTATACCACAACAGTACAGCTAAATGGGTAGTGGTTCCATTAGTAGAGTGGTATAGTAGATTAGATTGTTTTAGCCTCCCTATATCCGTAGTTAAGCTGCTCTAAAAGAGGAAAAGGAAGGGAAATATAGTATGTCAACACAAACGTGAAACCCATGCACGAGAGTGTTCCCACACAGGATCAGAGCGCATGGGAATAGCAAGTCAGGAAAGAAGAGGAAGAACAGATGAAAGTAAAATCAGCAGAAGTATGAAATGGGAAGGAAGAAAAGTGGGCACGAAAGACAGATGTACCCGAAGGCCTAGCTAAGAGCTAAGGTAACATACAGGGTCCTCTTGGGGCGCTGCGCCCCATAACATAGGACTGGCGAACCTAAACTAACCTAACCCCTATGGCCAATGGTCCATCCTAAGCCACCTGAGGGGATTAATTTTAATAGTTACTACGATTATCATTGAGGTATTCCAGACGTCACACTGAGCTTTTGATGAAATGCTCTTTAGTTGAGCTCGCCTACTGATGAACACTCCACAATGTATAGATTACACGTCAGTTTAGGCCTATAAGGACCACGGTCCTTAGTAAAGGATGTTCCGAATAATACTGTTCCTCCCTAGACACAAGCGCCGCTTCAATCAGGGGAGGAACAAGCAGAGAGACCTAAAATATTAGGTTGGACACGTGCAAGCGACGCACGAGGAAGGTCACACATGAAGTGGATGCAAGTGTGCACCGTACTGTATTTTGGGAAAGAAGAGCATAACACCGTTAGTAGGAGCATGAAAATGGAAGGAAGCAAAATGGGCACGAAAGAAAGATGTCCAGTTACGAAAGCAGAGCATACACAGTAACGCACGAGAGAAAGAAATCAGTGATAGAGTTCGCACACCGAGCCCTCAACAGCGTGGGTCCTGACAACATTCTTGTCGAACGTCTCCCACCGACAGACCCTTCAGGAGCTGCACCAGACAGTACACCTAACCCGACTACACAGGGGGGCACCAACCAACCCTACTTTCATATAAGAAACGCTAGGACGAGACCCTAACAGGCACCTGCTACACACAGACAGATGGCACAACACATCATACAACATCCAATGGCTAATTGCCCAACATTCGAGCCCCTGTGAACACAAGGCTTTGCGGAGGTTCTACATCTGTGGGGTCGCCTGCTGTTCAGTGTCGCCTACCTACTGGAAGCAAGTCTGCTCGGCCAGGTCGACTGGAGCAATCCAACAGCAACAAATTCTGTTAGCTGTTCATCGATTTTACAGGTGACTGCTATTCTTCCGAAACCGTTATATTGCAAATAGTTATAAGGGAAAGAAGCGCTTAGTTTATTTATTTCTTAGGAAATTCCGATGGTATTTCATGTAGGCAGTCATCATTGGAAGTTAATTATAATCAACATTACCAGCATGAAAGATTTTCAGCAGGACTACAAAAACTAGTATAAGAAACGTGAGCTATGAGCAAAAAGCTTCAATTTACAAATTACGCTCGGGTGAGAAACAGAGTGTAGCTACTAGCCCTATGTGATAAGAACTACGCACCTTTGGTGGAGGGAGGCGGGCGCACGGTCTTGGTCACAGAGGCGGCATCGCCAGGTTGCTGGGCAGCACGGCCGCCGAGGATCTGAAGCAGCAACACAACCATACATCAGGGGTTACTCACCGGCGACATCATACTCGTTGAGAGTACAGGAGCCGAGTCTTGAAGGTAAGGGAAACTGAAGATGGGGGGGGGGGGGTTTGGTGACCAAATGGGGAGAACTTAAAGCGATAATGCTGGGGATACGGGAGCCAAATACTGGGGGTATAGTAGCTCAAAATTGTGAGGATGGTAGCCAAAAGCTGTTAGCATGGAAGCCAGTGTGCACACTCAACATAGTTTAGAACTATTTTTCCAATTTTTCGATTTTTTTGGTCATTAACCCAATATGGAACCAAATAGAAATTAATTTATTTGGACACAGTATTATTTACATAGTTTGTTGAAGGCAATAGTGCGTCATAAAAGGTCAGAACATTCGATAGAGAAGAGTGTCGTCGTCTCTGCCATGGAGGAGGTTAACACTTGACCATAAGTAGTTTTTTCTTTAACGCATGATCAAAATTGGTGGAAACTGTTGTTTTACGGCAACATGAAGCAGTATAAGGAATGGCTCTGCCCCGACAAACAAGCGATTCCTTGAGCAAGACAAGACCTTCATCCTCCAAAGACCATGTTCTGTGTATTGTGGATCTAGGAAGGTCTCTACGAAGTTTTAAGCGCAAACAAACGGTAAATGCTGAACTCTTTGGTCAACAACTGCGTCAGTTCAACGGAACAATTCAACAAACGACCAAATTAGCAAAACGGTGTCCATATACAACACGAAAATGACTGTCGTCACATCGCAAACTGTGGCCAAATTCACGAATTAAAGAGGTAGATGGGTAGTGTTGCCTCGTCCTGTTTTTCGCCGGACTTCGTAACATTAGATTTTCATCTGTTCCGATCACTTTCACATGCATTGCTTGGATGCGAATTTTTTTTTAGATCAAAGAGGGAAATTTTCATCGCCGAGGTATCGACAATCATAGTGGAACGATGACAAGCAGCCATTGACAATGACAGAGATTATATTGGTGACTAATTTTAAAGCAGCTCAACGTTGTAAACTTATGCACTAAAACATTGTGAAAACCGCTCATAACTAATTTTACTCTACCAAAAGGATTTGCACTAGTGGCCAAGGTGCACACGTAATATACTACAAGCAGTACGATTTTCCGTAAATAGAGACGCCTGTTTAGCCGAGCTCTTTCTCTAAACAGTGAATTTCTTTAATAGCATTTAAATTTTCTAAAAGTACGCAGTGTATTACTAGGACTGAAAAACTACAAGAAGAATATAATAGTAATAAAAAACATGCAACAGATACCTCATAGCGATGCCGTGTTCAACACAGTGGGACACACAACACCGTGACGTTAGAGGAAGTTATAAATGCTGACATGGCAAGAAACTCGTAACAAAGATTAATCTCAGATACACGTATGACCAACGATCTTCGACGGGATTTCTTTCACAGAAACTACAATGCCGGCTGATAGTAAAGAACTTATTTAGTTTTTGTACCTAGCTAGGCTAAGGTAACCTAAGAGTAACCCAAGAAACTAGAGCACTCAGAGAGCGCATATCTCCGCCAAGCAAGGAAACGGTATAGGAAAATTCAAATTGGTTCTGAGACCATGATTTTCTATCGTATCAACACCAAAATCTAATAATTAGCGCATCTTAGTAGTAATAACAGTTTGAGTAATTTTCTTGAAGATCCGTTCATAGCTTCTTGAGTTATGCTGTTAACAAACACTCGGATGAACATTAGTCAATCTCACAAACGTAACAATCATCACCAAAATTTAATCATTTATGTCTTTGAACATTACTAACAACTCCTGTAAATTTCATAAAGATCTATTCATAAGTATTTAAGGAATTGTGCTAACAAGCATAAAATTAACTAGAACGCCTCGTGGCGTAAGACCACCCGCGGTGGGGGCAAATTCAACGAAGTCATTCTTGATGGACAGCTAATCCTAGTTTCTCATATGGATGCTGTATCCAACAAGGCTAGCGCCACGCTCACCGCCCCATTTAGATCTCTTAATAATAACATAGGAAAAATGGGATGCCTCGTGGCGTGAGACGATCTGCCGCGGTGGAGGAAAATTAAACGCCGTCATTTTTTATGGCCAGCAAAGGACTAGTTTTTTGGCATGGGTCATATCTAGGTCAACCCACCCAATTCCCTACAAAAAATTATGAAGATTGTTCAACTCTTTCGACGACTTATTGGATGGACAGACAAATATACTTAAATCTTCAACGAAAACATTATCACCTCCCTCAATTCGTTCGGGGGTGATAAAAACAGCGACAAACGAACGAACGAACGAATAAGCAGATCACAAATTTTTGGCCATTTACTCTTCGTCAGATAGCAAGCAACTCATCTAAATTTCTTAAAAATTGGCCCAAACTTTTTGAGTTATGGCATTAAAAAAATCAGGCAGACAAACAAACGGATGAAGGGATCTTCACCATCTTCACCAAAAGCTACTCATCTGTTCCTCCTAACATGCTTAACAATCCCTGTAAATTTCGCCAAAATCCGTCCACAACTTTTTGAGTTACCTTGATGACAGGCAGACAGACAGAACGACAGGCAGACAAACCCGACGAAAACATAACCTCCTTGGTGCAGGAAATAACGCAAGAAAAAATAACCTGCACAATGTAAACACGAGCGACTCACACATCTCAGGATCCAGTACAGTATGCCAGCTCCACCGATGCCGGCGACGAAGGGCCACATGCTCGATGCGTACTCAGGGATTATTTTACTACTCACAATTAGCCACTCCCAATGCGTCTAACACGTATAGTTCCACTCGCTCTTTGTATTCACTTTCACTAAGGATGCTCCTGCACTACACTAGTGTGACTGTTTTCTATAGGTAAACGACATAAGTGCACAGTCGCTGTAGCTAAGTACTTAAGGCAGTGATATTCCTTTAGTTCGGCTACACTCACACAAAAAACGTACACAACAGATCTCTGTCTGTACTCACTTCAAACAATATCACTCAATTTTCACCATTCGCCATATCAAAGCTACACACCAATACTCGTCAGCTGTATTTACTTTATCTGTATTTATCCGCTACCACCCCTTCACCCACATGTCAAATCTGAAAACAGCGCACAATTCTGCACTGTAAACAGTGAGGAGCAAGACAATATAAGTATGATTTATTACAGAAAAAAACGCTACAGCTAGGTAGACTTCAGACAATTAGGGGCAACCAAAGTTTTGTGTTGTCTGTTGCACGAAACTCGTAGCACTGGCAATAATTGCCAAGGAAAGGAGAAGTCTTCTGTGCACGCAAGCCACGGACTTCTGCGACCAAATAAAGAAATTAACTGATAGTAAATCAC
>LQNS02000304.1:1983648-2001055 GCA_001587735.2 Parhyale hawaiensis
GACTACAGACTGCAATCCCAAATTAACTCTGGGGTATGTCTTTCTCAGCAGTCGTCTCTGGCACAAGACTACTGTTCCCAGACTGAGGGCACCAACATCAACAATTCCTAATAGGAATTCTGTAGAAAGCTCCTAGCCCCTAACATCTCTAAACCGTCGGTATTGAACTGTTTGACCAGTGTAAAATTGGCTAGTTCAAGCAATGAGGATTTCCGCCTTCAGGAAGTCCACTGCTTCCGCTACTGGACCTTCTCTGAGGGACTCTCTTAACTGAGCCGACCTAAGGGGGCAATCACCTCTTAGGCCCAGGGGAAGTTAACGTCTTATGTCCGATAGACGCAACCCAGGAATCACGTTCCTGCCATGTCTAACCCAGGACAACTTCTCCTAGAAGGGACACTTCTACCGCTGTAGAAGGAGTTGGACTCCAACAGGCCTACCAGACATTCCTGTGCAGACTTCATCTGCTATATCTGTTAATTTTCCCTTCTCAGAAGCATGGAGGCAGGAGGGTTCTCTGAAGAAGACCTTGTGAGGAGAAGCTGGTTCAGATATTGAACTCCATTCAGTTCTGGAGACCCGACCCTCTTCTGGTACCAAGCCTACCATCTAAGTTCTTACAAAAGCAGTTCAGCTTACAAGCCGGTGCAGTGTCCAGCTGCTATCCAGGCTTGGTCCTATCTGTCAATGCATCCACTAGCTGGCTATGAATTAAAGGTTGCACTACATCCTTGGGTCAAAACGGACGCCGATTAATGCTACTGTTAGAATTGCCCCATCCCTAAGGTGAGCCGGCCTTATTTCAGGCAACCGAAGCCTAAAGGGATCCTGCCCTGCTCTATCACCTTCTGGCTGGCAGAGTTCTCCTTTAATTGGGGATCTCTTCCTATAAACATATAAAGATGCAGCTTGTGCTCGAGCATTTGCCTGGAGCGTCTGCGGGTTGTCAGCTCTCCAGCCCCTGTAAGGTTTACCAGCGGGATTTATGCTAGGGAAACTAAGCTTTCCCTGTCCCCATCTGTCCAAGTGTCCAAATCCTATCTGACCTGGTGTAGTTTACACCAGTGTACCCCTGACAATATACCCCTCAAAGAAGATTCAGGGTTTCTTCATGGCCAGCTTTTCCAAAAAAAACTGGCGTTCTCAAAATCACCTTCCTGAAACTCTGAAACTGAAGTATTATAAGTCACCTTTTAGTATTACCAATTTAGGTTTCACGCCGGTTATTAAATTAGCATTCAGTAATGTTACGCGTATCACGTCGACTGGAGTCTAAGTGCCGTTCCTAAGAATAGAAGGGTTGAACTTCTATGAATCACTGCCTCTAGTCAAAAAGTTGCTGGCCTGTGTGGGAAACCTACCCAGAGGGTAGCCGTCAAACCTGGTTAGCTTTAGGCAGTAGTAACGCTCCACCAGGGTTGTCTAGCTGCCTGCCAATACATCTGACCCCCAAGGTGTCCTGATGTCCAATACACGGAACTTCCCTTACTGAGAGGAGGGGAGACTTCTTCCTCCATACTCAGGCTTAACCTGGTAGAATCGTTGTCCCAATACCCTCAACAAAGGTCTTATTCCAGTCTATCGCAGCAACACACATCTGCTAAGGTTTCAGCTCTAGCCGGTGTCTCCCGGCCAGATACCTGAACTTCTTAAGGGGATTCTACCCCTTATATATCTCTTACAGAACATAGGAAGTGGGAAGCTAGCTGATAAATCCAGGTGGCTTACATACTACATAATCTACCATCGCCTGTCCTGGGAACCTAAGTCTTCTTCGGGCTTTGGGGAGCAATAGGTATAGTATTGGAGCATTGGGAACTCGCTGTTCACACTTTAAGATAGCTCCTAAGGGCCCGGTACGCCAATAATATTCTAACGTCGGGACTATGATTGACTCAATGTCAGAGTACACGGTCTGTGTAGAAGCTTCTGTACCAAAAACTTCTACCTAACTGAAGCCCTAATGTATGAGTTGCTGACTTTCATCAGAAGGGTCAGTTCTACCTGATGCAGGCTAGTCAAAGCCCTCTGGATAACAAAGATTTCCAAGAGGTAGGCTCTGTTGGTGGACGCAGCAACCTATGATGCTGCAAGGCATTATCCTCAGCCAGGTAGCACGTTTTGTCACTCTACAGCCACCTCTTCATTCTCCTCTGACGAGGTTTAAGGTCGATCTAAGGAGACTGTGTAACTCTGGACCAGATACTAACCAGCTGGTCCCGAGCATGACCTAAGCGCCCAACCTCCTACGGAGGCCCGTCAGAAGATCTGACGGGGTCCACTCTATAAGCTCTTTCTGAGTCAAAACTCGTCCTAACATTCTTCGCCCCCTGCGACCTCTAGGAGCCCTGATCCCCAGGACTAGGAGGAGTTGGGTTGAGGGGGCATCAGACTTAGAGATGAGATTACTCTGCCTCAGAATTTTAAGCCCTTGAAGTCAGGGAACCAATCTCTCTCTCTCTGTAAACTGGGTCCTGAGAAGCCAGGCTAAGGAGCAAATCGAAATCTAAATCTATAATTCTGCTCCCTGAAATTCTCCTCTCAATAGGCTCAGCCTTGCTAGACACTGAAACCATCTAACATAGTGCATGGACCACAGTCCCTAACACTAGACGTATAGTCATCCTTTTAGAGATTGGCAGCTTCCCCAGGGTACCCAGAGTCTATCCTATGGGAAAAGCCTACTGGTGTTTTATTAGCCTGGACTTAAGAGAAAAAGCTCCTGAATATCAGTGCTAAACCATCCTAGGGCTACTCCTACCAATAAAAAAAATAGAGTGGCTATAACGCTTAGTCCGGCTTACCCACAGCGGCTCCAACCCAGGTAAACATCTTTCCTATGTTGCTGATCTGCGGCTCCTTATCCTTCAACTCTGGGAAGAGGGCCATCCATTGCAGCATCCGCAGCAAGGTTGCTGACTTCTTTTCAGAGAAGTCGAGGCTTAGACATCCAATCTAGGCAACCCTGATCGAGATAGCTTCGCTCTAGGGTATTTCCCAAGACTGGAATACTTGTGCTTCAGAGGATAACCCTCTGGGGCTCCTGGAAGACCACCAACTTGGAAATTCTTCTTGAAATACGGAGGTTTTTCCCCCTGGACCAATCGGTCTAAGGGCTACATGGTCAAAGCTAGCCTTGCCCCACAATCTTCAGCCTCTGGCCCCTATAAGTTGGGGTTGAACCCACTCCTTCTAGGAAGAAACTCAAGTTTTCACAGCAAAAATTTTCATTAGTGAAAATCAGTGTGTTGTCCTTTCTCCAAAGCTCAGCCTCATACTATATTTACATCGGTCTGAAGTTCGCGCCTGTATCTACCTACGCCATGAATGAAGACGGGAGATGGAGCTCAAGGGATAGCTACAACGAAAGAGTCTATTATGAACTTCCTAGAATCTCATAGCAATAACAAAATCCTACGACTGGGAGGGCAAAGCTCTGATATGTCCCCCAAGGCTGAGTAGTTCCTAGCAGAGTCCGGACGGCTAGTTGAATTACTTTTAAGCAACAAGGCTAGTTGAATTACTTTTGAGCAACAAGGGAAACTCAAGTACAGGAGCTAGTTCCTTGATTCTTCAGCCTTCGGCTACGAGTTTATAGGGGTTGACACTAATACGACTTGAGGACCCCACTAAACCGGGTCCCCGAGTACGACACGGTTTTCCCAGCTGAGCTGTTCTTGGCAAAGTCTTGACGACAGGAGTATTATCATTTAGCTTTACGGGAGGTTCCGTACCGGAACAAGCTCCCGCTGGAGCAGCCTCCATCAAATATAGAGCCCAACTGAAAGCGATGGGTCGCTCGAGGTTTGGAAAGGGCGACAAAGTCAAACTGCCCCTGACTAGAGGTGGTAATGGTAGAGTCCTACAGGGACAACTCCCTTTGGACCCTCAGAATAATCTCGTCCCTGCCACTGTGCAAGTCCTGGCCGGCTGGGGCATACTGACTTCCTCGAGCTCTGGGTATAGGATCCTTGTGAATGAACCCAAAAGTGAGGGATAATCCAATCGATTCACAGAACTGCGGTCGTATGAGGACAAGTCCGACAGTGAAGAATGGTATCCTGCGGAAGGCCCAGAAGTCAAAAGCGTTGCGAGCAGTAAAATCTGCGATAGCGTCTGTCAACTTATTCTTGTCTCGACCAGACTATTTCCCTGCGGCAGTGAGCTCATGGTCCACGCGCAGCCTGTGCTTGGTCTCTGATGGACTGAATGTGCTCTGCAGACAATTCCAGTCAATGGCCTCAGCAATACCATAAACATCACCGGCCAACTATATAATCTGGTGAGACTATGTCAGCACTGTCTCTCAGACAGATACTCTTCCAATGCCTCACTGGAAATACTCCTCTGAGGTTATTTCCAGAAAAGGGTTCAGGTGATCTGTGCGAAGCCTCAAGACAATACCTGCTTTGAGCTCAAGTCCCTGGACCTCCAAGCTACTATCTTCGTGGCCGAGTCCAACAGGTCTCAAGGCCAAGGCCCTTGCCGACGGTAACAATGTACCCTTTATGCCTCTTTGGAATGTAGTATTCCGAGGTTAGATCCAGATAAAATACGAGTACTAGTGCGAAACCAACAGGATGCACTTGTTCTAAGGCTAAATCTATCATCGAACCTCCAGGATTTCGATTAAGTCTGTAACGACTGTAGTCTGCCGGGCCTAAGCCCGCGATGATCTGAGGACAATCTTCCTGTGTCTCAAGGGCTCTCCCATTCTGAAACAAAGTTTTATAGGTCACAGGCAATGGTATCATACCTAAAAAGGTTGGCCCTGTTCTAGTGCAAGTCCAGAGGCGGGTCTTCCTTCCCTGAGATTACTAAGTGCCAGCCCCTGCAAGGGGACAGGCTTTGACGCAGTCTGGACCGTGTTTATCTGCCCAAGTTTCCTCAACTTGCAGTTTTTTTTTTTTTTTTTACTTAGTCACAATTCAGATGGGCACTCCTGTACTCCTTTAGGGGAGCAAAAGTGTACCTTCCGATTTTTTTTAATTTTTTTAGATACGGGACTTCCAAACCTGCCGGCTTCCGGGCGCCATCTTGGAATCGGTCAAGGTCGAGAATCTGGCCGATTTAACTATGTATTGGAATCATTTGGAGAGCAGCTTTTTTCTTGGGAAAAACGCCCTGTACTCTTCAATAGTGGGAGAAACTCACTGATAGTGAGCTAATAGGGCCCCCCACAAAGTGGAGGGCATCTCGGTCTGAAATTCGCTCTAGGGCGCGATTATTAGCTCCCATTAAGTGGAGGGCCTCGCTCTATGGCGGCAATATATATGTGGTGGAATTGCAAGGCACTACGGCCTACACGCCATTAATGTTCGGCGGGTGGCACAGAAGGACTATGAGGACCCACCAACGCAAAAATAGAAAAATTCATCAAGCAATATACTTGGGGGGAATTGTTAGGACCAGAGGACCGACCACCAAGTATTTATTCCTCTATTGCGAGGAAAAACGAATTAGTGAAACTTTAATTCATGCATAATTTATCAGGCAATATACTTGGTAGAATTGTTAGGGTCACTAGGTCCGACCACGAAGCACTTAAGCAAACAATATATATACTTATTGGAATTATTAGGGCCACAGAGGACCGACCACCAAGTATTCATTCCTCTATTCCGAGGAAAACGAATTACCGAAATTTTACTTCCCTTCGCAAAGGCATAAAACACCATCACTGGTTACTGCTCTTCATGAAAACTGCTGTTCCGGCTCTGTGAACACAAGGAGACAAGGGTTCAGGATCCAAGATTGCAGCGCTATAGGCCGACCACAAACCAACACAGACTCCCAAACGCATCACTAAAAACGGAAAATACACATTTCCAAACAGAAAAAACCGTAACAGAGCACTAATAACCTGTAAGGGAGGTATTTCCCAAGCTCTAAGGTCGATAGGTGAACACAGAGAAGCAGCTTGAACCAGAGCACGGATGGAGATGTTGACAGTAGCGCGAGTCGTAACAAAGTGAGGAGTGCTGTTGCTGGGACACTGAGCTACCAGGGGGGCGGAGCATAAAAAACAATAAAAAAGCTTAAAAAGTTAAGAATACCGAATCTGTCTAAAATGAGGGTAACGCTTGGAAATCATCTAAACTCTCATATAGACGCCCTGGTGCTACCGACAGAGGTGTTTTGCCGGAGCGAGCCACTGAGAAGTAAGCATGTTTTGAGGTTATCCATCCTACGATTGTCACTCAAGAGAAGAATCGCGACCATACACATGCAAACAAAACGTCATTACATTTTCTTCACTTTTAGTTCTTGATGGTACATCGCCACTGTAAAGCTGTGGGCTACATTAGCATTTATAAATATAACATAGCCACCTAGCCTATCTATTGGCGTTTTCAATCATATCATTACACAAATCAAACACTACGTTGGTACATTTTACCAGTGCACTCCAGTTTTTACAGAACAAACTTCGGTGTTTTCAATGGGTAGAAATTTTTAAACATTTTTCCCAACTGTACAGTGGCCGCAAAAACACAGTTTACCCCCGTGCTACAGAAACAAAATTATCGCATAATTCGCCAATAGCTTTGTTTTTGCATTCCCCGCCATATGAGAGGAGGGTGGTATGACGTGTTGCACCACCCTTGCGTCACACACAAATCATTGCTACACAGTCAGTAGACTATGTGATTTTTCAGAGCTCAAGCAGAGTACACTGAGTACACGTATATAGCGCTGTCTACGGGCCTCAACTTGCCTAGCGTTGCACTTATTTGGGCACCATACAAAAAACACCACGGCATCAGAAAGGGTCGGTAGAAGCTTATCATTGAAGGAAAGACTCGGGTCCTTACCATAGTTGAGTAAGGAGTACTGGTGAACCGCGTAGTTGTTGAACTGAAACTGAATGCCAGCCGAGTTCAAGCTTAAACATGCAGCAGCTTAGCTCCCTGCCAGGACCATACCTTCACACAAAGTGGGATGTGGGCGCAAGAGAACGACAACAGCAAGGACTGACAAGGTGTTGGTAAGTTGTCAATCCTTGCTGTTGTCTTTCCCTTGCGGCCCCATCCCACTTTGCATGGCGGTATGGCTCCGGCAGGAAGTGCGGCAGCTGATTTTCAAGGTTGACGACGGACACTCAGCTGACATTCAGTTCAACAGCTACGCGGTTCACTGGCACTTCCTGCTCGATTAGGGTGATGGCCTGAGTCTGGTAAGCTTCTTCCGACCCATTGCAATGCCTGGTAGTTTTTGGCATGGTGCCAAAATAAAAGAAACAGTAGGAAAGTAGAGCCCCGTGGACAAGTGCAACGTATGTGTACTCTGCTCTAGCTCTGATAGATCACAGACTGACTGCGTAGTGAGGATTAGTGTGTGGCGTGGGGGTGGAGCAACACACATGACACCACCCTCCTCTCTTCTCTCATACGGCGGAGAATGAGAAAATAAAGTTATTGGCGAATTCTGCAATAACTTTGGTCTTGCAGCACAGGGGTAAACTTTGTTTTTGTGACCACTGTACTAAAATTGCATACTAGAGCATTTTTTCAGCTACTGATGAAATAGGCTAGCTAAAAAAACCTTGGCTGGGGCAACAGAAATTGCGGGGGCTGGGGCAACAGAAATTGCGGGGTCTGGGGCCCCAGTCAGTCAATATTGTCAGCTCCGTATCTGTCCGCATTCATAACTCATAGAAATGCAGTCATCAGAAAGCATGTTTTCATCTGTGGACTCCCAAGTAACACGATATGGCTCACCACACATGTGTAGGTATCGGAATCCAATTGTTCCAATAAACTCTGTTTGGTAAATTACTTCACTAGTTTTTCCCTAAAAAAACAGCACATTCCCCATATTAAAGCAAAGAAAATAAAGACACGTGGTGGCTATATACACATAGTTACAACTATTGCAATTAGGTAATTATTATTATCATGCTCATGATATCTTATTTTTCCCTCGTCATTACAAAAACTGTAAAAACTAGAGTCACAAAATTAGAATAAAAACTGTACCAAGACTCTCAATTGCTAGCTATACTGTATTCTTCTATTGCACTAACATAATGTAACTCTATGCATTAATTCAAAAATACCGTACAATCACAAGTTCAAAGAAAGTTTTCACTAACAAGGGGGCTTTCACTGTCAGCTATAGACCGACAGGGGCTGAAATTTGGGCTAGGCCGAGCCTGGGGTGACTGACCTTGATAGGGGGGGGACCGACCTAGATGGGAGGGGGGGGGGACCGACCAATATTGACAGGAACCAGCAGAACCAGGGATAGAAGAGAGTTTAAGCAGGTGTTACATATAGCTAGATTGTGAATCTATAGTTTTAGAGCTTTACAGTGTCACTCACATTAATTAAATTTATGGCATACTAGAATGCCTCGTGGCGTAAGACCATCACTCGCAGTGGGGGCAAATTCAATGCCGTCAATTTGATGGCCAGTTTACTCTCAAGTTTTGGCATTTTTCACATGTATGTCAACCCACCTAAAACCTTCCAAGAAAGTATGAACATTGCTCAACTTCTTCTCCCTCTTTTTCGGTGAACAGAAAAACAAATATACCAAATATATAGGTACATACTTAAATGCAAAATGAAAACATTATTAGTCTACCACTCTCGCTTCGCTTGCGAGTGATTCAACAAAATTCGTTTGATTTAATTCTCTTGCATAAATTTAAACCAATACAAAGTTCTCCACTATGATATCTTTAATTAGCTACCTACGTCTCTAGATCAAACGTCAAGGTGTTCAAATTTTTATTGAGCCGCAGGCGTTAGCAATACCAGAGATGAAGTTCGGCACACGTAACTTCAGACAATCGATGACAACAGAGGCAGTCTTATCAATAGCCTGTAAGTTCGCCAAATTACAGCGCACATTCCTATTAAAACTTGAGAGACTTAGATTAACTGCCAAAGCCCAGTTTAACCAATTCATTAACAAAAAGAAACTCCATTGTTTCTTTCGTAACTCCATTTCACGTATTAACGGTTCCGGTACATGTTGCCATCGCCCCTTCCCAAACTAGCAAATATTTCAAAATTCTCAGCTGAACTTGGTGCATATTGCTCAACTCTGCCACTACGTTCAATATCACAAGATTTTGCTCAATTAGAAAGGAGCAGCAGCACTGGCAGAACGCCGCTGAACACAAGCTGCGAACCATCCAAACCTCCGTGTTATCTGTTGTGACAGCGTTCAGTAAGTGTTATAAACAGGCGTTCCAAGTAATTTTCTTGTATTGCTAATCGAACCCTGTTGAATCATAAAGCTGTGCATAATGATGGGGACACAATAGGCATTTACAAGGACAACTTGAGGCAAGGATGCGAGACTCGGATGTCAATTATACCACGGTATCTGTGCTAACGAATTTAAGTAGCTATGTATCGAAACAGCACGCGAGCTGTGCATCCAAGCAGCCAGTTGGGAGTAGAAATGCATAAAGGCCTATGTCCCTGGCATTACACAATGCCATAACGATAGCTACCAGGATTGCAAAGTCGGAGGGTTCAAGGTCCGACTCCTGGCCCTCCAGAATTTCCGACTCCGACTCCTGGTCCACAAGATTTTCCGACTCCCGACTCCGACTGCTAGGTCTAACTAGTAGATATTTGATGTAAACATTAAACATGTCCAAATAATTTTTGCTAGTATAAACATATATCAAGTTAAAGATGTTAGGTATTTTGTACATATACAATGATATTTTGCATCATTCGGGATATTAAAGTGAGGACATGAGGACATTAAACAAATTTTGGTAAAACTTTTGCACCTGGTACATTATGTGAGGGGGGCATGGGGGGGGGGCAAAATACTCAATTTTCTACCCATTGTTCTGAAATTTACATAGTGTATGTATTTCTGAAAAAGAAACACATTTTACTCCTACAATTTCTTTGATTTAGGCCTTAGTTTTTGAGATAATAGAAGTATATACAGTATAATGATATACCTATGCATATTTTCTAAATTTCAAAGGAATAAAACTCAATGAGTTTTCATGCTACAATAAAAAACAATGACAGTTTTGGAATCCTTGAAACATTCTTAACAAAACTACTGAGCTGGCCTCTCCATTTTCTATTCTGTCCAATCACTACCTAACTAAAATACTGTATAGGGGGAAAATCGATTTTGGGCTGCATTGAAAAAAGGGCTAAAATGAAAAATCCTGCTGCATAGTTTTCTTAGGAATGCTTCAAGGATTCTAAAACTGGCATTGCTTTTATTGTAGCATGAAAACTCGTTGAGTTCTATTCCTTTGAAATTTAGAAAAAATATATGGGTATGTATTCATATATACTTCCATTATCTCAAAAACTAATGCCTCAATAAAAAAAAATTGGGGGAGTAAAATGAGTTTCTTTTTCAAAAATACACATACTATGCAAATTTCAGAACAATCGGTCTAAAATTGATCATTTTGCCCCCCCCCCCGGGAGTGTATTACATGTTCCACGCTTTCAAGATGGGTTGTAAAAGAGTTACCGGAGTAGTATACCTTACCCTTTTATGTACCATCGATATCGACATTTTCTCTTTACACGTTTTTTTATAGGTGTAAATGATTTTTTTTGAATTTGTGACTGAAAATTTAGAATTGAATGATATTTGTTTATAAATGGGATACCGGAGTCTGAGTCGGACTAAAATTTCCGACTCAGACTCCTAGAGCAAGTGAGATTCCAACTCCGACTCCCCCTCAAATCCTCCGACTCCCCCTCAAATCCTCCGACTCCGGCCGACTCCGACACCCTGATAGATACAGTACCTACGGTAATAAGATATTCGCTCGTACCTATGTGCCAAAATTTCAAGAGATGAGAAAACTATGAACACCGGCCCCACTATAAAGACCAATATGCACTTATCCGTTAGCTACCTACTAGTCATCTCTATGTACACCATACAGGACTTTCGATAAATAGTTGCAGTACATTAGACAACGAAATTTTCATAGTATCGGAAGTAGTTCTTTGAATATCAGCCTGTAGCACGGATTATTGACAAGTTAATATGTACTAATTTCATTAGTGCTCCGTGCTCTGCCGGCTTGAGAAAACTACCGAATGAGAAGCAGGCGGCGCTCTCGATCCACTTCTGGTATTTGGATGACACTAAAGTTCAAGCAGGCTATGCGCTTCTTGGAGTCAATAGCTGAAATTGGCATGACACCCTAAGAAAGTTGCTTAGGTACCTATATATGTTACGATACAGATCGTTGAGCTTTTGTTTACATCACATGAAATGGTCTCCTACCCGAGTTGCAACTCTTGTGCAGATTGAAATTCGACATAAATCTCCCTGAGGTTGCTGTATCCATGCTACAAGAGCCACCCAAGAGAGTAATCACAAGCACACACACACATGTGCAAACCAAAAGCCGTCACTTCATTTCTGTCAATTTCAGGTTTTTGATTGTTCGCCGCTCCTGTATAGCTGTGGGCTACATTAGCATAAATATAATGTTATTGACATTTTCAGTAATATAGTGTACTTACACAAACCAATAAATAATACAGGCACATTTCACCAGTACAGCCTACTCTAGTTTCTAAAATAGAATGAACCCTAGTATCTAATATGGAACAACTACTTTAAAACTTCTTTTTTCTCACAAATGTTATCAGAATTGCATTTCAGACACGGTCTCATTTTAGTAGCGGCTGACGTGAAAGAAGAAGCAAAAATCAACGGGCCAAAGCTGGGTGAAACGTAGGATTGTACCCAAGCGCCCGCGGCCAGGATAGGCAGGGGGGCACTATCGTCTTTCACGACGATTTTGCGTTCACGTAAGCTATCTTGCGCGCGCCACGACTAAAATAAACACTACCCCGGCAAACCTAACCTACCCCTACCTAACACCTACCCCTACCTAACACCTACCCCTACCTAACACCTACCCCTACCTAACAACTACCCTTACCTAACACCTACCCTTACCTAACACCTACCCTTACCTAACACCTACCCTTACCTACCACCTACCCCTACCTAACACCTACCCCTACCTAACACCAACCCCTACCTAACACCTACCCTTACCTAACACCTACCCCTACCTAACACCTACCCCTACCTAACACCTACCCTTACCTAACACCTACCCTTACCTAACACCTACCCTTACCTAACACCTACCCTTACCTAACACCTACCCTTACCTAACCTACCCTTACCTAACCTACCCTTACCTAACCTCCTTACCTTTCGAACCTAACTAAACCCAACCTTTCTAACCTTAACTAACGTTATCTAACGTTACCTAACGTTACTGAACGTTATCTAACGTTACCTAATATTACCTAACCTTACCTAACTTAGTCAGCGATACAGAGAACAGCGCGGCGCACCAACTTCAACGCCGCTAACTTGCACACGATCTGGGTACACAAACACGCACACATCTCCGTCGTGAACGACGATAGCGCGTTCGGGAGCTGGGTCCGTCAATATTGTCAGCTCCGTATCTGTCCGCATTCATAACTCGTAGAAATGCAGTCATCAGAAAGCATGTTTTTATCTATGGACTCCAAGTAACACGATATGGCTTGCCATACATGCGTATCATAGCCCAAGTGCTTCGAAAAATTCGTATTGGCAACTAATGATTATAGAGTCGATCCTAGCTTAACCACCGCAGCAGCTGACACGAAGGCGTTACGTAAGCAGTGTCACGCAGTTTTACTCAGCATTTGTAATGGAAATTCAATCTTATAGTGACATCACTACGTGAGTTCTATATTTGTCTCACACACAGCGCACAACCACTGGTAGAAAAAAGGCCCACAGAATAAAAAAAAAAAAAAAAAAAGACACTCGAGTAGATGGCTGGACTAGGTCGGCTATCTCGATTGACAGCCCACCTCGTGGAACAGTAAGTGAAGTAAAGAAAGCCTACATAACTTAACAAACTAACTTTCTCAGCAGCAACTGCGGCCAGCTGCAACATTCGTATCTCCAGCGGAGAAGGTACTCGGGTTCGTGAGGTCCATATATATTGTGACAGGGAAGGGACCGTCAGAATATACCCATGAGAGCTTGGCAACTAATTCACTAATTCTTCCCTACAAGGCTAAGTGCAAAAATATCAGTAAAAAGGGATGAATCCAACGCAGAGCAACGAAACTGATTCCTCAGCTAGGAAATTAGCCCTACAATTGTCGCCGACGGGAACTGGGACTGATCTCTCGCAAGTAAAGACGACTCAAAGGGCAACTAATTGAAACATTCAAACACTTGAATGGCTTCCACAACGTGCCGACAACGGGACGTTTTGACAGAGACGGTAATGTTCGCCTGTGAAACAACGGTCAGAAACTCAAGCATAGGCCTAAAGATCGAAGAACTACTCTGAGCCAGCAGTTCTTCCCATACTTCAGAGTTAACATTTGGAGTAGACTCTACCGAAGTTGTCGGTGCTGAGTCAGTAGATGCGATGCTTAAAAATCGTCTTGCTATAGCCTACATAGGGTCCACCATCCTCCTCCTCCTCCTCCTCCTCCTCCTAGAGTCCCAAACTAAACTCGTAACGGCCAAGATTCAGCGCCGGTGTAATTCACTTTCTTTCATGCCCCCATTTGACGTAGCCGAGCTCCGCGAATCTGCGGCAAGTGATTGTGCTTGCACGATCAACTCCTTGGCTGAGTTTATTCTCTTCGTCTTCTTTTCTGCCTCAGATATTTCTATGATTCTGACGTACCTATTTCCATCATCTAGTTCTCTGTATGTGCGGCTAAAGGACGTTCCTTCAAAGGTTGTAGTGTTTTGGATAACATAATCTTAGTAGTGTCAGAGGTAGGTAGTTCTTCAACCGACATTAAGTTTGTTGCACGAATTATTGATTCGTCAATGTGTACCCATTTCATATAGCCTACGCCGTACGCTTTCTCAGTACGAGAAAACTGTACTGCGCTACCAAATGAGGAGCAGGCGGCACTCTTCGCTACCGGTATTTGGAATGAAATTGAAAGTAGTAGTACTACTAGTATTCTCCTAGCATAGGCCGCAACAGTACCTAGTCTGACGCTGGCGGTCAAAAGTCGGCAACGGAAAAATAGGGTTTTCATTCCAAGATACCCAAACATTTTTCTTGCGGAGAAGGTATCTTGGATACGGCGGGGACGCACTTGGGCGCTTGCCTGCATGACCGTGTCTGGACATGTTCATATTAGCTCTTGAGAAAATCCCATGCTTCCCATTTTGGCCGCCAGCGTCAGAGGCCACTTTTGGATCTGAGAGTCAAGTACTGTTGCAGTCTATGCTCCAAGGTTTACCAGCGCACCCACAATAAAGTGTGATCCAAGTAGTGAAGCTCAGTACGGCCGCCTGGGGGCAAACACCACGGGCAACCAACTGTCCAAAGACACATTGCTTAGAGCAGTGTTGTCCAAACTGGGGTCCGCGTAACCTTGGGGGTACCTACGGTACGTAACATAGTTCATGAGAACGCTGTTGTTATTATATCATTGTTTTGATTTGTGTAAAAAATTAAAATTTATTGACCAACATTCCTGTTATGCAGTCCCTTTATAATTAATATATGTACTATTTGCAAGATTATCCAAATAAAATTGAGTTTAGCCCGCCATTGTGAGGGGGTGGTACTGTACGTAACAGTTGGAGAGGGTAGTAAAGAGTACAACAGGCGAAAACGTTTGGACAACGCTGGTCTAGAGAGTCGGCCATGTGCTATACGAGCTGAGAAACAAGGAGCACAACATCTCAAAGAGGTTAAAAATGAGAAGCGATACAGAAGATGGACACTCTTGTAGACGGCGCCTTCGGTGGTCCTCCGCACGGGACTGACGAGAGCTAGGTAGAAGCCAAGCGGAATAGGTCGGCAACCTCGATCGGTGCCTCTCCCCCCCCCCCTTTTCGAAACAGACGGGGAAGTATAGAGAGTCTACCCAACTTTACAAACTAACCGTCTAAGCAGGAACAGTAGCCAGAAGAAAACATCCCCTGTGGAAAAGTCACACACGGAGATAAGGATGAACTGAAGATAAAGCAGGCTACCTATGCACTTGAAATTTATAGCTGAAATTGGCCAAACACCCCAATAAAATTCCATGGGGTCTAGATGTTACGATACAGATTGTTGGGCATTAAATGATTCAATAGGTAGTCTCCTACAAAAGTTGCAATTCTTTAACAGATCAAAATTCGATATTATTAATTATTAAATTAGTTTAACCACAGTTTCCGCCAAGCGGCGATCCGCACAGTGATGCTAGTTGGCCAGGAGGCGCGAGTAGGAACATCCCATATCGACATCGGCTCTCCTCTGCCATATAGTACAAGTTGGCTCAGTGCGCCACTACTGGTAGGGAAAAGGCGCAAAGAATAGGAAAAGACACTCGAGTGAACGGCACCTTTTGTGGCCCCCCACACGAGAGAGACTAGAGGTGTCCCACATACAAGGTCTGTTATCTCAATAGAAAGCCCACTTCTCTAAGCATAAAGGGAAAACTTAGAGAACCTACTTAACTTTACAAAACTAACCTCAGCAGGATCTGCGGCCAGCTACAACATCCCCTTCGAAGAAGGCACTAGGGACCATGAAGTTATAAAGGACTATAGTACCTACTGTCCTTAATACCTTCATGCTAGGGACCCTTGGTTCGTGAGGCCCAAATATATTGTGGCAAGGAAAGGGCCCGAAAAAATATACCCCCGAAGAGTGTTCGACATTGATTTCGCTGAGTTGACGACAGTTCATTTTGAGGTTATTCAAGGGAAGAATCACGAGCACAGGCTTGTAAACGAAAACCGTAGCCGTGGTCACTGCACTTCGTTTACCTTCAGTTTCTGATGGTTCGCCAGCACTGTAGAGCTGTGAGCCAAAGTAGCATAAATAGAAAGTATTCATTGTCATATTCAATTATACTAGCGGCACCGTACCGTAAAAATTTCACGGTTATTGAATGTTTTCAGTTAGCTACCTTAGTTCAACCTGAAGGAGCGCTTTTAACTTAACCCACCCCGTCTGTATAACTACTAATATCTGCCTCTTATCCCTGTCTATCATTACGCAGTCCATCTACCTTAGACCTCGTCTAACCTTTCCTAGTATAAGGATTTCACCTGTGAACCACACATTTGTTATCAGCCAAGAGTTCGCACGTGTGTCTTAATAAAGACGTAGAAATACGACGTTAGGTAGGTACTTCTAGCATTGTGCCCCATATTTTCACACCTTTTCTAAGCGCTGTTCTCAAAGTTTACAGATAATTTAGCCCATCATAATTTGACACGTATCACTTTTTGTCAACGTATCAATTTTTCCCCACTATTGCGGGACCTAGCTACTGATATTGATCAGCAGCCCATCTTTTTTCTGCCTTAGTTTGCTGCGATAGATATACAAGAACGGACTCGGCCAATTTCGTCAGTCACAGCAGCGTAACCCTTTCTTCTCAAGATGTCATTGCATTTTCTTAGACGACGCACGTTCACTTCAAGAAATACTTTAGAGTCGAGATGTCCAAAGTAGTGTATTATGCGACGAAATGCCCGTTTTTGAGGGTAACCTACCCTCGCGCGTGAGCTTCCGGTTTATAACGGCTAATGTACCGCACTACCGGTTTAGCGGGGGTCTGGGGGGGGACGCAAACCGGAAGTGGGCGGGGCCTAGGAAACCGGAAGGGGCGGCGCGGTGACCCGGCGGCGCGAGGCGCGAGGGGAACCTGCCCTCAAAAACGACTATCTCGCGGCCTTATACACTACTGTCCAACACTACCCGCTCTGGTCCCATAAGCGTATGCTCGCAACGCATTTAGCCCTATTATGGAGGTCATCTGCCGCCACCACAGCGATAATAGGCTAATTCGTAGTGAAAAAAAATGAAAAGCGATAGATATGATACGGGTGAGATTATCCTCATGTCCTTTGATCGAAACAGACTGCTAATTTTTTCAAGGAGGGAAAAAAGAACAGCTATGGTTGATCTTCCTTCCAGTGAAAATCAGCGCTTCTTACAAGTTGAATTTTTAACCTAATACTGAAAAGCGCAATGTGTAGACACTTGGACGGACGTACGGAAGGAGCCTCCAGTAGAATGATAGAATAATTACACAAAGAATACAGACACATTTCACTAGTACAGCATAAGGACTCGTTAAAAAATCCAAGAATTTTTTACTCATCAATTTCTCAAAAATGTATCAAAACTGCATAGCCTATAACAGATTGTTTTATTGCAGCAGTTGATAATATAAAAAATATGAGACTCCCGGCCGAGGCTGGGTGAACCTAGGCGGCCGAGCCCCGAGTCAATCAACATTGTCAGCTCCGTATCTGTCCGCATTCATAACTCGTAGAAATGCAGTCATCAGAAAGCATGTTTTTATCTATGGACTCCAAGTAACATGATATGGCTTGCCATACATGTGTATCATAGCCCAAGTGCTCCGAAAAATTG
>LQNS02000304.1:2057238-2111555 GCA_001587735.2 Parhyale hawaiensis
GGAGACAGCGGGGGTTTTCCTGAAGGGCTAACTTACTGCCGCCATTTATCGAACACGTGCACCAGTCATTAATAACCCAATAGGCCGTCATTTACAATGACGGCTCGGGACACTAGTTACATTATAAATGGGCAGTTAAGTTATATGACAACATTGACAAGGTAAGTTGGACACCCAGCTACGTAGCTAGTAGGCCTAACCACACCATGCCTTGTTTGGATCAGCTGCTGTGAATGCCCTAGGAAACAAACACATTTATCAGCGCTATGAGCAGCTCCCTGTAGAGCAGGTATTCCCAAACAGAGGTACTCTGCACCTCCTGGGGGTAAGAGATGACCCTTAAGGGAGTGCAAAAGTTAATGTCATTCAAATAACAATTCAAATCATTGCATAAAAAATTTGGTACAAACTTAACTTGACATCATCCTATGGGTTAATTATTTGCATTATGGGTTACGAGAACACAGTTAAAGTTCTCCAGCGTGCTAGGCAAAGAAAAGTTTGGGAACCACTGCAGTAGAGAGTCAAAAGCCGTGCTTGATAGGCGACAGGCTGGGGTTTTACACGTGTGTACGCGCCTGTTAGAGATTTAGTGTCTACTATTCCTGTTAAGGATGCCGGCTACATCGCGAGCTATAGATTTCTGCGAAGTCACTCATAGAGAAATAGATCATGCACGGGGAGAAGTAGAGTATGAGACGATTTGACGCAATAATCACCGTCAAAATCTATCCAACTGTTTTCAGTAAATAGATACTAGATAGGCATGTTTTCAAGTAATTCATAATGACGCTCGATTTAGGATGTGTACTATTGGTTCATAAAAGTTAATTTAAGCGAAGCGCACTCCAAAACCTAACACAGGTGTATTGACTTCGACCAATTGATTCGAGTTTCAGGCATATATCCTTAATTGAGTACCCGGGAGACTTGCAAGAAACGCTGTTAAAAAAATGAGTTTCGTCATTTCCGTATTCGAATGCACTATTGTCTTCATTCATACAAGTGCAAACACTTGAGTTAGCACTCCCTCCAAGTTTGAAGCGAAGTCTTTCAGCTAGCAACACTCGCTGAGGAAACTGAACTAACGGCTAACATTTCGACCGGACGATTTAACTCGAAAACTCGTTCTTTTAAACCTGGATTTGTGAATCTAATAAAACTAATCATATAGCCCATCCTACGGTCCTGGAGGAAGGAGCAAGACAACTTCGTTACTACATTATTATTATTATATTGAGTAGTTTAAGTCTCCGTCTCCACAGCAACGGCGATCTAACAAGAGGAAGAAGCAAGGGACACATAGTGTGACGATAGATACGTGGAACCCATGCACGAGGGTGTTCCCACACAGGATCAACGCGCATGGGTCATCGTTACTACACATTTCCACAGATTTATTATTATTTTGGTATTGTTCCGCTCTTTCCGAATCGGAGACGATCAATAGCGATCTAAGAGGGAGGATTTACTCGGCTATATGGCCGGAACCACAACGTTATGGGGTAGTGGGGTCTTACACTACAGTAAATTTAATGGTAGAAGTAGTAATGACTTGAGTTGATTTCCACAGACGCAGCACCTACACAGCAGAGAGACGAGCATGGATTTGATAGGGTTAATATGGCAAGGCTAGAGAAGTGGGGATGAAGTACGGTTAGCGATAATCTCGAGTTTCCACAGCACGGGAGCATCCGGCATTCGTTTCGATCCATAAGTAGATACCCAATAACACAACTATGAGTACCGTATCGTACGCGGTGATACCTATTATATAAGCAGAACAAGTACTTAGCAGCAGCCAAGGTTTACCAGCGTTTCAGTAGTTTCACTTATAGCGCGCCAAAGATCTCTCTTACTGCACCTGTCACGTCGTATTTGGCCAACCAAATACATCGTGTATATAATTAATTCAAAGGTCTATTTTTTTTTATACAGTTCTCAGCCTAGATGTCCTACTGTACATCTATGACAAACAAACAAAGCAGATACGTTTGAAGGCTTTATTAGAATAACAAATGTGCTCACGAGAACTATAAGGCATCCTAGATTACAGACTTGTTATATCCGTTATTCTCTGCGCCTAATGTTCAACAAAAAAAAAGTTTTTTAGCGAGACGAGATATTCCACTTGAGAGGAGATAAAAGTTACGTTGGCACATGCAAATATTTACATCGATGAAGAGACTTTATAGTACAGCTAAAGGGTCAGTAAGGTGTTAAGTTCGCCTGCTAGTAGAGCACTACTACATACTTCGATCATTTGAGTTACAAGCACGCCGTGTTAATATCGCTATAGTACAACTTTCAACAGACTCCGTTTTGTGAGTAACACCACCGCAGTTTCGTCATATCAAGACTGTTACAGATATAGCATTATAAAATGTTCTTATTTCATAGGTGTAAAAAGCCATGACCATCGTAGTTATATACAAGCGAACACTAATATTACAGCTTCGGTCCTGATATACAGCAAGCAACTAACCAACAAAAACCATCATAGGGAGGGGGAGAGCCGAGGGTGGTAGCAACCGCAACCCTCCAAATTGCTCGAGTGAGATTTCTCTTGAGTTGTGTCAGAGCAACAAATAGAGCAGGAGTGGAATGAAAATATTATGTACATTGCACAAATGTAAGCAATACCCTTGTTGCTCTAACGGTACAAAGTCTATTCCTTAGATCATGAATCTCTTCATTAAGGCCATCGCAAAAATAAAATCCTCGAAAGAGCAAGAAATTTAGGCCAGAAGCATTTGCGAACTCGCCTCAAATGTTTGACTAGCTACGCCTATAACAAATTCGACCTTCCGTTTATCGAGTGAAAACTTAATTCTTAAGACTGAAGCTCCGAAATAATTTAGTAAGTGCATTATATGCAAACAACGTTATACAAGAAAAAAATAAATAAAAAGCAAAACAAAAATCAAATTCATTCCGAAACTTTTATCCAATCGATGAACATTTCCAAGGCAGCTACGACGGTACGGCAATTAAATTTACACCACGAAAACAAAGCACCAACTGAAAACCACACTACCAGAACGTTTCGTGGAACAGAAAACGTACAAAATGCTGCAAAACGTTCGCAATAGTGGAGCAACCATAATCACTTTCCATTAAGAGTAGTATTAATAACGTCTAAGAGCACAACCACAGGCAATGGAAGCTGATGACCCAACTGAGCACTTCCAATAATTCACATAGGGCGTCATCCATTGGCACATTGCGATCGAGATGGTTTGATCTATATAGCTTCGCCACACTGGATCTAGGTTTAGATAATCGCAAGCCGATTACGTACCACTGTCAGCACTGTAGCCAGGGGTTTTTTTGGGTGTCTGTAACCCCCCTTGGGTCCTAATCGTTAAAACTAATTTGCTGCACTTTAAATTCTTTGGTGCAAGGTCAGACGAAATAATACTTGCATACTGCAAGAAGTCTGACACTAATGACATTAGGTATTTGACGCAGCTGGACAATTATAAAAATGCAACTTATTCATCATTACAATGAAGAGCAGAAGACCGGGCTGTTCAAAGACCGGGACTTTTTTGTAACCCGGCGCACACTAATTCTGGCTACAGCCTTATTGTAGTCCCAAACTCGACCCAAAGTGTGGCGAGTTGAAGTCAAGTCCGAGGCACGGCAAAGCTAAGAGGATTAGATTATCTCGGTCGCATGGTACAATTTACAGACGCCTATAACGCACTTAGTGTTTACATTCGATAAGGCTATGATGAGCTTCTGTAGCAACTACCTCCAATTCTTCGTTAAAAACCACGAACGATCAAACGGACAAGTCCGGGATATAGTTCACTTAAGAAAACATCCCAATCCTATGCGCAACGAATCTTCTTTGAAAGGTCAGCTTCACCAGATGAAATTCGAAGCTCCGTCTTCACTTCACCCTAATATTAATCAAATGAATTCCGACATCACAGCTCAATTATTACTTAGTGACAATGGCATTACAGTTCCTAGTATAATACAGCAGAGAACCAACGCGGCTATCAAAATAATCTATAGGCCTAACTACTTCAAGAGCACGACTGAACACACTGAATCAAAACAAACTGCAAAAATGACCGAAGTGTATAGAATTTCGATACTGGGGAAGAGAAACTGGAATTATCAACACAGTATATCTGGATGACGTAGAAAGAGCTGCAACAGACACAGTGGTGACGTAAATCGAATCAAGAGAAAGGCAAACTCCATTGCTTCGCACTTGGCAGGTGAAATGATCGATACCTGGAATTAAAATTGCTAGTTTTCATCTGCGAAAATCGAGGTTTCCAATTTTACAAAAATAGTGATGGGACAAAAGAATACTAGATAGAAAGAAACTATGTCACGCAAAGCATAAATTTTAAAGCATTGACAGCATGAAGAAAATAGTTTACCTAAGGTAAATTCCTATCTGATGTTATCACTCAAACCAGTAAATAGCTAGGTATCTATTAAAGCAAACATTTGCTGGTGGCACGATGGCGCTACGCTACAGCTGGAGGGGCGGTGGCCTGCAGCACCAGCACTGTTCCAGGGACCAGAAGCGGGGTGCAATCCCAGCCCCAAAGGAATACGTGTAGTAGGACTATCGCCGTCCGCTTAAAAATCGTGTAGCAATCACAACCCAAAAAGCAAAAACGATGATCAGAAAGAGTTCACAGAACTGGTGGTCCACGATAGCGTTTTGTGTCGTCCACAGAATTTTTACGGTTTTTGTCAAAAAATTGTAAATGCTTTACTGGGTCTTTAAACAGAAAAAATGGTCACTCGTTTAGTAATATTATTCCTAGTTAAAAAATGTATGGGAATCTTTAAGCCAAACCACTTGTTGTAAGTCGGGATGAAAAATGAAATTGTCCACATTTTTTTTTGTTCGGTTGAGGGTCCATGGTATGGGACGAGTTAGGAACCATGGGCATAGAGGGACCGTGTCGTGGGTTTGAATTATTAACTTCCCAGTTGCGATAGCCTTATCTGGATTGCAACGCGCCTCGGCACTGCCGCGCATCATGAAAGCACCAACTGCACCACCAGGCCCCAGTGAGGGTTACGTCCACAGCACAAGAGCAGACCTCAGACGTGAGGTTCAGACTTGGGTGAGGAGGCACCAGAGTTTTGTGCGTCAGCGCGCTTGATGTATAAGTTGAGGAGCTTTAGCTTAGAGCCACTCAGTGATTCTAAATGTGGTCTAAGGGTTTGCTCTCCGACACAGTTGTGCAACGACACCATGCAGAACACGCTGGCCTTGCGTACGCTCGAGTCCTTGTTGTCGTAAGCCTGTACGATAAACACAAGTTAGTAAGAGAGTTAATATTTAGGTACATTGTACGAACGGTACGTGCGAACAGAAAAAATTACGATTTATAAATGTGGTTCACAGGATGTAGTTATGAAAGCTATCACCACTCACTAACAAAATATTACTATTGCAAAAGCCTCTTCGTGCCCCCACGATCAGAAATGGCAAGAAGTTTCCTCAGATGATACATGAACTTATAAGTACTAACGGTGTTAGTGCTAGTCTCAGTTCATAATATCTTCCTAGCAGGCCGTTGCGGCGAAAAAAGTTCAAAGCAGGCATGATCAAAACATTTGAGACTATATGAAAAAAGTAAATTTCTGAATAGCATACTGCATTATAATCATACCAACAATCGTAATTAGGCAGGACTAGATACATAGCTTGTAAAACAACGCAACTACGAGTATGTTTTATACAGGGTAGTTAGTGCTTATCTGGCCTACCCGCACAAGACACGCCTGCAAGGATATAATAAATTAAAGAGTCGAAGTTAATATCTGAAGAGTTAGTAGTTTTATACTCCTTGACGATATGCGTGCAACAGAATACAGAATCCACTTAAACACTCGATAAGCATTCATACGTCAGAGGAACAAAGTCTTTTGATTTTCTTCCACAATAAATTACACTTCGAAGATCAAGAGCTAAGGTGAAATTCCCCATTAGTATGTCCCTGCAACAGAGACGTCTTACCTTCACAAGCCCTGGCATGATGTCCGGCAATGCCTGGGCCACTATGGCAGGAGGATGAGCCTCGATAAGCTTATTGAGCATTTTTATAGCCGATTGGTTAACAGGATATTCGCCCATTTGGATGAGGGGTTTGAGTACACGGATGACTACTTCTGGAGGTAATATTTCAGCAACGGTACCAGCACACACCTGCAACGAGCAGAGGCCTTCGTCAGAGTGGATATCTACCGCTTTAGAGAGAGAGAGAAAGTGCAGTGGTGTTCAGTTAACATAGAGCACTCTCGGGAGCGCATACCTCCGCCAAGTAAGGCACCAGTAACAAATAATTCAAATTGGTGCTGAGTGCTGACACCATGATTTTCTTAGTAGCACCACCAAAATTTAATCATTTGTGCCCTCTGATAGTAATAAACACTTTCTGAAATTTTCTAGAAGATCCACTCGTAACTTTTTGAGTTAATGCTGCTAGCAAACATTATAACTAACAAAAGTCAAACATACAAACGAACCAACCTATCTGCGCCAAAATTTAATCATTTATGTCTTTTAACATTACTAACAACTGATGTAAATATCATAAAGATCCATTCAGAACTTTTTGAGTTATTGCGCTAACAAGCACAAAATCAACCACAGCAACAAACATACAAACGAATAAACAGATCATCATAAAAATTTGGTAATCTACTCTCAGTAATAAATCTAACTCATGTAAATTTCATGAAAATCCATCGATAACTTTTTGAGTTATGGCATTGACACAAATGAGGCAGACAAACAAACGAACGGATGGACAGATCTTCACCAAAATTTAATCATCTGTTCCTCCTATCATACTTGAAAATCCCAATAAATTTCATCAAAATACATCCATAAGTTTTTGAGTTATCTTGGTGACAGACAAACCCGACGAAAACATAACTTCCTTGGCGGAGGTAACAAAGTGGCAGGCCATCCTACTCTATCATCTGACATCGTTCACGACTCGTGGCTACTGAAGTGTGGGTGCCGCACAGTTTAGTATCTGCATATTTATGTTCTTTCACGACCTAGAGGGCCGAAACTGTCACTATTCAGAATTACCACAGGCGAGCCTCTGATTCAGAATTACAAAGAGGCCTATCCTCCAGGTAAGGTACTGCGCAGTACCATCAGTTCGGTAGCCACTAGCCGCCACTGTCTCTGATACATCTGTGGTGCAGCAGTTTTGCTACACCAAATATTTAGTGCTTCCAAATCTCATGCCTAAATCAAATAAAAAATACGGTTCGATGAGATGAATTACAAAGAAGGTAGAAAAGAACAACATTTTACAAAAGGGGCCTTTCAATAAACCATAATAGAAGTGCAGCTTTCCTTAAAAGATAAGAGAAAAAAGCGTGACAAGTATTGAGGAAATTGTAGAAAAAGGTAAGCTGCTGCCTTACAATATTCGACGGAAAAGTTAGAAATGATCTCGCCAAATTATGGATCAACACAGAAATTAATAGTTCCAATCAAATCTTTGGATAACAGGAACGTGATGAGACAAGACAATACTGGAGCTGAAAATAATTCAGCGACTTTAGAACGTTACATATGCAGCCACAAACACATTATACTAACCAATAAAGCAAGTGATGAGCTATTTACATCAAATCCTGGAAACCTTCACAAAATACCATTCTATGAAGAGGTTGACCACCACTCAAAGATGGACTTCTGTATGCTTAAGCTTCCTCGACAACAAAATTTGAAGCATACCGTACCGGTAAATATTTATCTTCTATTGGTGTAGAAACTTCTCTGCTACTATGTAATGC
The DNA here is from genome assembly GCA_001587735.2 of Parhyale hawaiensis. Lineage (NCBI taxonomy): Eukaryota > Metazoa > Arthropoda > Malacostraca > Amphipoda > Hyalidae > Parhyale > Parhyale hawaiensis. The sequence goes on from LQNS02000304.1 coordinate 2,065,045, forward strand.
GGTGACACCATCATCACAACCAGACCCCTCTAGAGGTCGTAGGAAGGTTGAAGGTCCACCTCCCAACCAAGGAACAAGCAGGCGTCTCACTCCCATTCCAAACACCCGAAAACTTTCCAATCTGGACTCTGGAACGTACCTGCGCAGCTCTGATAACCTCCTTTTCTTTGTCTGCATGTGCTTTCAGTACTCTTAGTATGATGAGCTCCGAGTAGTTAAGGAAAAGATTAACCAGAGGGCAGCGCCGCATCATCTCGGTGAGTACTGTCAGTACAAGCGCTCGCTCTCCTCCTATGGACGACTCCAAGTTCTCCACAAGCAGTCTGGGAAGTCAAATAGATATCAGTTAACACCACAGAATTCAAGCAGTTTCAATGTTTTCACAATACTTCAGTACTTTATGCCCCTTTACTCTGGAGCTGTTAGGCATGCCACCAAGACCCACAGACAGTAGACGTAGTATATCGGTAACAGTTATAGGTAGAGTATGGTTTGTAAACATGAAATAGAAGAAAGAAAAACTTTCTTGTCATGGCAATGAAATCTAAAAGCTTCTGCAGGCAATATTATCTTACTCAAATTCGGCTGTTATTCTTGAGATTATGACCAATAGCGAAACATTGTGATAAGCAGTCGGAATCACAATAGTCACTCAGCTTCGCAAGGGGATTTACAGACAAGAAAAGCAAAAAGTAATGAATTCGGCTGGAAGGAGAGAAGAGGAACCTTGACAACAGAGTTTCATACATCCACAACCATGTGAGACAATGAGTGGAGTAACAAGCAAAGCGAAGTTAGAAATTTGCCGCGGCAAATTCCATGGGAACGGTTTTTAATTTCGAAGGTTCTTTCAAGATGAGCTAATCTCATTGGCATATATTTTTTTCCAAAATTCAGCTATCTGCATTGTTCTTGCTGCTCTGGATCGAGTTTGAGGCTTTAATCTTCGACCTAGTACTTTTGAGGCGGCGTCAACACTAGATCGTCTCGAGGGTAATCTTTTTGTGATTAGCACCTGAAACTCGATCGATCCAAAGTAGCAAAATCAATACCAGTACTGATGATTTCGGCAGCCTATACGCTAAAGCCAATGAGATGAGCTTACTTACAGGGAACTATAGGTGCCAACCGATAATGTCCCTAATGATCTCACCTGAGGACGGATCTGAAGTTATCATTCCACACGATGGTGGAGCCCGTGCGTGCGAGCCTCACCAGCGTTGTGAGAGCGGCCTTCCTCTCGTCCACTCGACTATCAGACGGACTACTTGAGCCTCCAACCCGTAATACGTGAATAACACTTGCCATTGCAGCGCTGTCACTCTCTCCCTCTCCTGTGTACAATGAACCGCGCGTCACTAGTTAGCTATAGAGTTACTTGAAAGATGGTGTAGCTTTTTTGGTTCCAAACTCATACGAACTAACAGAGCGAACGTCATTACATTTCTGACTAATATTAAAATACTGTTAAAGTAAACTGTTCCCTAACAACGATAGTGCACCGCTTAAACCAACCTGAAGTATCAGTAAGTCGTACAATACAGTAATCCCATAAAACATTAGAACGAGTGCCATTGAAGTAATAATTATGAAGTAGAATTTGGCACAATCTTCAACAGGTAGTGATTTAAAGAAAGCAGAGTCTCTACTACTTAATATCAGTACTTATAAATACAGAGCCAATTATAATTCATAGGACACATGTCAACTAGTGTAGCGGCATCTAATAATAAATAATCCACAAACGGCAAATTCTGGCCAACTTTATTCAATTTTTCCGTACGGCAAAAACTTATCAAGACAAAAGCGAGCGCAACTTGGTGTGGTGGCACCCACCCATTGTGAGATGATCGACTTCTTCATCATTGAGGGAGAGGAGACCGTTTCTCGGTTGGTGGGAACCGTCCAGTGGGATGTGAGGAAGTGATGTGGCGGCACTACCAAAGGATGGTATGCTGGGCCGATGGACGGGAGAAGAGACATTGGAAGACCGACCAGACAGAGCTCCTTCTTCGACAGCGGTGACGAGGTTGGTTACTGTGTCGCTGCCTCCACCAGCACCGTCTGTCACTTCCAAACTTCTAAGGTCGCCTCCACCGGCCGACAGCTGACTGATGCCAGAGTCCTGCTTAGGCCAATATCGTACGTCAAACTATGCCTTGTGGTCATTGGGGAAGCCTGATGAGCAAACACATGCGGCACAACAGTCGTATGTATGACCGCACCGCATATTAACACTTACAAATAAAACTCGCCTCAACTTCCTCGCCAAGTACTTGGTTATGAGCTACGAGAGATTATCAGAGATATAAGAGTTGGCGATACAATGCTATTGCAGCGCCAACACTACACGCTTCAAAAAAGCCAGTAATCTGCTATAATAAAGCACAAACGCTGAATACAACTCTACAATGAACGCAAATCATATAATTTGATAAAAAGCAGTGGGCCTTATAAGTAGCTTAAAATGAGACAAAGCCAGGTGTGCTAAAAAAGCCAATTCAGGGAATGAAAGAGTTGCATCACAGTGAGGCCTGGAAACAAATTAATGAAGTATTTATAAGAGTTAATTGTAAAACGCGGTTATAAAAGCGAGCAGGAAGAGACACTAGCTGTGGATAGAGTCCTAAAAGCTTCACAACCGTTCTAGTATAGCTATTATTATTATTATTGTATTATAAAACGCTCAAACTCGTAAAAATGAAAAATTATTGGGGAATAAATTTCTGTGAGCTGATTCATTGCAATTGGAAAACCATTTTCAACTACAGTGCATATGCGTGTCACCAGACGACAGTTTTATTTTGCCTCTCTTTTCACCAATATCTCCTGCAAACACATGCGACAAAACCTACAGCGGTCACGACGAAACAAGCATGACCAAATTACAGATATGGTGGAAAATGGGTATGTACCCGTAGAGTATTGGTCAACCAATTCAGAGGGTGAGCTGCTACAATGATGATAGTTGTGTAGTAATTAATCGAGTCGTCATGGCACATAAGGTAACAAATAAAGTTGTTACAGAAGAATGTACTAGTTAATACTAATAACTAAGACGACAGCAGGAGAGTACCAGAGTACAGTACGAGCGTCACGAGTAAGGCACGTTAGACGTGCCGGCCCCACTTCGGGACAAAATCATATAGCGGCGTGAGGACCTGAGGTCATCTGAAAGCGCCTCGAATCTTATGGGCACAGAAAACGGAAAGAAAGATGACATCCTTGAATGTTTATTGCTCTAGATCGACGGTATGCTGGTACTATATTGCTCACCGCCCAGTACACCAGGAGCTGAGGCGCCTTCTCTGAATGTTTGCAAGAACAAAACACGTTTAGTGTATCAATAATGAACTGATGTAATACTTGTCAATAGGCACTAGTGTTGCACGCCCCGTATGTTGCTAAGAGCATACTAGCCATCAGAATACAATGTTGCATCTTTATTGATGATCGGTATACGAATATATGCTGTGAGATATGGAAGAATCTAACACTACTCGATCGAAGGTGTAGCCGGAGCGTATGTAATGCAAGTGTCATGGAACGGAGTAGTGTTCTGTTGGTCAGTGCAAGACTATCAGTAGCACTAGGGGAGAAAATTAATACAAACTGAGTCTCAGGTGCGTTATTTAGCAGCAGTAAAGCGCGCAGAGCAACTGCGTGATGGATAAATAAAACGCAAGGTGTGTTCTCAAGTCCCGACACAGCACAACTGCAGCGACAAGAGCAAGCGAGAGAACAGAGGCAATGAGGATCTCCGTGTTCACCTGGCGCTGTACCTGTGATGTGGAGTCTCTATGCTTCTCCAGGTTGTCGCGACCAGCAACGTTGTTCATTTCCAGCTCGAAGCTGTAGTTGCGGATCTCATCTGTGGTGCGCTTGAGACTCCTGTAATACAGGAACACAGTCAGTTTCCTCCTGTGTAAGCAGCAATCGATACGGGCATTAATAAACTCTGCATAGTGTGAACACACATCGAATGTTAGGTCGTATTTTGGCAGGCTAACTTGAAACACGATAGGTCATGACTAGGGTACACACTGCAACATTCTCCCGAGTTCGCAGACATAACCTTGCTGTATGTAATCGTAGACAAGACGTTGACGTTTTATTAGTATTTACACATCTCATTGAATGATTGTGTCTTAGGATCACCTGCTGTTGCTTAGCTCTCACTAAATCCTCTATAGCAATAACGACACCAGCACATGAAGACTTACTTGTATACTTCATCAGGATTAAGGTTCTCTGTGTCGTCGAGGTCTAGAGTGTTGAGACGAGACGGCCGATTGGACCGTGGCAAGGAGGTGTTAGGAGACTGAAGCACGGGAGTGCCACCGGAGCTGGGAGGTGTGCGGGAGGGCAGAGAAGAAGGGCTTTTGTCCAGACTGGCGGCACGTTTGATATGGTTCTGAATTATTTGGGAGGCTGTGCTTTGACACGCCGGGGGCAGCTGCTGCAGTAAGTTCGTAAATTCTATCTGGTTACAATTGAACATAGCTACGAAACAGGCAGAAGACGCCCGTCTGATATCGACACTTTTATGGTCGGCTGTCCATGTGAGGATCTTCGCTAAAGCTACAGGAGTGTCTGGTGACGATCCCAGGTCTGACCGTTCCATACCGTCTACCAGGCATTTTAGATAAGTTAAGATAGAAAGCTTTACTTTATTATTAGGGGTCTGTGTCGGGTCCACCAGGTAGCGCATGATTACTTGAAACTGCGCGTCGCATGGGAATGACGATCTGCACAGAAACGCAACATACAAATCAATACAATTGAGTTCATAAAATACTAATAGTGAAATTCGTCACGTCGATTCTACGTATAGCGTTCGGAAAATTTTTAATGCAGCAGTGACAGCATACACAACTTTCTATAAACCAACCAATATATAGCTACCTACTGTGACTGCTCACTCGAGATCAAATACAGGTAGCTACTAAAACCAATCGATCAATCCGGTTTCCAATTAATACCAAAAGCTGCGAAAAATATTCTTATTGATCTAAGAAATGCATTTGAGAGAGTTGAAAGCATGCATGGTGGTGGTGTCAAACATGCACGCTCTTCACTTAGAAAACACTGCTGTCGTTAACCGTAAAATAATAATCTTATACACTCATTTGAACGTGAAGAACTGCCCATACTTATAGTATTATATATCAAAGCACAGTCAATAACGGCAGTATCCGGGGATTATCGTATGTACTTGCATAATGGAACTCCACTTCTAACGATAATAACGAAACTGTTCAGCAGCAAAAGCGCGCTAACAAGTCAACGTGATAATTTTGACCACACAATTCTTAAGCTCACGACACACTCACCTGACCAAGTCGAGAGTCTCGTGTATTTTAGACTGGACGGAGCCCAGCAGATCGGAACCAAGTTTCTGAAGCAGCCTTGTGAGTAGCACATACAGCCAGTCGCCAAGGTCAGCCCGGTGTACGTATATGAGCTGCATTAGCGTCTCGAGGAACAGTGTAAACACCTGCCGCATCACGACAACATGATACCATCAGTAGCTCACAAACTCTTGGTAAGCTACAGCTTACATTTATGCACTGGTTAGAATACTAGACTACAACAATAAATACAGGCGCTCGCTTATTTACAAGGTTCTAACTGCTGTTTTCATTTTAGAGAAGCTTCAAAGAATAAAAGTTGGGTGAAATTTTAGCATTAATAATCAAGAGCATACTGTAACAAATGTCGCAATACCCAATGTAAATACATATAAGTTAATGCAGATCTTTCAACATGAAGTGAAATATCATTTCCTATCCAGGCAATTCCAAAGAGAAGCCTTGCCAACATACCTTAGTGTGGGCGTCCATGAACATTTTAGTGAATATTTCCGTAATTTTCTTAAGTTCAGATCCAGTAAGCATAGCGGAGCCTCTGAGGAACGAATGGAGAGCAAGAAGACCTTCCTTCCTCTCTCCCCAGTAGGTGGAGGCACAGTTAGCGATGATTTCAGACACGTCGAGCATCTGTCGAGTACAGATGCCAAGGCATTGTTATCTTCAGGNAACGAATGGAGAGCAAGAAGACCTTCCTTCCTCTCTCCCCAGTAGGTGGAGGCACAGTTAGCGATGATTTCAGACACGTCGAGCATCTGTCGAGTACAGATGCCAAGGCATTGTTATCTTCAGGCTGTGGTTATTGTTCAAGTACGACCTAGCCATCCCTACAACGGCCCTAATGACTTCAGCATGACTTGGTGAGACAGGGAATGAGCGAGGTGTAGATATTTGAGTTGCAGTCAAATCGTGGCTCCTGCCTCGGGTCACGGAGAACATTGTTCATGCTCTGGTCTGGGTTTGACACGTTAGCATTGTGAGCAAATTGTATACAATCCGCCAGCAAAGACTAACGTTTTAAAAGTGAGACAGGAGACAGCAAATCGCAGCATAGGCAATAATCTCACAACAATAACTTAGCCTTATTGTAACTTGTTCTGAAGCAACATCAGTAAAAATAAAAAATAAAATAACAAGCTTTATATCTTTGAGAACTTGAGACACTAGCCGTCATTTGAATACCTATGTATCTGCTTGGCAATATGATGTAAAGAAATGCTCGTAACTACACAGGAGCATTTCAGTACTTCCTCTATGCCACTTTAGAAGCAGAGGTCCTGCGGTGCTCACACACCTTTGCAGCAGACTACACTGCTGCTGTCTGCTCTCCTACCCATAAGGAAGCATTTTACCACCGCTCCAAATGTTCACCTTGCAGCAACTAAGAGCGATACGAGTATACGACTTGACGTTGTGAAGCGCAGAACAGCACAAATCCCACGTCACCAAAATTCCCATTACGGTAGAAATATGCTCCAGCCACATTACTAGTGACACGAGCATCACAGTATTAATACCTTAGCACGGCCCCATCAGTATATATCCATTACAGTAAGAAATATACAAACATGAAACACCCTGAAGCATGCGGCTGAAACAGGATTATTGCAGCTAAGATGCGGTAGCTAATAATCCCAGTAGACAGCTAAAAAACATATATGTAAAGTACAGTAAATAACGCAAGAAATACAAGAGCTATCTGAAAATACGCAAGGAAAATAAGAAGAGTCTACAACAATAAGCCACAAGACACAAGAAAAGATAACTAATACAACAGTCAAGCAGTAAATGCTGAAGTGTATTTGAAATACAGGTAGGAGTAAGGCGTTTAAGAAGAAGGATAACTAATTACAGAAAAGGATAAAAGTTTCTTGTGATGGTTAAATGATATCCACAGTGAGTAAGAGAAAAAATTTACAAAAATGGTATCTAGGAAACAGAAAGATAACTACTGTAGTTATAAGAAGATCATATAGACAAAACTACTTACTTAGAAAGAACCCAACTGTAAGCATGCATCATACGTAGCACTACAATGGGCAGCACTATCAATGATTATAACAGGCTAGAACCCGTGGATAATCAACAGAAAAAAGTGCTGATTTACATTGATAGTCACGGACCTGTATTATTATTAACATGAAATGTGAGACTGTGTTCCAAGTGTGACTGCTCAGCTAACACCTGTGAGCAGCACCTTATGCCTGGCCCTTGTTGCTTCTGAGTTTGGATCACTGGTTGCTATAACTAATTTTCTCTCAACTAAGACTGAAAGTTAATCGCATGGTGATACCAGCAGCGTAACAACTGAACTTATGTGATTTTTTACCATGACGACCAAAGAGACATAACAGGATATCAAGGGAATCGTGGAACCCATATACAGGGAAGTTCCCACACTGGAAGAATACATACGAGTACCCCAAGCTAAGCAAGGAAGAGTAAAAACAGAACGAAGATCGTCAGCAGAAGTAGGATAACTGAAGAAAACACAGTGGACATGGAAGAAAGATGTTCCAATGGCCTAACCGACGCTAAGGTAACTTACGGGGCCCTCTGTAGGCGATACTCCCCACAACACACGGTATGAGACTATCAGTAGTGTCAAGTCCGGAAAGAAATGAAAGACCCGCATCAGGGAAAACATATGAACCAGGATATTTTACTGCAAGGGAGAGTTCATTTCCTACCCCTAATGTTGGGTCTTTCACTTCTTGCCCCACTTGACTATATACTAATGGTGCAAACAACACTATCTTTACTAAGCCCTTGTCAAAACTGATTTTCTTGCCTTAGCAGATATTTCGAACGACTTGCGAACGAATAACTAGGGTACACAACAACATTAGCTGACTTTGTTCAGGGGGAAGTTTGTCAGGGCTTGAATCCGTAAGTTAGTAACATTATGCTAAAGTTTATTGCTAAATAGGAGTCGACAAAACTAAAATTTAACGTTTCGGGATAGATGATCCCACCATCAGAATAAACTATAAACTTATAACCTATAAAAATGAAAAATTCTTCTACTTCAAAATCAGTGGAGGAGCATGGACGTTGTCGGGACGAAGTCTGAAATGAAAATGAACAAAGCTACGTGGGGCGGCTGGATGTCAGCTCCTACACAGTCGGCAGAAGTGAAGTTATGTATGGACAGTGTGCAGCGGTACAGCTGAGGTCATAATATTGAGGCTAGGTCTACTTTTATGGATGTGGAGGGACTCTAATGTTGTGAGCTCGATGGGGTTGGAAGAGTCTATGATTGAGAAGTTGTTATTGTTGATGGGATGGTTGTTTTGCTCGGCATGTAGGCGGGGGGCTGAATGTGAGGGTTTTGCAAGTGGTAAGCCAGTTCGACTGGAAACACCTAAATGTTGGTCAATGCGGGCTTTGAAGTGTTGTCCAGTGCTACCGATGAAGAGGGGCTGCAGGCCTGGCATTGGTAACGGTAAATAACACTGGACTGTAGGGGTGTGGGGGGTTTGTCTTTAAATTTGAAATAAGACCCTATGGTAAATGTATTTTTGTGGGTAAATTTGAAGTTTATATGTAGGTAGACTTCAGAGAGGAACGCTTTCAAAGAGTTTACTGCACTGACGGAGGTTTCGTTGTAGTACGGAAGCGAGTGGAAGAAGTCCAATTTACGGACCGAGGGTTTGTTAATGCCGGGATCAAACAGTTTGTCTAGGAACAATTTGCAGTAGTGGTCCAGGAGGTGGTGCGGGTAGCAGTTATTTTTGAAAAATGTTTGGAGAAAGTCGACTTCGTTCAAAAATGCGAGGTAGGAGGAAGACAAATGGTACGCTTGAAATAGTAAGGTTTTTATAGCATTAATTTTAAACTGATCATAGCAGTGACTGAAGAAACTGGTTCCGAGGCCTGAGAATGTAGATTTTCTGTAAACTCCAATGGTTAATGTGGAATCTTGGTTGGTTACCAGAACATCTAGAAAGGCTAAAGAATTGTTTGATAAATTTTCGGCAGTAAACTTTATGTTTGGATGTTTGCTATTCAAATATTGCAAAAATAAGTCAGAATCTGTTGGATTGTCGAATATGATTAAAGTGTCATCTATCTTACGCTTATAGTGGATCGGTTTGAAGTTATTTGGACAGTCGTTGAACCAAAGGTTTTCATGATGGCAAAGAAATATATTTGCTAGAGAGGGGCTAAGTGGGGAGCCCATGGAAACTCCCTCTATTTGCTTGTACACTCTATTGTTAAACATGAAGAAAGAATCTTTACTGGCAAGACTAATGAAAGCGTTCCTCTCTGAAGCCTGAACACATATAAACTTCAAATTTACCTACAAAAATACGTTTACCATAGGGTCCTATTTCAAATTTAGATACAAACCCCCCCCCCACACCACTACAGTCCAGTATAATTTACCGTTACCAATGCCAGGCCTGCAGCGCCTCTTCATCGGTAGCACTGGACAACACTTCAAAGCCCGCATTGACCAACATTTAGGTGTTTCCAGTCGAACTGGCTTACCACTTGCGAAACCCTCACATTCAGCCCCCCGCCTACATGCCGAGCAAAACAACCATCCCATCAGCAGGAACAACTTCTCAATCATAGACTCTTCCAGCCCCATCGAGCTCACAACATTAGAGTCCCTCCACATCCATAAAAGTAGACCTAGCCTCAATATTATGACCTCAGCTGTACCACTGCACACTGTCCATACATAACTTCACTTCTGCCGACTGTACAGGAGCTGACATCCAGTCGCTCCACATAGCTCTGTTCATTTGCATTTCAGACCTCCTCCCGACAACATCCATGCTCCCCCACTGATTTTGAAATAGAAGAATTTTTTATTTTTCATAGGTTATAGGTTTATAGTTTATTCTGATGCTGGGATCATCTATCCCGAAACGTTAAATTTTAATTTTGTTGACTTCTATTTAGCATTAGACTTTTTGCCTTAGTATAGTTTTATGCTAAAGTTATTCAAGTTTTTATATAATTTCGAAGAAAAATGGGCGTAGTTAACACAAAAACCCCATAACACTTTTGAGATGGTTAGGCTTGGGTATTAGACACATTTTCGTAGTTGGATATTTCTAGGCATCCGTGTACTCACAATGACAGAGAAAGTTCTACACTCGAAATATTCAGCGTGACTTCAAAGCAACCCCTTCGCCTGAGATAACGTAATTAAATTAGCTTCAACTTGTTCGGAACGTCAATCCTGAGTGTTCAATTCCCTACTTTGGGTAGAGTTACAAGCCATGTGCACTTGAGATGGCTGAAAACTGTATCCTGTAGAGAAGCGAATGCTCAGGATTGAAACCACGAGCAAGTGGAAGCTTATCAGAGGGACTCTCTAGCGAGTAAAGGTAAAGTCAACTTAGACCACACTCTCACCTGGGAAACCCACATGCAATGGTTTGTGCTGCGAGTATATGCCCACTGGCCCAGATGAGTAAGTGTATTTGCAGTCGACCTCGGGTCACCAAGAACTATGGCGCCAATTTGACGGAAGGAACAAATGACCCGAGACCTCCCACCCCCCTCATCTCTGAGGAAGGCAGTTTCGCCACGGCGCCGTGCATGCACACACAACTGCCGAAACAGCACACCAAGATATGCAAACAGCTCACTGCCTGGCTGGGCATCGAACCGGCGAGCGATACAAGGTGTTAGAGCTGAGAACGGAAGCATGCTGCTACCGTGGCGGTTAATTAATAGATAATACGGGCCACTATGGAAAGGACCCATCCTTCGCTCCTTTGCAAGGCTATCATGAAATGCTTGAGAGGTGGGAGGTCCCGTCGGCCATTGTGCAAAACTCTACAATAAAACCGCCCTGGTTGAAGCCTACAAGCTGCTATGCTATGGGTGACATAGAACGTAGGGAGACGCTTTAAGATGCACGCAACACCGAGTTTGTGCACGAAAACCGAGAGAAACTGAAGAAATGGCAACTGTGACAGTCTTATAAAAGGATACCTTACTCGAAGCTAAGCAGAGGCTGCGTACCTCAGCATTATGCATAGACATAGGAAGGTAATACGACCAAACTACAGCATACTCCATTCTAAAAGGAAAAGAACATGGCGCACACCCTGTAGTACGAGCTTCATACTAGAAAAAACTGTAAACAGCTAAAGAAAAGTGTGCAATCAGGAAGAAGGAAGTGCAGGAGGTTATCACCTTATAGCTCTCGCGTGATCATTACAACCACAACCAAACACTTAAGCTCCTTTGACTTTTTCATACTAAAAGCAGTGAATACTGTAAGCAGAAACTGGCACTGTGCACACGCTACCATACACACAAGTTGAAATGCTCTTCAGTAGGAAGAGTGAGGAGAGTCTATACTCAGAAGTGCACAAACTGTACAGAAGAAAGACAAGGGAAGTGCAGAAGAGGTGATCACCTTGTCAGGAGCGTCCCACACCTCCTTCAGGATCCTCTGTTGAGAGCCGTGCCAGTATAGCTGTGGGTGCATACAGAGAGGGCGGGCCGTCAGTAGTGCCGCACACTAAGGTTCTTTTCCCAAGCCCATGCGCACACTAGGATGCTTTGCTTTTAAAACAAACTCAGCGATATTTGCACAGAACTAAAGGGCCAGCCGCAGCAGCAACACAAAAGTGAAGCTTGGTTTCAGCAGAAACTTCTGGGTCATATTCGTGGGATGGGGTGGGGAAAATCAAGTTATTACTGTACAAAAAGCTCCTTCACTTTACACCTAACACTCGGCCTCCATTGAAGAAAAAAAATCTCTGTTACACATTTATACAGTAATTGGGCTAATCCACAGAATAGTGTTAGTTTATACAAAATTCTACTTCTGAAGAGAACACAGGTATATCTGATTCGACAAGTTCATCATCGAGGAGGTAAATGCTCATTGTTAGTTCATGTGAGTCCATCGCACTTGTTGGAATGAACGGTTACGTAAGCTTGCAGCAGCCACCAGTGCATTAGTTTACTGCCACTACAGAAATTAGCGCAGCACTCAAAGCATCCATGAATTTGTCTGTCAGGCAGCTGATTAACACAAAATTCCTCGGGGTACGGAGTGAAGCATGAGATGTAATGTGCATTACGAAATTAATATCGATAATTGTATGATTTCAACAGCAATAAACAAGCGTACATAGGGTATTGTGTATTAAGAACTGCGTTATTATGGTTAGCCGTGACTGAGTAAAGGAGGCAAGGAGCTAAACACACTGAGATGAAAGGGGTAAGGGTTCGGGGGGGATGGACGGTAGATGATAACCATGCTCACATTAACGCGGTTAATGGCCTTTTTACGGCGAGTTACGATTATTCCAGAGGTTCCATTACGGCTCGGCAGCATCAAGGCAGGGTTTTTTTAATCCAGGGCCCAAACGAGAGCACAACCACGAGAGGGTAATTATAAAAGCAGTCGACAAGATGACAACACTAGACACGTCTATAATAGGGTACACACCACGGTAGGTAAAGTGTAAGTCTGAAATGAGGGTAAGTAGTGAGTGCAAAAGGTGAACTGCAAAAGTACTGGTTTGTCTTAATTAATAACCACCACGAGATCCAAATGTTGTCGGCAGAGCAAAGGAAATGTAGTGAGTAGTGATCCCAAACTGACCAGCACCTAACCATTCGGAAATTATAGGCATTTATCCGTTCACTATTTATTCGTAGGCAGTTAGGTATGAACTGTTTACTGCAGTCACTACGACTCCGTAACTACACCTCCGTCTTTTGGAACTGCCACCCATAAAATAATAGGGAGGGAAGAGATTCAACGCGTTTAAGGCTTACGGGAGATACGGTAAATGCTACTGTGAACATTGTCCTTTACCCTAAGTGTTACCAGTCATACAATCAAGCTCCATGTAAGTTGATGTTGTCAAATGTTTATAATTGTGCTTCGAACAGCGCACGAGCGGAGGCCCACGAACGAATATTATGACCGAAGCAGCTAGACATCAGCTAAAATAATGACGAATAGCGGCGAAATGAAGGGCAGAAGGTAGCAGCATTAGCATATTCTTTTATACACACTATATATACTGCTTGTAGCATGACAGTGATCCAGGAGCAGAGCAACGAGCGAACAACACTTCACTTGCGCATGCCACTGATAACACAGCTACGTTACAGGGAAATGCAGTCATTATAAAGCTAATATTACGCGCAGTCTGCATGCAAGACATAAATAAACATGTCATAGCGAGCACTTAAACAATTTATTGACGTCGCCAGTTAATATTCGAGGTGCCCACGGTTAGGGGCTCACACAAGGGCAAGACAGCAAAATGGCACTGGTAGTGGAGATTAGGGCGAAGTCGACAATAGTCATGTACATAAGAAAGATAGAACGATCATATTGCGAGAAACTTAGTCGTCATAGAAACGAGCACTTCGTGTGTACCTAGTAAAACGTATTAATATGTCGTTGTCACCGATGGCCTCTCACGCATGGGTTACTTTTGCGATAGTAGTTGGTGAATGAGGACGGTATACTAATTAGTCGTACTATCATTGAACCGACATCGAAAGTTCGAAACTATTTGTGTCGATGCACGACGCGACAATCGATAGCTAATCTCCCAAGAGGAAGTAGAAGTGAAGAATATATGGTGTTGGTAGGATCACTCGGCTTTGGATATAGCACATGCAACAAGACAAAACGGCATAAGCTCCCCCATTAAAGGCTGGAGCCTGACAAGAGAACGCAATTACAACGACACCTCATTCCATCCAACTGTTGAGTTAGTACGGAAGAACCAAAACAATAGGACATAGCAGGTACTGTTGACACACTGAAGTTACCTGGGGCAGTCGAGTCACAAAAGAGATTATATATAATACAGTAGTCGTGGAACACACGAACAGCAGGATAGTCCAGGCTCTAGGGGGTGTCTGTGTACATTTCCCTTTCACGGCTCTACCATGTATTTTCCTATTCCATATGATGAGGCCATTAAAAAAAAGTCGGGTAGAACTTTCGCAACTCTACATTTCTGAAGGGGGCATGGGGGACACAAAATTATCATTTGTAGTCTGATTGTTTTGAAACTTGCTCAGAATATGTATTTTTGAAAAAGAAACATATTTTGTTCTTACAACTTTTTTTGATGTAAGCCTTAGTTTTTGAGACAATGGGGTTTATATATAAATATGTATATATGTATATTTTGGAACTTTCACACGAATAGAACTCAGTGAGTTTTCATTCTAGAATAAAAACAATGGCAATTTTGGAATCCTTGAAACATTCCTAACAAAACTATTGAGCTGGATTCTACATAATATTTTTTTACCACAGCTGGGTTCTCCATTTTCTATTTTGTTGTGATCGCTTGCTAAAATATAAGGGAAAAACAATTAAGGCATTCGGCTTTGAGCAGTGATAAAAAAAAATATCATGGCAAAAATGGAGAATCCAGCTCAATAGTTTAGTTAGGAATGATGTTTCAAGGATTTCAAAAATGCCATTGTTTTTATTCTAGCATGAAAACTCGTTGAGTTCTATTCCTTTGAAATTAAAATACTGTATGTTTCTTTTTTCAAACTACATATGCTGAGCAAGTTTCAAAACAATCAGTGTACAATTGATAACTTTGTGTCCCCCATGCCCCTCCCTCAAAAATGTACCAGTTGCGAAAGTTCTACCAGACTTTTTTTTATGTTATCAACTTATCATGTGGAATAGGAAAATATATACATCGTAGAGCCGTGAAAGAGAAATGTACACAGACACCCACCTAGAGCCTGGACTAGGAGGCATGTTGTGAGGAAGCAATGCTATGTAAATTGACTCCAGCAAGTAAACGCACTGCAGGCAGAGAAATGGTGCCAACAGTACCTGCTAGGTACTTCTAATGTATCAATGAGCTTCGATAGTGTACACGTGAAGGCAAAATGAACAAACATAATTAGAGTCTTGTACACGTGTAAAATTTAACGAAAATATCATCAAGACAATACGGCAGTATAGACATACGGTAGGTATAATTCAGAAACAGCATTACAGGTAGAGAAGAAGTGAAGCACAGCACGTGGAAAAAACAGGAAGCCATTGCGAAGTAGCGCACTTACCTCATTCCTCCGATAGGAGTCGAAGGACCGCTCAGAACACACACTTGAGGTTTCGCTGTCGTTCTCCGACTGATCGTCAAACCCTTTGGAGAACTTGCGGCTGGGCGACCGCTGTCAACACACACACAAGGAACGGTCAGACTGCACTTCAGTATGATTTTTAAGTCGTCTTGAGAAATTCAAAGGAGTACATCTTTCACAACCATCTTCCGTAAAGAAGAAAAAGAAAAGGTACAAGAAAAGCGCCAAAGAAACTGTGAACGTTTTCTCGGAAGAGGCTGCAGGAGCATGCATTACCACTAACAAAGTCATCACGACAACAATCGAAATGGAAAACAAACTGGGCACTTGCACATATGAACTGGTAGGTATATCGTGGCGACCATACTAAAGTGCAGTTAATAGGTTGACATAAGGATGAAGGTGAATATAGCGACAAGGTGGCACGGGGGTCATGGGTACTCACAAGTGATGAGGGTACCAAGGCATCTGCTAGGGCGTTCTCAGCTTCTCTGCTCTGCTGCAGGATCTTCTCAGCAATAACCTGTCGCTTCCCTGGCCCCACTGGGGGCATCTCTAAACCACCAGCGCCTGAGGACAACAGAGACATATTAGTACGGCATTATTGTTCCCACCGCTGCTCGTTTCACATGCATAGCTAATGATATCTCATACACTAAACCAACACATATTTTAAAGGATACAGAAAGTCTAATCTGACTTTAATACAAATACCCTAAGCTGGGATAAATGGTAAATTGCAAACTCGAGATATTACCATGAATCTATTCTTTGTTGGCAACGTCATAGGAAATCAGCATTTCCGACAAGATTTATGGGAGCTTCGCAGCAGTCACACAACCACGAGGGAAATAAAACGCATCACGTGGTATTTATGCCGGGTATCAGGGGAAAAGTTACCATATAGCGTTTCTGACGCGTAAGTGAACACAACGAGGTCGCCAGGTAAGTTTATATTATTTAGGTTTATTACGAACAGATACAATTCCTGTTGTAAACAAATGCTTGAATAAAAGACGGTTGGGAAGACCAAGACTGATGGCTATTCACACTAGATTTTTCTACACCGATAGCTTCCAACGACTCGTTAAGTTATTTTGATGCAATAACTTCAAAGTTCTCAGCGTGTATCATTACACAACGACAACCGAGTCAGAACTCACCAGACAGGGAGCGCGTGCGGCCCTTGGGAGTGCCCACACCCGGTGGGGACTGGGCGTACGCGCCACTGCCATACTGGCCGGAGCGGTTGGGAGACGGTTCCCGAGAGGTGCCGGTGCTGCGAGGGATGCCACTCTTGCGACGGGTCCTGCCCAGCGTGCCGCTCGACGGGGAGTTTTGGTGGGGAGGGAGGTGGTGGTTGGGGGAGTTGTAGGTGGCGTAGCTGAGCCGGGACGACGGCGAGCCGCTACGGCTGCCAGCTGTGTACAGAAGCACGTATAGAACATGACAGGGCAACGTGTCTCCAGGGCTTCTGGGCGCCGTGAAGGACGAGGTGTTCTCTTACAATTAGCTACTGGTCATTCTTGCTGAAATGAATTACTTTGCACACAACGGCCCTACTGATGAAATAGGAAATACTGGCTACTGTAAGGTGTGGTCGACGGTGTGTTGGGGCGCTCGGCAGAGACCTTACCGTCGTTGCCGCTACAGATCACTTTCGAGAAGTAGCAGAATGTGACCCACGCAGGCTATACTAACACAGTGATCCTAGACGAGTGAGGTAGTGTGCCACAGCTGCCGGTGTTACTGGAGCCATGTGCAACGTCTATCTCCACTGTTCTGCTAGCAATACAGCTACCTGCTCCTGACCTTGCATACAACTGCACGCAGTGGCAACAACAAACCCCTTTCGTTAGTTTTGCTTTCTGGCTTACAAAGCAATGTTAGCCGGTTAGGCTGACCCCAGCGGCTTCAAACTTTGGAAGCGCAGGATGTAAAGACAAGGAGGCACAAACGATGTACTTACGTACGCGCAAAGGTAATAGGTACTGTACCAACAGAGCGCAAAACAACAGTAATAGTTTAACAATGTGTGTGTGTGACGGCAGCGGGTCAGCAGACCACCACCTGACAACAACACCCCGTCCGCTGTCAACAGAACCCTGTGTCCAAGTGCCTCAGTCGAAATTGCTGTGCTTGTGCTGCTTGAAACTTTTGAAATAAGAGCCAATAAGCGGCCAGGGCTCATGTGGTGTCTGGAACCAACTTTCTCCTCTCCCGGGGGTCTGTTTCTTAGTGTGCAAAGTTACGATCCAGACAGAGCAAGGCCACCGAGGTAGGAGAAGTAAGGAGTGCAAAGCAAATGCCGTTCCGTGAAGGATATGTTAAGGGTGAAATTGTTATACGGAGCAGGAGAGATCATACTTGGTCGATAGGGGAGAGTCCGTTGTAAGGCCAGCATGTGTGAGGATACGGGCAGATTACTGCCCCTCACTCATCCTTCAAAGGGAATTTATTGGCAATTCGGAAGACTAAAGTAATAAGAAACAAAATAACAAGAAAAAAAGAGCGTTTTGTCTTAAAATGAATACCTATCATACGATTTAAGGTGAAAATAAGTGGTATAAAATGGAATCACTTTTATTTAACAATATAGAATGTTAGAGATTCAACGATCTAAATAATGGCATGTACGTTGGAACGCATGAGAAAAAATTCACGATTCTACCAACTTAATAATATCATTCATATATAAAAGCGAATAGGAAAACATGAAAAAATAAACTTTCCAAATTTTCAAACCACACGTGCACATTGTGACGTTAGTACATACGTAGTATAACAGTTCATACAAACAAAATGGGCTTCCAATTGACTTAACGGCTAAAACGAAACAAAACATACAAACAGAAGGTCAAAGTAATCTTAATATACGTATGAATTCCTCAATGCTCTAGCCGACGTAGTTCAGATAAATCCGAGTTCATCGTATGCTTCAAAAAGGTATAATATAGTAAAGAAATATACATACATCAGAACTAATTATAAGCTGTCATCAGAAAGATACATTTTCGCTAAAGCGTAAAACTCAGGAGACTATGCTTAAAGTGGCATAATATAAAAATAGCTACAAGAAGCTTGCAAAGAGGACAACCGACAATCCAGCAGCACCAGCCGGCTGACGCTGAGGCAAAGAGGAACACAACGAGACAGATGTGGAGGACGGTGGCAACAACCGAGAGCGAGTGAGCGAGCCGGGTGGTTGTTACCTGCAGTGTGGCGTTCCCTGCGGTGGACGTGGGTACGCCAGAAAGGCAGGCACTGGGCAACGCTCATGCAGTACACAAAAGACGAAACAGAGCAGCGCGACTGTACGCTAGCTATAGGTAGTGAGGAGGGAGATTGGGAGAGGTTACTCACGCTGAGACTGGGAGACCGCGCCACGAGTTCTGGGGCGCGTACGCTCGGGGGAGGTGATGGAGTTACTCATAGGAGGGGTGTGGTCCACAAACTTGCGGGGGCGGGCTGTGGGCACGCAATAGTAACGCATTACAAGACATACTATTAATAGCATACCAAACAAATAGAGCATACTACACACGTGGTACTACATGATCAGAAGCACTCGTGGCCGGGTGTACGTTATTATTGCTAGTCAAGGTGTGTTCTGTAGACGCAGTGCGAAGAAGTTCAGCTCATCTGCTTAGTATCAGGTGTGTTCAGTTCGAGAGTAGAGCCTGAAACTAAAAAGGCAAGAGGAAAACCCAAGATTCCAGTTCTGAACAAATTAATACTAAGCGGACAAAGTTGTCTCCATCGCACGGTGCCAATGGCATACGCTGGAACAGCGTCATATTCAGGTCACGCTACCTTGATACAAGGGCTCTTCTCGTACAAACACAATGAGCGAAAGACGCCCTACAACAGCACAGCCTAAGCTAAGATAGGATTACCTACTGAAGCATATGGAGGGCTATAAGTTGACAACAACTAGAAATACAACGGTGATTTAATACTAATCGGCGCATCAGTTCGACACATTGGTAAACAAAGTCAATGTACACCATGTCTAAAATACTGGTGACATATGAAATTAAATATAGAGTTATGGCAAGATGTAAAGTGAATACCCGAGGAAAAAGAGAACACAGAGTCCAAATAACAATGACAAAGGTCGAGGCAAGCAAGGACGGAGATGCTTCAAGGCAAGAGTACACGGAGTAATTTATATTACAAAATAGGGTGGCTATCGACAAAGATGCAAGGCAAGGTATATCAACTGAATGAGTAAATAATGCGCGATCGCCGAGATGCACAACACATCTCATACAAGTGCGAACGCTTACTTACTAACTTACCCTGGACTTCGGATATTGCACAACATCTTACCAAGAGAAAACAAACGAGTTTCATGACATTTGTGACAGACAGACTGCTTAGAGGTAACAATCAGGAAATGGCTACCACAGAAGACAACATGGGGACTATACAGCCGGTTATCAAGAGACACTGGGGTTATAAACCAAGGTCACTTAAGAGCTTTCGGGATATTTAGACCACCAAATCAGTACAGGATTACCAATGCTGGATGTGTGCTGGTGTCACAATTGGCCTTTATTGTATTACGCGACGCGTTTCAGTTATTGTTCAGTTCACTCTGATGTAGCTAGCAGTTGGCGTTTTTGCGACGTTAGTTATTCGAAAGACAGATTGTCTGAGATTGCCGATATGAACCCAAGACACGAAGGGCATTTGGCTCCATTTGACACAGCGCTAGTGGCACCCATCGTTGGGCAAACTTACTAAAATACGCCAGTGTGGTTTCAGACAGGTTGGAGCCAAACGCTCGCTCTAACTCTACTAGCACAGGCAGTACATTGTTCCTGCGTGGCTTTGAATAATGAAGAAATCAAGAGGAGAAATACGCGGAGAAATTATCACGAGGAGATAATTACGTCTGGGAAATATAATACTAAATTCAGGTAGGGTTTTAACTCAGTCTTGTACAGTAATTGCTAAAAAATTATGAAGGTGTCACTTCACCCAGAAGATGTCTGCAGTAGCTGCTGTATGTTATAAAGATCTTCACACGAAGCTGGGCACAGCGCTCGCCCTGGGGTACTACAGATCAATAAATTTGATACAGGGTATTCCACTTTATCGAATGCATCGCAATTATGAAAAGGAAAAACTGAAAGCGCTAGTGCACCAGTAACTCGCATGCTTTGCTACAGCCAGCCGGGAACATCACGTGTGCTGCGGGCAGCTGTAATGGAGAGACATTCTTACCATACCTTTATGAGGAAAAGAAATTCACTTTGGTCACGATGCCATACACTAGATGATCGCCTGCGCAAAACAACTTCACTGAAGAAACTTATGGTATTATGACGTTCATGTGAAGACTTAGTTCGTCTTTGAGAAAAGTTTAAGTTTGCGTTTCCACTACAAAGGGGATTTCATTGAGGCATCAATATGTAGTATGACGAGAGAAACATGGAATTCAGGCGGAGCGCGTTGCCACACAGGATAATTGTGCAGGAGAGCAAGTCAGGCAAGAAGAGGAAGAACAGAGCAAAGTATCATCAGTACGAGTATGAAGTGGAAGGAGCAAAGCGAGTACAAACGAAAGACGTAGCGAAGGCCTAGCTAGTGTAATTTAGAGGGTCACCTTGGGGCCGCTGCTCTCTATTACTAAAGATAGGCGAACCTAACTAAGCTAGCCCAATGACTAGTCCTATGCCCCCTGCGGGGTGTTCATGCGAAGATCAGGGACACGAATATGCAGGGCGTGCGGTGAAAAATACAACGGGACGGACAAGGTATACCAAGCCAAGAGCTGATCGATGTCATCCACAAGCTGCTCTGCCACCGATTACGGAAGTTCATTTGTGCTTTAATACTTCTAATGTAGCTATGTTTTTTTTAAACAAAATCTTCACAAAATCTGACGTGTTTTGTAGCTAATATTTTTAACCCAGACTGCTTATCTAAAGAGGACGGCAATATGTTCGGACCTGAAGAAGGTAAAGCTGTGTTCTTGTTTACCATCACGCTGTGATGGTAAAATACATGAGAATACGGTATTATACACGGTGTATTTTAAGGCGGACAAAGTTCAACCATGGGTAGAAAACTCAAAATAAATCAATATTCATGGATGAAACAATGCCCAAAGTTCCTCAGTTTTCAAGTTAAATGACTTAAAGAATTTAATGCTTTAAGTATTTTACTGCATGGCCGCCAATGTTAGCGCTAAATTTGATCGTTCAGCACGTTTTCCGACCACATTCCTGCCCACGCGTTTACACTGTATCGATGTTGATGATTATGTGGGCGAATGACATGAGGATTATTAAGCTTGAGCCCAATGATGATTATTGTGATTGTTAAAAACCCCTTCGCGAGTAAAATACGCTTCATCCGTGGAAAAGAATCAGCTGGGAGAAGTTGGGATCCCTTGTTCTCTGTTGCATGAGCCACTCTGAAAATTGTACACAAGGTTCAAAATCTGGTGGCAACAACCCTTGCATTTTTTTGGAAATGACACGGATGTAGAGTCTGACGACGTTGTGTTCGCCATACAGTAGTGTGATGACGTTAAATGCTAAGTTTGAAACTGTAGATATTTTTCCCTAGCCATGAAATATTTGCAGTTTTTATTGCAAAAAATAATGTAAACCCCTTTGGTGGGGTCAGAAACGTGCTGAACTATCAAAACTAGCCCTAACATTTGCGCTCAGCAGCTCACGTAGTAAAATACTTAAAGCTTCAAATTTAAGTCATTATAACTCGAAAACTAAAGAGTTTTGGGCATTTTGTCATTCCTCGAAATCGATTTATTTTCAAGTTTGTCTACCTATGGTTGAAATTTGTCGGTCTAAAAAAAAACACCCTGTATATTGTTGTATGTGTACTAGGTGGTCAAGAGTGATGGAAATCGCGTTATTACGCAATTTATCACGGAGAGCATCAAATTCTGCTGCAACTGATGCTTGTAAATAGTTTTTTGCCCTTCGGGGTTTGACCCAACTACCGAGTTGGCTTAGCTTCTTAAAATTCGCTAAGAAAGAACAATTTACTAGCGAGTCATAAGAATGAGACTGAAAAGCAACATCAAAATTGAATGGTAACTTTTGAGATGTAGCTACATTTCAGAAGCAACATTGTTTGTTTTCATGCTGCTATTGTCCAACTTCACACGACTGTGAGAAACGAGTCAAACGATGTCTGGACACGCTGCAAAAGTGTTTTTGTTTTTTATTTTCGTTTCCAGGAATTGTGATCAACGTAGTGATCGCTAGTAGGGACGTGCCTTGATACTAGAGGCATAAACATACATAACGATAGCACCTTCCTCCCATGTACGGTGAGGTGCCCAACTCTTAGCTTCCATTTGAAAGCAAAGATAAAGCCAACGTTTCAAGGGACCGTACAAGACGCCCTCTGTATGCTGGACACGCTACAAAATAAGGCACAAGACGTAGCAAAATAAGCGGTGCGATACAGCCATGAGCAAACCAGAGAGCTCGGCCAGCGGCCACAGAGAACTCACCGATATCTGAAACTGCAGCGACCACGAGGGAAGCGGGACAGGAGATCGTCATAGGTTAGTACGGTACGGCACAGATCTCGGTTAGTACGCAACAAACTAAAATAGAAGCACAGTTCAAACTTTCACTAGCGGCGAAACACTCACAAAGCACTGCATAAACGAAGCCATAGCAAGAAAATAGGCGATAAAAAATGTCGATTTGAGTGAGCTTCATCGCTGTTTAGTATCTGGCATTGGGTATGGTAGTACAGCTAAGTCTTCCTTACGCTCCAAATATCAGTTTATTTCGTCCAAAACAAACAAATTCGAAGTTTTTCCAAAGCCACACAGCTTGGAGGCAAGCAAAAGAGCGCACCCTTGTCAGTAGCTGATCAAGGAACGACACTCAGCCAAGATACTTTTGTGGCAAAGGAAGATCACAATCGTTGCCGAGGGACGGCTGTAGTTCTGAGAACCAGCCACGAATATATAGCTAGGTATTATTTATTCAATGAGGAACCAGGAAAAGGCAATAAGAGGCGACTCAATTAACAGCAGTGCGCCTGTACAAATGTTCCGACAGTGAGGATGGCTGCGGAGCTAAGTCATACAGATCATCCTTTCCCTAACCAAATTCTTGGCTACCCACAAAAACTGAAACCGCAAAACAGTATCTGGAGTGGCCAAACTTTCAGTTAGGGAATTACAGAACAAAGGCCGGCATACACAAGAGTGCACCTACACAGAGCTACAGCATCACCAAGTAACACGGGAATGTTACACCCAGCCATTCGTTCGTCTCAACCCCTTACAGAAAGCAACAGTTTGCCCAATAGAGATTTACCGCGTGGAGTTACTACCAACGCAAGACAGTTTAAGCCCGAAGGGAATGCAATGGCTTATCTGGAAAAATCTACAGCAAAATATATCTACCTAAATAATTTTGTTTGGCAGGCATGCACACACAACCGAAAAAGTCATATGCAATATGTACACCAATTTATTATATATACACTATAAAAACTAAATATGCAGTTCGACATGCGCAAAGGAATGAAAGAAAAAATCTAAAAATGGTGGCAATCATGTGATTTACGCGCAATATCTACTGTGCACAGAGTGGATAATTTTAACAAACAGGTAAATAATACAAAATAGATGAGGGACATCAAGTCGAGCTTGTAGCTACTACATTCTTATTACACGATGCAAAGTGCCATCAAGGGGTCGACTGCATGAGTGATATAAACAAAGGAAACACGCTACTCTTGTAAGCAGAGAAGGTGACACGAGCAGAGCACACACTAAAATGAGCCATTAAAGTTCCAATATATGGCATACATATTCATCAGCTCATTGCTAAATCGACAGCTTTCATTTAGTGTCTAGTTGAAGTGATTGTTATTCCTTGATGTAAAAATAAAGAAAAAACATTAGGGCTGAGTTCCTGAAGATGAGCTGAATAACATACAGAACAATGGTGTAAAATAAAAGGACATCAGAACCGCTGAGTTAAGGCATTCAGCAGTCATAACGAGAGACGTTGGCAATAAACTAAGCCAAAATTTCACTACTGTACGTAAATACTGAACACTACCAAGAAGAAAGTCAGGGAGACCCGAGAGGAGACAACAATACGAAGTATATAGAAATATAAATAATAAGAGACACTATGAAGACAGTCCCAGTGAGAAACAAGGGAAGGTAAAGAATGAGGTACCAGCACCCGATAGGAAAGATAAAGACACAAGAGTACTTACGCAAAGACACCCCAGAGCCTGCTTTGAGGCGGTTCGCTGTGGCGTATTGGGCGCGCGCCTGCGCCCGACGAGCGGCGTGCACGTCGATGGCCGAGTTGGACCTGAAGCCGACGGGCGCCGTCGGTGTGCCCCCTCTGTAGCCACCGTCAGCAGCGTCGTGGTGCAGGTGGCGGGAGGAGGTGGAGGGCGGAGGGGGCCTGTGGCTGGGTGTGGGGATGCCGGTGCGGCGGAGACTCCCCATGCGTGAGGGCAGCGCCGAGGAGAGGCCCGAGGCTGATGAAGCAGAAGCTGTCATAGGGTTTGATGCGGACGATGAGAGGAGGTGATGGTGGGATGTGGTGGAGGGGAAGTGATACTCGGATGTGGTGGTGGATGAGGTGGTGGAGCGCGACCAGTTGGTGCGGGGAGGCAGGGCTGCTGGTCCCAAGGTGTAGTAGAGGATGAGCAGCAGCAGCATGGAGTGGCGGAGGAAGGAGCAAGCAAGCGAGTGGTGGGGACGGCCCGGCGACGGTGGAACATAAGGGGGTGGTGGTGGTGGTTGTTGCGATGGTGCAGGCCACAGCAAGCAAGAGGCCACAGCGTCACCACACAAGTAACGAGTGAAGGAAGCAAAAAACAAAACAAAATCTGCATTACAAACTCAAAATCAAGAAATAAACCCCCTCCTGGAGACGTTCAAGGGCCAATAGGTAACACCAGTCGCATTTCCAGCGGCAAACATCGCCACAGAAATGCAACTGACATCTCCATACGCGGAAATACAGGAGGTGGCATAAATCAGATAAAACATAGTGGTAGGCAACGCATCCAAGCGAGTGCAAGAGCAGCAGGCAAGTAACTATGGGAACAGAGGTAATACAAAGGAAATCAAACTCAACGGTTGCACTGCATTAAGAAAATAATCAACGCAAAATAAGCAAAAGAATTGAAGCAAAGGATGAACTCAAAATTGCGGCTAGCAGTGTAGCAATGAATTGAGAGAGAGATGGCAGTGAAGTTAGCAGTTGTGCTAATGATAGTGGCCAATTTCAGTAGGTACGTATGCAGAATACTTATGACACTACAGCACTGATCAACTGAACAATTTCATTCTTTCAATATTTCTACGTAATAAAAACTTAAAATTAAGATTGCTTACTCATAACTACAAGTGCCAATGAAAACTTAAGCATATAAAGTTGTGAACGGCAACCGAAGTTTCATCGAGAGCATGAAAGCGGACAACTGAAACCAATTTGGAATGGTTCGGGAGAATAGGAGGAGGCGTGAAGTCCAGCGGCGGACTTGTGAACAAGCGCTGCTTAGAGAATCGCTCTTGCTATGTCTTCGCTAGGTAAAATTTAGACCTTCACTTTCACTCCAAAAAAGCACAAGGGGCAAACTGAGGGGAACTCGAGAGTAATATACAAGCCAACCAAGGAGTTAGAGGAACACAACGGCACAAGGACACAAAGAGAGAAAGGCAGATAAGTCAATAGCATAAGCAGCTTCACTTACCGGAGGCTGCTACGGTACCACCCGAGTATCTGCTGGAGACTAGGAGGAAGAGGGGGAGCGTACAGAGACCGACAACCTGAGCTTCACAGGAGCGACAAACCGACCATATACACCACCGATCCCTGCCTAGTGCACACTAAGAATGAAGTGCTTCAAGTAAGTGCGGCGTTATCTCTTCACTTCATGATCTGCTGAAATAACTGACCTGGTTTGGAGGCTTGCGTCTGCTGTAGCGACTGTGAGGAGTTGGAGTTGCTCATACCACCACCCATCTCCCCCTGCAGCATCTTCCTGTAGCTCGCGTCCAGGGAATTGAGTAACTTGTCTGCTTCTTCCTTGAAGTGATCGGCATAGCCCCAGTACGCCCTGGTGTAACGCAAGTAAATCACGGATAATTATATAAACGGTGTCTCGCACGTTCTTCTGTGAGACTGGAACACCATTGTTTACGATACTAAATCTAGTTTTTCGTTCAAATTCCAAAATTTGGGGGAAACGATTAAAACAGGAACCTCAATTTCCATTGCAACCAAAAGATTATTCCAACAACATAGGACTGAAGATTTTGACTACAGTAATCACTTTCAATAGAACTAGGCTACATGCAGTGATGAAAGCGAGCATGTTGGTCATAAGATTCCTTACATGGAAATTTCATGAAGTGCCTAAGCGAAACAACCTCAGAAAACGAAGCTCTAATGCATACTGGGGATTACTGAAATCAGCCGAAGCGATGTTCAAACATTCAAAGAGAAACGACGGCAAAGAAGAAAAATGACTTTTACAGAGAGCTAGTTAAATTCACAGTCTGAACCTTCTTATTTACAACTACGACCAACCTGCTGCCAGAGCATATGTTACGCTAACTCACTAGCTACCTTAACCATTAAGCCAATCCTATGCCTTTGGAAAGGCTTGGTAGCAACCTAAAGGATCAACATCCCTACTATCAGTAGGTAGCCTCGGAAGTCAAGTGCGGCTACAAGGAAAGAACAGAATCAGCACCAAGAAAGAAGAGAGGGTCTCACTTTCTCGAGAAGGCCCGAGCCTCAGCATCCGCGTCACAAATGCCTTTCTTGATAGCATCGGCCAGGATGCCGGAGTGTCTGTCCATGGCGTGCGCAGGCCACGTGTGCACGAGCTGGTCCACGAACTCGCAGCACGACTTACGAATTTCTTTACTCTTGCTGGTGGTGAGCTCACGCACGAGGATGGGGATGATTTTGTGATGATGGGTGTTTTGGATGATGAAGCGAATACAAACTGTGCCAGACGTGGCCATTACCTGCAGCGTTAAGATGGATATTAGTAAATAAAAATAGTCTAGCGCGTGCAGACCATTTCATAATGCCAAGTTTAAACTAAGCCAGCTTCGTTATCAGCATGAGAAACTACTCCTGCACTATCTGCCAAATCAAATATTATCTACATGCACTTCAGCAAATATACTGTCGTAAAACATCAGACCGATATTACAAACACAATGCAGCAAAGCACTCACGAAATACTACCTAGGCGTGTTCGACATGAGATTAAGGGACGCTGGCTGGCGCCTAAAGAGAAACGTGACATGCGCTAGAAGAATAGAAAAGCGTCATGATGCCAATAAAGGACACAAGTGTATGAGCGGACTAGGACGAGAGGAGTCTCACCTTAGCACCGTTAGGAATAAGACAGATGAGCTGAGGCAGCACCATTTCGCACAGGTGATCGACACGGTGGTGCAGCTCTTGTGACAGGTAAGCGACGGTGATGCAGGCCTCCCGCACCACTTGTGACCTGCGGGGTACCAACAGTTTGGTCAACACATCATTGGCACACACTGCGGCCGGCTGAAAGTTCATTAGAAATAAACGGCACCGCTTTGCTGGACGCAAGGCAAAGGCTACCTGGGCCATCGTGAGGGTTCTTGAACTTCTTTTGCATGATCATTCGACGTAAGCCTCCGACAACAAAGTTACGAAGCGTAATTATTGAGATAGCTACCTCCTGTGATAACACTCAAGAAATTTGACTGCACAGGAACAGACGGTCTGAGTTAGTAGGTAAAATACTTAAGCTGTCATTGCAGAGGACTGATCTTTACACGAGATACATACATCGGGGCAATAACATAAAATGTTGAAGCCAATTGACACTAAAAACATACTGGCCTCAGACAAGTGTTACTATTACAATATTGAAAAGATTATTATACTGAAAGGATTAGCCTTCGTTTTTTAGTACAATGACGGATAAAGAGAGTAAGAAATAAAATTAGGCCCCTATGATACATTAGCTCACTTAGATAGTTTTCAAAATATTGATTTTAACGCAATCTGAAATCAAATTTCATTCACCGGCTCTTATGTTTCAACAAATGTCGCTGCTACGGATGCGCAAAACCATAAGACCTTACGGCACTGTCTGCATGACCAATACAGGAAGTTATCCATTCCAAGTACAAAAGTACACACGTATTGTCAGCACTGCTACTTGTATCTTCCTCCAACAGCTATACCGGTAATGCAGCCACTGTACCTGAGGTCCTTTATAGAGAGGCTCATGGCAGGTTCCAACTGTCGGAGGTGAGGGTAGAGCTCGTCGTAGTTCTGGCCGCAAGCGATGAGGACGCTTCGTACTTTCTTCAGCTGCACACACAACGTAATGTTACAGTCCAACACTCCCAGTTGGATGCTTACAGTACTGTCTAGTCAAGGGATTTATAAGAATCGTCTTGGCTCACTACTACACCGTGAGTTCATTAATGGCACTACATAGACTCCTTTCGGTTCGACGACATTATCGGATACCTTAATTTTGTCCCACTCTAAACTCTTCAAACAGCGGGTGGTGTGAGGAACACCACCTTGACTTGATCCGAAAATTAAGTGAGACCACTGATGGAGGCCACACGGCACGCTCGCACGATCAGCTTATGAGCAGACAATCAGCTCGCATGTCGCTCACGCTGCCGAGTTTCACGGCATATCGGAACGCTGCACGACCGCTCACAAGCTGAACGAGCGCACGATCGTATACAGTATGGGCGTGGCGTAAAACTGCCTATATACGGTCGACAAACTGGTCAAAAGTTGTTAGTAATTGAAGATAAGCTTATGAACATACCAGTCACATAATTACGTACGCTACAACTTGTTTAAATGTAACTCCTGCTAGGCATATTAGTTTGCAACAAAGGTGAACACAAGTAGCTAACTACTTATATAAATTTTTTTAAAGCTAAAGCCAGGACGGTGGCACACTGAAGTCAGCTCAGGAAGGGTGTGATGCCCTAACAAATAATATCAAAGTTACGGCAGCAATAGCAGTCGTATTGTTTGGTCAACTTTGAGGTGGTCCAGGATAGATTCGAAGCAAAGTGTAAGCTGGAAACTGCCCATTTATTAATATATCATTGCTTAGCGTAGGTGCTTTTGTGACACTGAGTCCTCGATTAGCATCACAATGTTATGCTATAAGTTTTATGAACATATTTGCCTTCTCAGCAAAAAGTTTAGTAAATAAGACGCCGATATTAATATGTAAATATGAGATGAAAGATATACATCATGTATCTTTTTCGTAACATTACAGAAATTAAAATATGCATTCCATTAATGATCAACTATAAATAAGGAATAGTTTACTTAAAAATTTGGATAGTTCTCCCCATCAAGTTAATAAATAGGAGTTTGAATGATAAGCAAACAGAATTTATAAAGATTGATACTGCATCGCCATTGAGGTCACTATTTTAAGTCGATCATTTATAAGATTATTTGTTTCACCAAAAGCCAGAGAGTACCTCTCACCCTATGCAGCATGTATACCTATATTCCCATAATTCAATTAACGTTACCCTTCCTCAACTGCTTATGCTACTCGAAATAACCCTGTACTGTATGTTTAAGGTGGTAGAGGGTGCAAAGCAAAACGAGATCAGCAACTTAACGTAATAACTGTAAAGATATTCAGCACCACAGATACTTACCATCTCGACACGCTTGTCCCAGTCATTGTTTGGGTTACTTATAACTTCCCTGATCTTGTTCATGGTGTCGTCCAGCTCCCTGACGCTGTAGATGTTCACCTTAGGAACATCTTCAAAGGCAGCAAAGAAGTAACTCTCGTCCACACTGCCAGCAGCTGTAACATACAGATGCATAACTGTACGAATATTACCTTTAGATCTACGTTCAGTCTGGTATTGCAAGCGTTATCTTACGGGCAGTGGTGTGTGGGCCAGTGAGTCCCAAACCTAACGCTTGTACGCTGCACAGCAAGCACACGCAAAGCGTTATACAAACGGCACAGTAATAAGCTGGCCTAGCTCTGTAGCTAGCTATAAATGAAGGTAGAGGCTCGATGAAGTATCAGTACAGTATAGCCCCACCGGAGTAAAGTAATGCAAATCATATCCCTTGATAAGTGATATAATTTATTGGCATGTGATGAAATCGTATCTGATATGGAAGCCACGTTCCCGGTCTCTCAAGCATACATGACGCACTGATATAAGCAAGCAAGCTATACGGTAAATGGTGATAATGATTTAAGAAGCTGTAACATCTTATAATTTATAAATAAACTTACTTACAGAAACCAAAGAGAGTTTAGGTCATGCGTGTGTAGCATTTTAATAAAAACACGAAAGCATGATTGAGGTCAGAAGCGAAGCCATGACAAGTGACAACCAAAATAAAACTAGCATTAGAGTGCGGCTTCACTTGCCAAATGTTAGATATAAATCAGCGGGCGTTTGGGTTAATTGGCATGGAAGCAAAGAAGCAACACAAAAGCAAAAGAGCTTCACCATAGACAGCAGTGACATCGAGCACACACCAAAAGCTATAAATGTGCTACACTCCTGACACCATGGTTTACATCAATATTATTATTTTTTTAGACTCATTATTATATACAAATCATACAGTACACTGTTCGAATCAAGAATTACTGTTTATTTGAATTTCGTATTCTACAATAAAAGTTTTCCAGAATGCCTCGTAACTTTTAGGTTCGAAGGATTTCAGTCTTACCTCAATCCCATATCTACCTACATCGAAAAGTACAAGTTGCAGAAAGCAAAGGAATCTGGTAAGATATCCACAAAACTAGATCCTGGCCGTGTTGTTATCATTCTACCCAAAACTTTCACTGACAATGTTTGAATGTAGTGCAATTTAACATCCACGGTACAAATAACCCAATCGCTGGTGTTGGCAAATTGTGTGTAGCCAGAAAGCGAGCAAAACTGAGGCAACGACTATCTGTGACCCACAAAGAAAAGGAAGACGCTTATCTCATGACCCATAATGGCGCAACAATGTTTATATAAGGACCTTGACCTACAACTGCAGCCGGTCAGTGCGTCACATGGTAATGAATCTACCGTATTTTATTAAAAAATTTTCATGGCTTGGCTAGCAGAACACGCTACAAACTTCGGTGCCCTTCAAAAACACTTTCTAACTGTATTGACTCGTTTCTTGAGCGAACAATTCTAGGCTATTTTATAACTCAAAGCCATACATTTCTGTTCTGCATACGACTGTAGGCGTCACAAACATAGAGGTGCCAGAGAAGTAGTATGGCATATTCTACTGTGTCGTCGGCAAAGGCCTCTGGCAGGTAGGTAAGCTCAGTCCTATTAGTTAGACACAATATACAGTATATATAAACTGCAGAAGGTAAAGTTTTCGATTCCTGAAATGAAATATTTTGCCGTTTTGCTCGAGTATATATGCTACATTATTATATTGAGTAGTTTAAGCCTCCGTCTGCACAACAATGGCGATCTAACAGAGGAAGAAGCAAGGGACACATAGTAGAACGATAGAATAAGGGGAACCCATGCACGAAGGTGTTCTCACACAGTATCAATGCGCATGGGAACAGCAAGTCAGGAAAGAAAAGGAAGATCAGCATGAGCAAGTAGGAGTATGAAAATGGAAGGAAGTAAAGTGGGCATGAAAGACAGACGTCCCGAAGCCCTAGCTAATGGCTAAGGTACGAGCCCCCTGGGGTCGCCACGCTCCATAACATAGGATGGGCGAACCTAGAGTATATACAAGTATATATTAATGCAATAGAGCAGTATTGATGCAAGACTGCTTAAGGGGATCAACCCAGCGATTTTGGTCAAAATTATGAATTTTTTTATTCTGAAAAAGTCCCCCACCATGCCCTCCAAAAAATAGGTCTGGAGGGTCAAAATTACTGATTTTTGACAGATTGTTCTGAAATTTGCACAGTATATGCATTATTGAAAAAGAAACACCTTGTGTTCCTACAACCTTTTTCTATTTAGGCAGTAGTTTTTGAGATAATGGGGAATATATGTATAACATAAATATATTTTTACCTTTCGTGAAAAACGTGATTTTTCCACCTAAAAAAGAATAGAAGTCAATAAGTTTTCATGCTAGGACAAAAACAAAGACAGTTTTGGTATCCTTGAAACATTCCTAACAAAACTACACAGCTGGATTTTCCAATTTTGCGCTGATATTTTTTTTTTTTCATCACCGTTCAAATCATAAAATTTTGCTTTTTTTTTTTTTTTACTGTATTTCAGTAGCAATTGAACATTGCATATAAAAAAAAAAGTAATAAACAATGGAAAATCCGGCTGCGTTGTTTTGCTAGGAATGCTTGAGGATTCCAAAACTGTCATTGTTTTTTCTCTAGCATGAAGACTCATTGACTTCTATTCTTCTGAAACTTCAAAAATATGCATGCCTATTTATATATTTCCCAACATCTCAAAAACTAACGTTTAAATAAAAAAGTAGGAGCAAAATGTTTTCCTTTTTCAAAATTACATGTTCTGTGCAAACATCAGAACAATCGGTTCACAAATAAAATACCGTAGTTTGCTGAAATCTGGGTTGATTCCCTTAATGTAGCTCCATTCAAGAGTATTGACCGCAGTAGGCCTATTTGAGAATTACAGGTTTACCTACGGCGGAGCGGGTGGGTATATTCGCAGCTGTAAAACCGCCCTTCATAGGTAGTCAGCACAAGCCAGAACAGTATGAGAAATATCTACCGTACTTCATTTCACATCTATATACCTATACCGTATATTACAGCTTTTCCACATCTATTTCCACTTCATCTACGCCATTTCTTGAATGTTTAACTGCAGCAACTAGCAGTACTCTCAACTGAGGTGAACGGCCCTGAGAAATATGGAGAGTACTATCCTAGAAATTAGGGGTTACAGAACTACATTCCTATAGGACACACTATCACGACTATTAAGTGGGACACCTAAAGCAACAGCTACAGAACAGACACAAAGGAAGTGAGGATACCTGTGCCAGAAGAAGATCCCGTTCGCCCTCTGCTCATGGAAGGATTACGCTTGACCAAACCTCCTCGGGTGGAGCTGGATCCACCGCCTTCACCTTTGCGATGGATTATAGCCACACATGAGCACATGCACACACTAGTGCTGTGGGCGCAGAGGCACTAATGGCGGACACGCAATAATTTCAGCAAACTTCCACTAGCAAACTCTTTCTTTCTTTCCATAATTTCGGCCGTCATCAACATCCTAAAAGAAAAGTGAATGGCCTTGACCAACCAGTACCGGTAACTAACAAAGAAACGATCACCTCGTTCAACTAATGGAAGTTACTGGAAATTATCACATGCCCACCACCGAGCGGAACACACCGACAAAAAGGAACTGGGTAGTGAATAATATAGTAAAAGAGAACTTGTTAGTGGGTATAGTGCGCCATTAGCGTGCTAAATCTAAATCAATGAGGACTGCAAGCACGCGAGAGAAAACGTTCCTGACACAAATGAAAATGGGAATAATGTACTGACTGTATAATTTATTTGTGAAACGATTGAGTGCGTCAGACTGAGTAACTAACTTCGACATAACAAGAAGTCAAAAGTGCGATATAGAGCACCAATGACGCACCAGAGGCTTCAGAGCACAGCTAAGGTATGAGTAGAAGTAGACTTCAGTTTTGCGAGAAGTGTGATCATCAAGTGCGAGGAGTGTGTAAAGCCCCGCCACACTACCACTGCTCATGTGATCTTCTCCTAAGTTATATTCCTGTCTTATGCAGGGTTTGCATCGCCGACTTGAAACTACATGTCGCAAAACTAATGCACATAGTGCATAAAACTGTGACTGTAGCTGCCTGACGAGGAGAGTCACGTCGCGGACTAGCACTGATACAAGAGGTGGCAGTTGTAGACCTGATGGTATGAAGGTCATCACGGGAACAACACGAGTAGGGCTTGGTGGGTAAGATAAGCAGGTTACCGGTACTGTAAACAAGCAGCACGACTTGTTTAGAGTGAAACTGTGAAATCTGCCCAGTATTCAGAGGGGAAACAATAGCTACGTTTGGAATCAAAAGTACTTAGCAAAACAAATGGCACATGGATATTTTTGCGTAATTTAGAAACAAAGATCAAAACGCAGATCAAGCATCAAATGCGTCTGACTTGGGAAATAGACTAACTTGTCTGACATCTCACTTCATGACGGTGCTCTTCTTACAGTGTTTAGCTTCAGTTTCTAGGTGTCATAATAAGCGTACGGTAGTCGCTTAACGCTTATAACTCAAAACCCACGTGTGCAAAACTTCGAAAGCTTTTGTAGCTTCCATACAATGAACCTCTCATATACTTAGTGCGGTCATCTATTGTGTTTACATATTCTATGCGTTAGAGCTCAGGAGCCTGAAGTGGAGGAGTCAAGTGTTAAATTAATGCCGATTTGCTTGAGCTGAACAGTATTTATAGCGAGTCTGTACATTACCGGTACTAAGCTAAGTATGTAGGTGTTTTCTGACTCATGGAATAGATTGACCATAACCCACAGCGGTTTACTATGTTTACTAACGTCTCTCTTTGAAGGTTGATTAACCCTAGTAGATAAGGAGTGGAGAGAAACAAACGTGAACGCTCTTAGGCTGAGTATCCCATGCGTGTTACTCCAGTAGAATGGGTTAGAATCACATCATGCAGGTACCCAAAACTTTGGGGTCTGGTGTTCATTGAAATGTTAGTATAAAAAATTGAGAATAAGACCAGGCACAGACTATGCCATGGATATATGGTATAGTCTATGGACTGGCATTTATTTACACACGTCACAAATTCCAAAAACACTTTTATGAGACTTTGACATGAGACACTTCAATCGCGGTTAGGCCGACAATGTGCAGCACAGAGATGGATTACACACAGCCGCTTCAACAAACAGTGGGTACCACAATAGTTTCTCAGGTAATTTCTACTGACATTAGAGCGGCGCGTCGGCAGTAACTTAAGATAGAAGTGCTTGTAAGGAGCCAACATCACCAAATGCATACATATTATGCCAAGCTCTCGTAAACACAAACTGATGTAAGAACCAGTTGCAGAGTACTCTGAAAAGATCATTTTTACTAGCTGTTCCCCACTGACGATGATGGTAATACTACGAAACTAGGAAACCTCAAGTATAAGACTAAATTGAAGAATTTTTACGAAATCCTGTTGCATATAATTGTCTTTCTGTTAAAGCAACTTCAACAAGGAAGCATGTAAACTTTCACATAGGTTACGATTTGAATATCGTAACAATGAAACATTCTACTATTAAATTAAAAAACCAGTTAAAGAATTAGCGGGACTCAATAGCTGTATTAGCGGCAGAGCAAATACTGTATCAACACATCTGAAACGCTTGACCAGGCAGTGCATCTATCTATCTACATTAACTAAAAGTCTGTAACACCTGTTTTTTTCCGGAAGCAAAGACGATCGTGATGACGACCCAACGGGTCACGGGCCGTCTAGTACTTCCCTAAAAGTTCATAGCGTATGAAGAGACACGTCACTCAACATCACAAGTCACACACATAACAAAACTGCATATTTAAGTAAATTACACGGCAGCATTAACGAATCAATGGACACACAGCTATGGAAAATCAGAAACACACAGATGAATATGATAGCTTTTCGATATGATTATGATTAACTCAATAGGTAACACTGTATGCATAAAAACACTCCCGAAACAAAATACACAAACTCTGAAGACACTTTCACCATAAGCAAAACTCTCCCCGTTCAATCATATGCCCCACTCCTAGAACTAGAAGCAATCCACACGGTCACAGACTCCCAGTACAGTATTGCAGTAAAGAACCCAGGGTAATGTAGTCTGCCTAGGAGTAAGGCACAAAGTCATTTGTACACACACTAAGCTACACACAGGCGACACCCGCTGAGGACTTACCGGTCTGTGCGGAGGCTTTAGAAGCAAGCGACGTCCCGACGACAGTTCGTCTGACGGGGGGCGCAGAGCTCGCCCGTGATTTGCCTCCTCCACCGCATGATTTGACCTGCAAGTGTGTAGTGAACTGGTTAGGTGAGCGCACAGTTTCTTCTTTGTTTCTATACAGTGTAAGTCTAATAGACGATCCTCGGTTCAGAGCAGCTATTGTAAGTAGTGAGAAACAAGGCAAGTGTACTCACTTTGAAACAGCAATATGCGAATGACAAGGGAGCTGGCATACATTACAAGACTCTTGACTGTCGAAAGTCAAATCAACATCCTCTGGAGCCAACACAGACAGAACGCAATGCACTCTACTGTAATTGTTGCTGATAACAAAGCCAGTCCTAACCTAATGCAAATTTAAGGATATGAGAATATCGGCTATACACTGAAAGAGCGCATCAATTCCTTGCAGTTCACGTTTTGGTGTTCCGAGATGGGACTAGTAGTAGTAGAAATTTCACTAGCGCTTCAGTGGCACACTGCCTATATCGTGCCTAACTATTCCGGTGTTTACCCACAGGCTCGTGCGCCGCTAGGACGCGGAATTTGTCTCATGTTAATTCAAGTTGGGACTAAGATATCAAACCTAATGGTGGCTAATTGTAGACCTCAATGAAGAACTACATATTAAACAAAGAAATCATCACTTCACTAAGTAGGTACTATCGGCGTCATTTTCACAATTTGTGAGGTTTTTTCGACAAATAAACATGAGCTGCAATGGAAAGGTACATGTGTGACCTTCTCTATCCCTAGATACTACAAAGAGCTGGATGTACTTCCTTTGTCAAACTGTAAGGCTATCACTGACGATACAAAGGCAAAGCTACAAGTCATAACGGCTGCAGTGAGGTACCGCGTGAACAGATACACACGAAATACCGTAACAGGAAGCCTTGTTTCGTAGAATACAATCATCAAGTTGCCAATGTAATAATTGAGTCAGTGCTACATAAAGAACTGCACACACAAGCAATTATGGGGGGTGACCGGCAGACAGGACTAGGGGGACACGACTCCTGCAATCTCGTCTGTGCGAGTGGAGTTACAGCGGAGGCGGTTCCCATAGTTCCCTTCCGCCGTTGGTCTCAATGCATCACACAACAAATAGTGCATGCATATGCTACAGTGGGATGGCCGTAGAGGTAATGAACCTAGATAGCCACTATATGTTGCACAGACGGAGAAGCACACGTTGGTTCACCCACTAACGTAATACATACGCCAGGTTAATGTAGTGCATACGAATGAGAAAGGACAATGTAGTCCCAAAAGTAAACCTATAGTGTAACTACATCTGTTGCCCAAGAAGCACAATGGCTATATTTCGCTAGCCACGAGATTATTATAAAGGTATAGACGACAGCACACTACAAGATATTACCAGACACACAAACAAAATAGACACGACAGAAACATACGGTTTTACAGAAACGTAAACATTTGAAAATAATCACACTGCAGAGCAAACTGAAAACACGACAAAAGCAGCTCCACACCAAATCTTCGGCAACAACACTTGTCAGAGGCATTAAGGTTAACCAACAAAATATTACGGAATTAGTTAGAAAATCAGATTAAAATTACTCTCGCACGCTGAGTAGAGTAAAACAATGCTGAAAAAACAGAAGAGATCTCTAGAACAGGAAGAAACGAGGTAACAGTATTTGTCTATAGCACAATCCTGACAAACACAAACGAGTGTTAGCTAGGGAACAAAATGAGAAAATTATACAAAAAATATTCTCCTGCACAGAGTATCGCAAAATAAGGCTGAAGTACTGAAAAGTTTTTTTGTAGATGAAGAAATGGACTGGAGGGAAGATCGTGTAGACGTAGTAGAAATAAAACAAATCACTCGGGAAATTAGGAATACACAATAACAGATGATCATGCTATATTCATCGCCAGGGTAGGCTTACTTCAAGGCGGTAAATCAATCAGAGAGAGAAGGGAGGAAAAACAAAAAGCGGCAAATTAAGAGAGTTGCAATGAGAGGATACCTTGAGTCTGCCTCCAGCATGCTTCTGTAGAGGGAGAGAAGGATAGGTTAGTGCGTGATTAGGGTGAGGGCAACATTGGGGAGGGGGGATCTGCTTCATAGGGAAAGTGATAAGCTCAACCTAGTCTGTTAATTTAGCTCATAGCTTGCATAGAAGCTCAATAAAAACACGAATGTTATTGCATTGGTTCACTACAGAGCTGACTATACCATGAGGGTACACGACCGGCCGAGCTGATCCTCTTTTGATATTACGGGCCAACTGCAGCAGAGGTGGCAGGTAAAGGCCAGGGGAAGGGGGTGTCACACGAGAGCTTCTATGGAGGCACGAGCTACTGTATTATGTGAACAATTTAGAAGGGCTCGCACTCGCCTCACCAGTTCTACCACCGCCCCTCTATGAGTCGGCACCGCAAACCAAGCAAAAATATACATATTAAGTGGTTTTGAATGGATTCTTCTTAGTAGAGTTTTGGACCTCATGAGATTGCTTAATGTTTCATTTTGGTTGTTTAATTCCGTACCTTGAAGCCCGGCCGTGGCATTTAGAAAATAAAAACATTGGTGAGCAATGAGTTACTTTACACACTACAAACTAGTTAACACTGTAATGATGAACATCACATGTGCCTTGCAGTCTTGCAATAAACAGGTCATCTACTACAACTATGACTCGAAGCTCTACTTCGCTGAAATTTAGTTCCCAACTCAGAGGTACCAGGATTATTACTTCAAACTAGCAGGATCTTCTCTCAGTCACCTTGAGGAAACAGGCGGCCGAGACCGACTGACAATAATAAGCAGCAACTAAGGAGTTGATGTAATGCTTTGGTCCTAAGTGAAACGTTTCCGCCAATGTATGCTCTTCCGTTTACTGCCCACGAAAATACTGCTAACTATAGGGAGCTTGCTAGTAAGGGAGTCAAATTTGTGAGCTACTGAGGGGATCAAATAACGCATGGCTGTCGTATAAAATGGAGAATCCTCAAGCAAAGCTGCTCAACCCCAGTAATCCAGGTCATTTTGTTTGCAAAATTAAATGTTAAAATATTCAATCAGTAACTTTACGAATTTGCCGAAGCGATGTTTACCAATCTGAAATGTACTTTTGTACTGTAAGACCTATGTTTATTTTTTAGTACAATCTGTCATCAACGTACGAGGAGCGGAGACGAAGTACCTTTGGATCGCTTGGGCAGCAGTTACAGGACTGCAACTGCAGCCTGTTATAAGATGGTTATGATAAGTTACAGAGGAGCTCCAGTGAATAGGACAGCCACGACACAAGAAGCGGTACAACACAGCAACCATATGCAGAATGCAATGTATATACAATGTGTGATTTGTAACATCACTAGACTATGTGCATTGTGGGACTGCCTCACAAAAAGAGGAATACGGCACAGTTACATTACTGACTGATATGTGGAACATTGCAAAAAGATAGAGCCAAAGAATGTGCAGCACAGCACTGGCTACTGATAGCCCTACACATCAAGACTGTAAGAATGCGACAAAACTGCAAGGCAGTGACAATTAATCCTATTGACGCTTCCTCACAATGGGACACGATGAGGGGAAGCATTAAACGTGCACTGTGTGCAGACGAGGGATAATGGCATTAGGTACAGAATTGGACTTATATATACTCTAGACATACCATGTGAGTGTAGCACATGTAATAAGATACATACTCCTTATTGATTGCCTCACTATGAGCTGCTCTACTGAATAAATATTTCGAACTCACTCCATTTAAATTGCACTCAAGTAAATGGAATGTAGCGCACGCTCAGGTAGCCAAAACAAATCAACGCATGACGTCACAACAGAGGAGCCAAACAAGTGGTTAGGAACTCGCCGTATTGTGAATAGCGTTGATGTTAGACCGAGCTTCATTTCGGGCCAGGTAAGCACACACTGTTCTTATGCTATTCATTCGAACGATACAACACGCGAGATCGCTACCGTATCAACAGCGACAACACGAAGTACCGGTACTGTTGCTTTTTAGCCCTATCGCTACTGACGGTATCACTAAAGGTGCCAGCATAAATTTCAGAACTTCAAAACTCGTGCGAGGTGTCTCCCTAAACAGCTTGCCTGCTGCTGCTGCTACGGTAAGTTCCGATGTTTTACCAGCTACTGTTTACTTGTTACAGTCATACTAAAAAAGTAGATACATTTTTTCGCCACTAAGAAGCATATCTTGGAGCAAATAAAACTATCTTCTGCGAAAATAAAGTTCCATAGCAAAAGGCGTATGCCTCCACCCGTATATACTTTGTGGCTTCAAAGACCAGGAGTTGGGAGGACAGGAAAATCCATGCGTCTACATGCACCTACAATGCTGTGAAAGACGCAAACTAAAAATAAGCATGTCGTTCGTTCGTTGACATATGCTGAAAATGTGCGTAAGAAGGCATGGCAGCGAAATTCATATCACGAGAGAGCAAATGCGACAGCAGATCACCGCTTTTGAGCTGAAGGTCTGATCGCGTCTCGTGCGGCAACCTCAGCCGGGCGTTCGCTGCTGAGCAGGGCACAACTGGCGTGCGACTGTACTATGCATACGTTTCACGATGCCTAACTTAACCGAGCAAATAGAACGACCGCAGACATGAAAATGCTGATAGTGAACGCTATAAATTATAGATGCACCATTGTTCAATTTCTTCAATGACCCATGTACTCTGAACGCTAAAAGCAGTAAAAAAATCGAACGCATTGTAACAAATGAGCCTGCTTCGAGAATTTACTGAAGTGGGAAGAAATGGAGAAGTTATTTTGCAGGTCAGAGCGCAATTGCTTTTGCAACAATTAAGTGCGACTTTAGCACTAGGGTCGTCAATTCTTTCAACACTAGATAGCTAATGCTGTGACAGTAAGTACATGGGGGTCAGCTATGGCAATCAGGGTTAAGGAAATGGGTGAAATCAGTCAGAGCCCTGCTGTTGCGTCCACACAATTGCAGACTCTCCCACCCCCTCCCAAAAAAAACGTCCGATTCCTAGCAACTTCGACTCGGCAACCCTGCCGGTTGCGCAAAACATATACATCAGTGTACATTAGAGAAGCCAGGCGCCAAAAGTCCGGCCTGTTACAGTAACATGCCATACAAACGTCAAGGGTAGAAACGCCGATAAATTCGTAATAAGTCTGTCTTTTAGTTGTTCCTTCCAAATGAATACACTGGGCAAAATTACAGCTAGAAACAGAAGAGACCAGAGGAAACACCACGCAATGACAAACAACAGACAAGACCACAACAATTACAACGAATACCACAAGAGCCGCAAGCGACGACACAACAATAACTGCACATCACAACACGCAACACGATAGTGATGGACAGACACCAAGGACACTCTCACTCAGCTCTACCAATCGCTAGTCATATCTATGTCAAGCTTGCAGCTACACTTGAAAAAGAACGGTTGCAAATTACGATTAAAAACTCCAAGCATCTTTCAAGATGTCACTGGAGTATGAACGTTATAGAAGCGTTTTGTGTTTAAGAGGAGCGCAAGCTAGGAAGGTGGTGGTGTGAGCACATCCTCAAGTGGGGGGATATAGAAGATAAGGGTAAGTAATCCAGCACAATCACTCCAACCGCAATACCTTCCGGCGAGCAGCGCAAGGACGGCGTGGAAGCGTCCGCTGCACAACCAACAACAAATGTGAGAAAATAGTCACAAGAGAAGATATAGTTGAGAGAGAGAGAGACGGAGTACGTCCTTGTAGCCACTCGGTAACAGAAATTGAAGAAGGTACGTGTTATGATATTTGACTAGCCTGTCCATCATAAATTTACGTATCCGACAGCGAAGGGAGATGTAAATTTTCAGACCGTTGGCATGGTGGCGTAGTAGTCATTGAACGAAGTACACGATTGACAGTGCAAAATTGTAATAAAAAGAGCGGCAAAAACACGACGGGCGCCACTGAGCAGTGCCGCGAGAATAAGAAACGAAAGTGACGGAGTGCACTCAAAAAGTTAGAGCAAAGGACAATGCAATCGGTGACAAATTTCGACGTGGTCCACACAAAAGAGCATGTGATGAACAAGCCACGGACTCGGTATATTGAAAACCCATGACTGAAATAAATAGATTATTAAGCTCCGGGAGAGAACTCGCTACTTAACGTCCAATGTGTATCATACTTGGGACAAGGAAAAAGGTCATTTTTGGACATGGCGAGGTACAAATAAAGCAAAGGAGTCCCGCAGCTGACCGCCGAGCCCGTGACGCAAGCACCCGCCAGCAGCCACCGCTCACGCAACCAAACAAAAGAGTGGCCACTGCCAAGTACCGTCACGACTGCCGCAACTTACGTGAGGGCACGCAAGAGAGATATAGCGGCGCAAGCAGCAGCAGCGCGCTGGCCCTGTCCAAACGCGCGGGCAACCTGCACACGGCGATCCACCGAGGCACCTGCTACAGCAGCAGTCCCTAACGTTCTTGCCCTCACGACCCCAACCCAATAGCTTGGAACCCACGTGACCTCCTGAGGGATTGTTAAGGACCAGTCTCGCGTCCTCCCATCATTTAATCTGATGAGACGTTGTAGTCGAGATTATCTCAAGCAACTTCCAGTAAGACCACGCGTGGTCCCCCGCACCTCTGCCCTCTTCCAAAATTTTGTGTCTCAATAGCGAGTAACTAAGCACGGGTTGTGAACCCCTGGTCTATAGCGTCTCCCTGCCAACCGGCAGTATGCAGCACCTCATACGAGGAACCAATAACTGCAGAGATGCGGCACTGCATTTGTTATACATGTCATAGGACACACCAGAAAATAATGCTTACGCTTTTTACGTCCCTGAGCTTGAGTGAGCGTGGTAGGTATTCAACCAAAAATACTACGGCAAATATACGAGAAAACGAGCGGCTTACCAGGCATCAAATGTTAGCAACCGCCAGCGTACTCACTCGAAGAACAGAATGCTGCACAGCGTACACCTTATAAGTAGCTACTACAACTCTCTTCAGCAACGAGCACTTGGCAGCTAACTCCGCGTAAAGCGCTTGAAACGTGACAAGGGAGATGGACGATTAACAATATACATATTTCAAACGACAACGTTGCCACACCCGTCATAATTGCAGGCAAGCTCAGTACAGGAGTAACAGTGCGACTTACTTCACCGAAAAAGGCTCATATTCAACTTGAAAAGAAAGTGTGCACGAGATCATATTTTATACGATACCTACTGCTTTTTAACGCAAACGACCTATCATACCAAAATGCTTGTGGCATTTTTTAGATAATTTCACAAGAATTTTACAGGTATTTCGACTTCCCGCGCTTAATGCTATAATGGGGGATGAATCCATATAACCACAATAGAAGTGATCCTCTAACCAGCGCAGTAGACACAAACGCAGGTGCTTCCAATTCCGTTTTCACAGGCAGCTAAAGAAAGAAAGCAACAGAACGATAAGGGGACGCAAGCAAGCCAAAAACTAAATACGGTTTAAACTAAAGACCAGTGCTCAATAGGTACTTTTCATGCACAATAAACAGAATATGCAAACCTAACCTAATAGGCCGTCTGGAGGCAATAGCGCATATATTTCCGGCAAAGAGTCAAAGAATATAACTAAGTTGTGCACGTTCCAAAGCGGCTAGTGGGAGCGGAAGAGGGGAGCATGACACGCAGGCGAGGGGGGGGGGGCGCAGGTGACGGACATTGCGACCTGCACCGCAAGTCGTGACACGGCGATGCGGCGTGGCCTGTCACAACGGTATTGCATCACGCTGTGCCGGGGTATGGAGTAACCCATGAGCCGCCAACTTATCCTCTGCACCAAAAGAAGCGTAATGTACTCCACCTAATGCCTGTAGCCATATGCCGCACATGTGTGAACTATATACATAAGAACTAAGTCTGCGCACAAGTATAGTTTATTTCCGTGGCAAAAACTTCCCGAGTTCACAAAGTTGGACGGTACTAAAGTGTAGCT
Organism: Parhyale hawaiensis; assembly: GCA_001587735.2. Classification (NCBI taxonomy): domain Eukaryota; kingdom Metazoa; phylum Arthropoda; class Malacostraca; order Amphipoda; family Hyalidae; genus Parhyale; species Parhyale hawaiensis. The sequence continues at coordinate 2,109,475 of LQNS02000304.1, forward strand.
TAGTCTTTGACAGAAGTCGCTTGGCAGCACGACAAACCACTTGTGGCGATGACCGACAAGGCAGCAGTCGGCCCAAGTATTGAATTTAAAACGAAATAATTTAGCTAACCACGAACAGTGTCCCCACGATTTCAATCGTCGAAAAATCATGCATAACCAATCCAGTCGTGCCATCTTCGAGGCAACCGCCCAAAGTTCAATTCCGCTTACATACAATGGCACTAGAATAGCTGGGCTCGAGTCAGCTCATTGTCATTTGCTGGATGCCCACATTTCACTGGAGCATTTCACAACCAAAAACAACGTGAAGTATCTGTGACAAGTAACAGTGCCCCGCCTATCCAAGATGAAGCAGAACCGTACAAGCGCGGATTTTCACCCGAAAAGAGCATCGCAAGAGCTATACATCAGTCGAAGAGTCTCATGCCCCCGCCCAAACAGAGCCATAACAGCTAACGGTGCCAACATGGCAGGGGAGGCGATGAATCTCTATGATACACAGGCCCCCGACCGCGCCAATTCGTCCATCGCAATGCTTAACTCAACGAATACGGTACTGCGCAGAGAGCGTATGCCATGCAAGGGCTCCGTGGAATTTGTGCTCGTAGGAATAACATGCGCCAGAGGGACCACATATAGCGTCTTGCCACATTGGACGATGATGATGTCCTTAAGAGAATCTGGTAGGCGGACGAGAAGGTAAAGATGGTGCAGTTCGAGAGACGTCCTGTCCAAGTGGCTCCCGACTCAGCCAAAAACTTATAGAGAAAGCGTCTGTTAGAGATGGATGATGGCACAAAGAAATATAACCACGTAATATGTAACACAGCCCTTCTTTTCGCCAGAGAGGTAGCTTGGAAATCAACTGCCACCAAAAACAACACAAGCAAACTGCCAATTTGTTTCTCTCGCGGTTAAACAAAGAAAGATATACCCAGTCAAATGAAAAAAAAAAAATAGTCAAGACTAAAGAGACACTTTTCGTCGTGACGAAGCTGCTGACCTACACAGCAAAACCTTTACCGTTTGAACCTTTGCACGGTTAGCTGCGCGATACAGTGATACGTCTAAGTCCGATCCTCCAGCTGATGACCGTACAAGATATCGCGATGCGCACTGGTACCTAGCACTATATACACTAACCTTTAGGCCGGTAAACTGCAGAGGTAGAGTATCTGCACGCTATCTGAGCAGAGTTGAAATCTCCGGAGTAGGTTGCAATAACCTGACCTCTGAAGCAACTCTTGTTGACGGCGCATGAGCGGGCATGTAGCTCCTAGCTACCCGTAGAAGCTGTGTATCTTACATAGCTATCCTTGCAGCCACTACAATGAAATGCTCGTACAGGACGGATGTGGGGAATGAATTCGTAAATACGTACATGCTGCTTGCATGTAGCAATGTCTAGGTGCAATGATCTGCCGTCGCGCTCACTGCCCTATATAATACCGCGTAGTCTGGAGCACAGTATTGCTTGAAACTAATATTTTGTGCGTACATTTCATAAATAGAAGGTCTCGAAGCCAATTTCAAATCGGATATGTCCTTACTACTACCGATGGTCAGTCCTTCACTTTACGAGGGGCAATTTTTGAAACCTAGATTCTTCAGAACAATGCGGCGCGTACCCACTAAAAAAAAAAATACGGAGCAGCAGGTGCAAAAATCAAGACAAAAGGTAAAAGCTGGCTATTCGGAATACAGCATATGCTCCAGATAATGAGATCATGAACTGCCCAATCGAAAATTCGTAGGTAAACAGCCGATGTCTACGGGAGAGACAGCATCGGCTAGCACCAGCTGCGCGCATAAAATTTTCGATTGGTTACCTTTTTCTACGTAGCCAGAACATGACGATGGATGCACAGCAGACAACATGTAGAACAGCTAAAAAATTACAGCACTGAGCAGGCCTAGATACAATAGGTTACATTATCCACTAGTAGTAGTAGAAGTTTTTACTAGCGCTTCAGTGGCACACTGCCTATATCGCGCCGAACTATTCCTGCGTTTAACCACAGGCTCGTGCGCCGACTAGGGCGCGTTTTAATTTGTCAATATTTTTGTCTCAGCTTCTCAGC
>LQNS02000304.1:2144841-2163543 GCA_001587735.2 Parhyale hawaiensis
CCGCCGCAACTGCGATGCCTCGCGACACCCGTGCATTGCTGCAACACGACTCCCGTAAAAATCGCATTGCGTCGCTTGTTGCGCTCTGTGGGGCCCCGGCCTAACAGGGAATCGTTAAATGCAAACTAGCGCTGCTGTAAACGATCTTTTGCAATTGTAAGAAGGCAGTGAAATTCTCCTGTTGCTTTCTCCCACAACTGTTCTAAGCTCAAGTCAATAACAGAACGGGAGTTGCAACACTGCAGCGAAGATATGGTGACGTATACGACGCAGGCTCGCTGCCGATGGAATTGTGGACACGGAACTTCCGGCATAATGCAATCAATAACGAAACCAAACGCATTAATTTTGGGATGAAGTCCAAAAATTATACTCCGTATTGAACCCACAGCAAATTTTTGAGTTAACGGAAATCATAAAGTAATATATTAGCAATTTTATTCTAAGGTTAAACAATTCTGTTAACTAAATATAGAACGAAACAACAGCGTTTTTGGTCCTCGTAACCAAATGAATAGTTTGAATACTTGAGTTACACCAACTATAGTGAGAACGCAGTGTGAGAAGTCTCGACCGGAATAACCAGCGGCGATGATGGATTCACTGTATATATGTGGTATCAACATAGCATGTGGCCTACTTGAGATTCAGAAGGCTAGGCAACTATCTTAGCAGAACTGAATCTATCCTAACCTCGGCTAACCTATTCTAATTGAACCTAACAAATACTTTAAATTATAGACCGTATAGCCTGAGACCGATTGCGCGTGATCACCGTTTCTCCAACTTGCAAATCTTATGTATGCTGCAGAGAGTAAAGAAAGAATTTAATTTAGCTACTTCACACAGTGCAGTCGACATCACACTCGTACTATAGCATAGGCTTAGAGCCGAGGGAGAGAGAGAGCTTGAGTTCCTAGCAAACAAACAAGAGAGCAAAAACTACCGGAGCAAGGACTGCCTCGACACGACCTGGCCACACGCTGTACATTTTTTCGGCAGTACCTCCGAAAATGGAATGGCAGGACATGATAAGTAAGCAGGCACAACGGGTACTGCGCGTGGTTTTATGCTCGCTCGTCTGTCTCATCGATCTGACCTTCTGTTTTTTAAGGGGCTATCAGACTGAAAGGAGAGGAAATGCTTGTATAGGTGGTCAGCTCGGTGCGGTGCTTGCCGCTCGACCTTGTGTTAATACCCACTCATGATGGATAGCGATAGTATCAGGGGTCAGCAAAGTAATACACGTCAATTACTTGCACCAAATGCACTCATAGTGAAACACATTTTACTGTAAATCTATGTGTCACTGAGACTCATTTCGATTACTATCTGATAGATACATAAATAGAGAAAGACAGTTATAATATCATGAATTAAATTCATGACGGCAACTGTACATGTTTGCAAAGGGAAAAAGAAAGGGGATATGGGTTCACATACATAAAGAACGGGAGTCCATGATGCAAGAGAATCACACTTCATCACAGTATGTCAGCAACAACACTCCAGGCGGAAGGTGAATATCAAGTGACAAAAATAAGACATGTGTTCACGACGGCATAACCAAAGCTGAGGCGACACCGACACACGTCGAGTCGGTCTGAGGGAGCGACTTGACGGAACATACAATGGATAAGTTGAACTGTACGTACTGGTTCTATGGCCTGCGGCACATATCATACCCCTCTCTCTAAACGAGTAAAGGAAGATGCACATGCAAAGGTCCTCGTTCACACCATTCTACCGATGTCTGAACGTATCATGGATGAGTTGAAAAGAGAGAAAGTATGAAGTTGCGTTTCACACTGAACAATAACGAACTTTTCCCGAGCACACGATGACAGTAGACCACCGTCTAACGGAGGGATGCACTCCCGACCAGCGCGCGATGAACAAACTGCAGCTACATTTTTCCATTCCCCTACAGAAAACTTGACACTAGATTTAGACATCATGCAACCTCGAGTAGAAAGCTCGGCAATGGCCAGTAGCTATGTAATGTTAGTAGAGTTAGTGATATTGCACCGCTGTAGAGCATACAATAGCATACAATAGAGATCATGCACTCTAGTAACAAATGCTTTGTAGTTTTGACCCTACATTTTGCCAACGACTGCACAGGCTAACTAACCTCAACAACAGAACAAGTACAGAAAGTAGCAGCCAAAGTGGTTACAATTGAAAGTGGCTGTATTAGAGGGCTGAATTGGGAGCGGTAGGGTCCTGAAGGGTGCTAAAAGGGGGCAGCAAGAAAGCACCTGTCCTCATTTGAGGGAGTGTTATGACCCACAATGGGAGGCCACAGCCGTGCACTGAACAAAGGCCGCCGCTATATTAGCATATCTCCACACAACACACAAGGGCCTGCTAACTCCAACGAAAGGCCACCATTTCGTCATCAGCCAAGTCATTTTGTACTAAAGAGTTTGGCGATGGATACGGAGACCATTATCTACTGTAGTGTTAAACATCGCGCGGGCGCAGTCAAGTTCCGCGTTCAAAAGAGATTTTTCAACAAAAAATGTTGCTCTGATAAAATTTCAGGGTATATCGTTAAAAATACAATGAGTCTCAATGACGTGAATGAACAACAGAGCATAAGCGAAAAGATGGTACCTAGTTCAATGAAATGCTATCTGTCTCAGAAGCGAAGACACGAAAAGTTCCATACACTAAACAAATTCAGTCTCAAGAATTTTTACGACTGTACCAATTCTCTGAACTGCCCTAAAATCTGGAAGCTTATGAAAGGGTCAAGTATCATCTATAGATTCAAGCGCAAGTGACCAAGCTCAAGTCACAGTAAATATGGAATCAATTAAGCCTGATAGCAGGGCAGTGCCATTCATTTGAGCAGGCTGGGCGCCCTTCAGTGAGAGGTTCTCAGGAGTACAAGGCCGAGGCAGAGAAGAGGTGGGGGCGGCGTGAGAAGGGGGCGCACCATCTGGCTACTCAGGTACGCAACACACACATACAGGTGGTGTGAGGGAGGTACGGCACTTATGGTTCTGCAGCGAATCCTGAGGAGTGCCCCGTGTCTCGCTCGGGGCCTTAGTTTGCAACATTTCTACGCCGTACATAAATATCACGCGAACTTTTAGTATACGGTGCAGTATCGTTCCCACGCAGTGATGGAAGATGATGCATGACGAGTACTAACGCCGAGTGTGGAAATCTATCAAGAACGAGCGCAGGATACCGCGCGGACTAAGGACACTAGTGAGATTCTGTTTCGCTTACCAATGCAGATCAGTTACTGAAACTGGTTCTGACTTGGTGTAAAACTTAGGGTATGAGAGCATTTATGCGCCATCGGTTATTCCAAAACCGTTACAATGCAGAAAATAATTAATGAATGGCCTGCTCTGGTTCTACAAACTGACCTCGTAAAAAAACATTTGTGGAGAGCAACAGCTGGCGCACGACACGATCACATTAGCAGAAAGGCGCAGGGCAAGTGGTGAGGTCAGTAATTAGCTGCATCAGCGGAAAAGAGCAGTCCAATAATATGTAAATCATGCAAGCGCTACAGAACAGGAGAGTACTCCAATCATCAACGGTTTGCATGGGGGAGAGATATTGCAGGTTAACGTCATACTATATTAATCTTAGTTTAATTTCACTATCACTGCAAAATAGAGGGAATAAATGAAAACTCCGGTGTTCCTGGTCTAACTTAAGGGGTCGAACTCTGCCTAAACGCACGAGCGAGACTAACAAAAATAGTGTCTTATACATTAATTGAAAGAGATACTTAGAGATTCCCTAAACATGGCAGCACGTGTGCTCCTCCGCTGACATACAACCACACGGTGCAGCACTCAACAGGCACGTCCTTGGGACACACCACTTTGCACAGCATAAAAGCAGAATGACCGGCACGTAAAGACAGGATTTCGCGCGAGGTCTTGGTTGGCTAAACCCAGCGTGCGCGCCAAATCCTTAGCTGTTCCCGCCATACAAGCCACAAGCCGCCGTCCTGTTTCTCATTCTACTTTATATAGCGAGGTAAACATGAATTCCCAGGACTTCTGCTTCTCTAGACAAACGATTTGCTGGTTATCGCTANATGACCGACACGTAAAGACAGGATTTCGCGCGAGGTCTTGGTTGGCTAAGCCCAGCGTGCGCGCCAAATCCTTAGCTGTTCCCGCCATACAAGCCACAAGCCGCCGTCCTGTTTCTCACTCTACTTTATATAGCGAGGTAAACATGAACTCCCAGGGCTTCTACTTCTCTAGACAAACGATTTGTTGGTTATCGCTAGAAACTGAAGGCCCAGCGAGGAAGGGAGCAGTGAATCCAAATACGAACCAATGGAAACCCCCTAACTACTTAAAAAAAAAGAATCACGACACAAAGATAACAATAATCGCGGAGAGAAGAACCCACAAGGGGCACAGGAGCTCCCATAGCGTCAGCTGATATCATGCCAAATAGATCACTGTCAACGCATTAGGAATTTGGGAGGGTGAGGGAGGACAAAGACGGGGGAGCGGGTCGTCCCATTAAGACGCAACGCATGCGCTCGTCCTCAGAGCAAACCAGTTCCTGAGCTATTGCTGGGCCATAATGAACAGTAATCCTATTAGGCATGAAGCCCGGGCCCGTCTGCATCTCAATGCAACAAGCGTCTGCCAGATGTGGCTCATGTGCGTACAGTCCTCTGGCATGAGACCCGGCCACTTTAGTGCAGCAAGCAGGGATAAGCTTATTTCTGTACCGCTAGACCGACGTCGCTCGGTGAAATTAACTAATTCCAGTAATAAGGCTATTTATACACGTCATTCCTACTGCATTAGAGCGATCGACACGAAGCTTCTCTACGTCAGTACATTGATAGCTCTCGCCCAAAACGATTGGTTCATAATATGAGTATAATGCCTAGGTGCATTAGCCAGTAATTGCAATACTGTTGCAATGAATGGAGACGGAGAGTCATGATGCTGTTAACGAGCAGCAAACATCATTATCAGCTACATAATGGTGCAATAGAACACGGAGAGCTGGCCGCCGGAGTGCAGCATGAATCACAGAGCTCTCCTCATTATGAACAACAAAACACCACCGCAGCATTGTTACACCGGTTCGAGTATTGGAATGATAAGAGATTTCACTTAATTGTCGATATGACCTTGCAGAGCAAGTAAAAACGCCGCTGGGTGACTGTTCGTAGACAGGCAGCACGTAAAACAGTGGAGTATCTCCTGCATATCTTTACGTAATAGCTAGGTTTGCACGCTGATAGTTTCATTGCCGCACGCCAAAGCCTAATACCGACACCCGAAACAAAACCACACGAGATGAGGAAAAAGTGACAGGCACAGCTGTTCAAGAGATATTGGGCATGTGGCTCTGGTCCAGAATCAGAAGATATAGTCTCTAACTGCGCCAGCGAACACAAGCACGAATGGAGTACCTACAGTGGAGTGTCTGCTCCATTGTAGCACTGGCAATACCGTGACAAGCAGATACAGCACACGCGGGGGAGGCTGAGCGAGACCCTCGCGTATTACCAACTCCGAGATCCGCTGGGAGCTATAAAATGCGGACAAATGGCTATGTAATACACAGAGTTGGAGCGAGGGAGGTAGAGCTGCAAAAGAGAGCGACTGTATACAGACACGGCAATATACGCCATTTTGCACCCACAGTCGGGAGTGTACAAATAAACGTAGTCTAACCCATGCACCGTTCGCGGCGCTCCCATTTGACAACCACAAGCAAACAGCATAAACAAGCTTAACGAAGCTAAACATAAGAGCATCAAGATATGATCTTTGGTTCGGCAGGCTGGGCTATCAATAAAATAGCAAATAATATCCCGTGAGCATAGAAACAAGGCCTACGGACCTACAACGAGGCTCAGTGGCGAATATACTGGCGACCTTCATCTCTCATATAATGTACACAACTTGCAAGGTCGCTAACACAACGCGCAACAGCCCTGGCAGTTTATAAATATTTCCAAAGCTCTTGGAAAAACTATAGACGAAATAGTCGATTGTAGCGCTCAAGGTTACGTATAAAGAGCGAGGTAGACGCTACGAGTCAGACGGCAGCAGCGAATACCATTAGCTGCCTGTTCAGAGAACTCGATCGTACGTTCCTAAACACAGCGGGTGATGTACGCCAACTTCAAAGAACGTGCTACAGAAAAACCAAGCATATCAAAGGCATCAAGTTAACGAACGGCGATCGTTGCATTAAAAATTGCGAAACGAGACGGCACTACGGGGCAACAAAGGTAAATTGTGTATTACGTATCGGCGGATGAAACACAAGACACAATGGAACTCCGATACAGCGAATGGCTTACAAATAATACAAGTACGTACGATAGATGAACACAGATGCTGGTAAGGGGCAGGAAGTTTTCAAGCTCCGTCACTATACTGTTTCCCGTTCTGTTTGTTACGAGTGGAATGTAATTAACAACAGGAAAAACTTAACGGCACTGAGTACAGAAAGCGCTTCGTCAGAAGCAAGATTCAAATCGACGAAAGTGAAGGTAAATTTGTCAGAATTTTTTATTCCATTAATTTCACAAGTAAAATTTATCATGCAATGCCAAAAATTCAAGTCATTGCAAGTGAACAGCATATCACCAGTGATTATTTTCATCAATTGTAGTAATTAATCTATCAAGAAACAACATGAAACTAGGTGTTCTAATGTAGAATAGAAAGTATTACTTGCAAACAGTAACTTGCTACAGTTGGAAACTATTTTAAAAGAGCACACGTAATTTGGCAGGAATGCACATGCTTTATGTCTGGTTAAAAATCACCGGTATATGCACTACGTACATTATATAATTGCAAATATCTGTACTTCATGAAGAAGCACAAAATTTCTGAATCACCGAAGAATCTCCTGAGCTTGGAGCAAAGTCATATCCTCTAGCTAGAGCGAGAAATTCCAAACCGTGATGCGTTGGGTATGTTGAGGTAAAACAGTAGTTTGTTTAAAATCTTAGATGGCTATCTGCGAGGCAAAACCTGTTTACGATAGTGCCGGCACAGGAAAGATGAGAATGTTAGGTCTCTCCGGGCAACCCAGCTATTGTAGAGGCTCCACTGTGCCGCAAGGTCACTTCAAGCAAAACAAAACTGCTGCTGCTAGACACAAAATTCTATGTAAACGTAAAGCAAGAAATTCCCGTAACTGATGAATATCCTTAACATCACTGAAGTGGTAAATACCAAAAAGATAAGAACTCGTCTGAATAAAATGCACCAAGACGCTTACCAATAAAAACTCAAGCTGTGCTTTAATGGGCTCGTAAAATTAATCTTTCTGAGATAGCAGGCAGTACTCGTGTTGGTAAAAAACCAAACATATTAAGCGCTGTAGGCCACGTGGTAATGGAAGCGTAAGAGGTCACGTGTGTAGAAAGCTGATAAAGTCTCGCCAACATTTATAAGGTAAACCAAGGAGACCATGACAAAATGAGTGAGGAAATACCAACCATACGTACCAAAGACTGTAACGAAAAAAAGAGCATGATAAACACGAACAGACATTGCGTGAGGTAACGTCAGAAACGACGTCTAGGTAACGAACTGACGTTTCTGGGCACGATGACTTGGAAAAGCAAGCTACCTAGCAGGTGATATCTTTGTCTCACGACGGCAATACTAAACAACTACCACTAAAAAAATGGAAGATGTCCCTGACAGTCTCGTCCGTTGCCGAAAAGCAGCAGTAAACGAGAACTGGCAGCATTCCTCATCCTGTACCTATATCCTGGCTCCACATAGAAGGGAGTGCCAGTAATGACGTCACAGGCTCAAGGAACTATCCACAGGCTACATTTATTTAGGAAGATACGTGGCGGAAAAGAATCTGTGTGGAACAGCAGATCGGTGATGAGGTCAAGACCGTCGTCTGAAACTGAAGGAGCTCGTGGTATACAAGGTGAGGTAAGCAAGCTCAGAGAACACATATACAGACGATTCGATCGGTCTCGCCTAATTGACAAGTTTCTGAAGCAAGACTGAGAGAGAAGGTGCAGGCAGTCCCACAAAGTAAGAGTCGGTATATCAGTCATCTCTGAATGATAGCGTCGGAAGAATTCTACAGCAAAAAGCTACGTAACAAAAATATATGCACGCTAAAGGCTGCCATGTGTCGCTGACTCAGGCGACCATATAATACACTCTGAAATGTGCCATAAAAATAGGACTACAACCAGCACTCTTCGTCTGGGAAACAGGCTGGCCAGTTGGCCATTGACAGATAATTGAAATATGACACCATTTCATGGCCGGCATGAGATACATAGAACAGCAAAGACGGAGAAGGATCGACATGCATTGAACAGTCTGTATCCTGAAATCAACCAACTGAAACAAACGCTTTCACTCATCACTAGCAGCTATCTTCGACACACGTCTACGTATCAAAATTGAGGCTCCAGACCGTATAAACCCGAGCGTCTTCCACAATGAGTATAAATCTCGTATGCAGAGTCAACATGAGCAAAAATAAGCAGACTATAACGACACAAGACGAGCTGGAGGAGCAAAATTAATCAGAGCTGAGAAGAGATATGGGATTAAGGCTTATTGATAAGAGACCGGCAGCCCAGCTGTAGCCCACAGCTACAGCTATACGCCAAACATGCGAGCACCGAAATAGCTACAGCACGCGCCGCCACGCGTGTATGGGTAGACGCCAGCGCTGCCGCTGCGTAAATATTTGTACGCTTTCCGTTCTGCTGCAGATAGTGAACATTGCACGGGAGCGTGGGGCGCTCTCTTGCTTCAGCAAAATCTTGGCATCAACGATACAGTACATTATAATTAGGGCCGACGTATGTCAGGATCTCCCAGCCCGCAATCCACCAAGTCCCACCTCAGTGGACTGGTGGTGACACACAAAAAGCAGATTAAGAGTCAAGGTGCATGAGAAGCAAGACTTGGCAACAACAGTCTGTACACGCGTCTACCAATAATTAGCTTTCTTTAAATGCAGTAGAACAAACGCACTTGAAGATTAACTTACAGGCGTGGAAGGACAGATACACGGACACGTTGAAAACAAGACATACTCGCGGACACTGTGAGGGCTCCAACTGTATACAGATCTTCGGATACGACACGAGAATTTCCCTCTATGGATACATTGATTTAAATACAACACTCAGGAGATTCGTGAAGACAGGTGACGAAAATCAGAAGTCCTAGGAAACATTTAAACATTTTTACCGCGATTTTGCGATATTCTAAGAAGTGCCACAAAAATTCCAGCCATTGTACAGCACATTTTTTGTGAAATGAATGTGAGGGCTCGAGACAAGTTTGTATATAGGCACTTGAAGTAACAAGCGAGCGGCGGTGCAATTGCGACACACCTCAACAGCACCGATGGGGGCGTAGAAAAGAGCCTTTATTGTTCTGTATTTATGATCCCACTACAGCAGTACAATAGACCAATAAAACCTTTTCCTGACACCAAGATAACAAGGAGGGAGACAAGCGGGAGCGCAGTTCAACTGCCGACTGCAACGTCTAGCGATTGAAGGAGGCAGTAGTTCTTATTAAACAGATCTATTGACAGAAAGAAGTCATAGAGATAGCTGAACGGATATCTCAGTTAATCTCTGAACTTGCTGGTTCGCCATCAGGCATACATGGAAAACTGCAATAACTCAAGTCCTCGTGGGTGCTACGATTTCTTGCTAATAAAAAAAATGCAGCCTCACTGTAAGGTGCAGTCCTACTACTGAATCCCTGTACAGTAACAGTGCGGCCCTTGTCATCAGAGCATAATTCCGAAATTCCACTCATACCACGTATCAATATCGTAATGGGCAACCGCCAAGGTGAGACAGATTATATGTACGTTCAATTCGGGTGCCAAAAAAATTTCACTGCACCACTAGTGGATCAGACGAACCTGTAACTCTGAGCACTATTATTATAACACTTTGTTCAACCTCCGTAGCCGCAACTAAGGCGTTCCAACAGAGATGACACTATCCAAGTAACTAGTTATCTTGTTAAATAATAGAACAGACACTCATCAAACTAGTGGTCAATTTTCACCGATATGGCGTTGCATCAATCCCAAGTAAAGATCTTCTTCCAGCATCAGGTGCAATCGATATCTTGCTCGTTTCTACATACTTCAATCGTGCTGCTACAGGAGACCTGAACCTGGTTAGATTATTCGTTTCCTCCTGAGACGAAGGTAAGCGCCGGGGGAACTTCAGCGATCGATATTTGGTGTCAACTGAACGCGTCGAGCGCAGCACGCAAGTACCAGCAGGACATGCGGCAGCCAAGGTGTAGGAAGAGAACACGTGCGGCATTTACGGGGGGCAGGTAATAACGAGCAGTGGCTAATTATGATATCCTACAGACGTAGCAAAGTTACCACCACGGCCGGTGCGGACACAAGGCTGTTCACGGCCACAAAAACGAAGCGGATGTGATCGGCGTTTCAGATGAGCAATAACAAGAGAGTTCATCAATAAACGCGCGGCGGAGGTTGTGACAAGCTGTAATCACGCGCATTATATGAGCACTCCGCCCTCTGCGGCTCATGCGGTGCCCTGAGGGGGAGACTGTGTACGGACTGCAGCGGTGCAGACACGCAATGCAGTGCGCATCAAAACATGGATATTTTTTCGCACCAAGACATGAATATTTTGTAAGTGTCTACCGGGAGCCCTCCGGCGGTGCCACATGGCGTGCAGACAACAGCGGCGGCGGCTGAATTCAATGTTTATGGATATCCATTTGCATGCAAGGATATAATTTAATATTCAAGTTTTTTCCTTAAGAGAACGACGCGATAAGCGTATTACCAAAAACGGGGGTCTCAGTAGCTCTGCCCCCCTCTAACGAAATAAATGTATAAAATACTCAGAATAGCAGAGCACGCAATATGCTCTACCGATTTAAACAATTTCAAGAGCGTGGGCTACCGAATAACACGGGATCTGAAATGCGGCTCAGCAACGCCCAATGTTTTATTGATATCTTCCTATGTCATAAAACGAATAATTTGACAAATATAGATAATTTGTCATAAATATGTAATGAGATCTCCTTGCTCTGACATCCAAGAAAAGAAAACGCAATTGGTTCAACTGACGTAACATATAATTTAATTCCCGGTGAAAGAAAAGCGGTACAGACCAGAACTTTACTTAGCGCAGGTATGCACACGGCGCCTTTACAGAACCGCAATGAGTACATCGTCTTAGGCGTATAGTTACAGTATGGCAAGTAGACCGACTAGAGCGTATTTACATACAAACAAGTAAGAACAAAGATACAAACAATGGTAATGTATACAGACAATGGAGAGCATCGCTAAATAGGAATTATTGGAGTGTCGGTGACGTATCAAAGTTTGAGGGCGGCATACATCACATGCACCATTTTTCAAGATCTAAAATACCGTAAATATATATATATATATATATATAAAACTCATATCTGTACCATGACCGAATCTGTGTAGGCTACACATACATGAAACATGGTGTGATGTTGCTCGTGATCAAGCGGATCGCTGTAATTAGTTGTTACAAAGAAACAAATTGTAGGTTGCGAAGCCAGCAAATAAGGGAAAAGTACTTCTCAGGAATATTACTAGTAAAAATCCACAGCCTCTTCTTATTCGCTTACGAAAAACGCTTACACAAATTAGTATGGTGCACCAAGTAATTCCCTAAATCGAGTACGCAGTGTAGGACGTACGTAGAAGCTAAGCGGCAGCGATTCAAATAGCACTTCACTTTAGTCGGCCAGATTTTGTTCCAAAGAGATCCTCAAAAAAAGGAAGCACTCTAAATACCAGACGGGAATGGGGTAATAAAACCTACGAAACTGAGGAAAAAATAAGAGAGAAGAGCCATAAAGACGCGGCGGGAAGTGCAGCGAAGAGGACGATCAATAAAAAGATGAAGCAAGTCCTTGAGGTGACCGCGGGGAGTTGGGTTCTTCAGACCCCCAGCCAACCAGAACAACAACAAAGACAATCACATTCAAAAAGCACGCGCTGCGCCGCACATTGCACCGACAAAAGACTGCAGCAAAAACTGCCCCAGGAAATCAATCAGAGCTGAAAAGAGGCAGGTAAATTACGCCGGACTGCATCGCGCGCACCACTGCAACGATCCAGGAACCGCAACTACTCCACTGCATAAACCGAGAACCCGGCTAGTGGCTCGTTTGCTGTTAGTATGAACCACTTCCCGGTTCGTCTTTCGGCGGCTGCTCACTATAGTGCACTTCAGAATTGGTTACATTAATTTCGAGCAATTACTCGATGCTTGTTTAACGATTTATGTTATACAGAAACGAGTATTTGGCGTGCAGAAGAAGTATGCAGCTGCAGGATTTGTTCTTCCCTTGCAAGCCGGCATAGGAAAGTGCGTATTATCGAAGTACCTCCGATCAGTTTAAACATGCAAATAAAAACAGCAGTAGTACACAGGAGACGTGCTATCCCTAACATACTGGAGGGAGTATGCATAGTAAGCTCTAGCCCCAGCCAGCTGTACTGCAGTGTGTATCGTGGTTGCCTATGCATTCTGTTAATTCAGAGATCAAATGCTGTCAAACTGGCAGTAGGCAATATAGCTGGGGCAGAGGTCGTGCTGTAATAGCGCTATACCTCGTGAGAGGAGCTTCAGGAACATCCTCCGCACGCAGGAGCAACACTATATATGTCCGGGCTACTTGTACATCCACTTAATACAAACCGATAGTGCAGCATGGTATATATACTATTTGTGGGACACTGCCTGAAGAAATAAGTTACTGGACTTGATTGAGGATGAGAAAAATACTGGATTGTTCAAAGTGGTCGGTCATGCGATTGTGTCCGCACGGCGGAGCAATTGTCAGTGTTCAGTTACTTAGCGAGTGTATAGCAGGAATTACTGCAGGCTTACCATAATTCCAAGCATAATTACATTAAGCTGAGAAGACGTACACATAAAACTCGGTAGTAGAGTCGGCTGCTAAAGCTTACTCCCGCGTGGCATGCCAAATAGTTTAGCATATCTTACTCTTGATATCTAACAAATTTAAAGTAAATGCTCGGCACATATTGAACAAATAACCATTGGCTGCGTGGCTACTGTACAGACCCGTGTCTCTGAACATCACTGACGAACGAAATTCCAAGCTGTGAAAACAATGCAACAAAGTATAAGCGTACGTACTTGCGTACGTACAACAATAGAGCTCAAGAAAACACAACATACAGTTTGAATTCAAAAGTAACAGCACAACGCACACAATAGTGACAAAACAAAAGTGCATACAACGGGCATTTTAAGCTGCAAAAAGTATTTCCAAGGCGACTAGTAAAATGCGCGATACAAAACAATGTAGGTAATTATAACATGCAGATACCGATATAATAACCGCACCAAGAGCCAAAAGAAGCTAAATACACAGGACAAAGTAAAGGAAATTGTAGCATAACACAAATAGAGCGAGTCAATTAGGAAATCATAAGGTGTGAGTGTGTGAGATAAAAAGCAGCAGGAGATGCAGAAGCAATGCAGGCGAGTCATTACAGAGCGGTACAATTAAGGTGCTGCAGCAAGAAGCTACAGTTGTAGCCCGCAGCGCTCACAAGACCATCTAGGACGCTTTTTCTGGTGCGTTTTGTACAAGCTGCGGACGCTCTGCAGGCCGCCCATCTCCCATTATTGCAACTAAACGAGTGCACAAAACCTTCGACAGTTTACCGGGAGTACAGAGCGAAACGCTCATCACACTCGCTCAAGGCACGCACCAATGCGACTGCATTCCATTGTGCAACTAAACAAATAGCTTTGCGCAGTTTTGGTGAGTTCGGCACGACGAGGTTGTATTGCAGTCTATCTGGTGAATTTGTACTATACAACAAAGCAGTCGTAATAGAAAATGTTTGCTATTGCTTCGGTAGTTTTTTGCCAATATGGAGCCGAATACCGTATCTCGCATAACACAACTTACATCAGAGCTACAACAATCGGAACACTTATAATCACACGCAAGAGCGTGTTCACAACGAATGAAACACAACGACGCAATAACAAAGCTGCACGGAACGCAATGGTGCGGTCCCCATTCAGAAGAATCTGTACAACAAAGAGAATCAGGAAGTTACGCAGCACACCTCCATAGGCAACGTTATCACAAATTAAAAAACACTCCTGTATTTAAAAATGGTTCTACCAAAGACCAATATATCCCACTGCCAGCAGACAAAACAGACGCAGGCAAATACATGACTTTGCCCTTGAACGCGTTCTTGCATGCAAAAGTCTAGCTTCTCGACAGCTCTGGAAATAGAGAAAAAGAAAAGAAGACCATAAGTTGCAGACACCAAATACAGCGTAGAAGCGGAGTAAACATAGAAAGCAGGAGGTCCAGCCAGACGTGGCTCTCACACGCACTATCTCTTCCGTCACCGCAAAATTAAGCGGCACAAAATGTGTCACAGAGACATGAGGTGCCGTGCAATTAGCTCTCCGTAGCGCTCGAGGAGTGGCAGAACTTCGGTATAACTGCATGAGCCAGAGAGAGCCTGCATATCTGGCTCCTCACATAGGTACGCGAGTAATAAGTAATAAACAGTATCCATCAGCTGTTGCTGCTGCGACAACAGGCAACGCTTCCGTAAGTTATCAGTACAATAGTGGACGGTCGTCGCTGTACGTACAGATAGTGCAGCTCCACTTCTTACACTAACATGTGTCAGTGTACTATCATCTCAAGTTCGCATTTGTTATTCTTTCCATGATGAGTACGCAGAAATATAGCCGTGCCAAGTGTTTAGATTTTTATAAAACAATTGTTAAAACAAAATTAATTGAAATAAGCTATTTAGTTGATCCGTATACTGTCAAATGACAATTACACCAACAAATTTCTAAAAAAAAAATATGCGCGTTTGTAACGACTGAGCAAACGACAAAGTTAATTAATGAACGGAACGATACTGTATGGGGAGACAATGTCCGTTATAACAGACGCTTGATTCCACTTAGGATAGCGAGAGAAATACTAGGAAAGCTTTTTATGTAAGTACGTCTTACAATTAAACCCAAGTCTGAACGTCTGTCTACAGCTCAATCTGCCCGATTAAAAGATGCAAACAAATAGAACTTGCCTATATATGTATATGGAAAGGAAGAATTAACAGTAAAGCTCACAAATCAAGTGATGCTAAAATTTTATAAAATATTTTCTTTCTCCAACTGGTTTCACTATTGAGAGCAAAAGACACCTGAGATCTGTGGCCAAAATTACGACAACTTCACAGGCAAAAGGCCTAAAGCTCGACACACACACATTAAAAAAAGCAAGATAGAGACATCAATCGCACGGTGACAACACACTTGTGGCACCACGGTGCAGTTGGTGCAGCGACAGACCAAATCTAGCAGGCAGATATATCGCGTCTATGCCATTTGGAGCCCATGAATTCGACTGGAGCGACACTGCGTGACCAAAACCGGACCGTATAATCGCGACATTCAAATTAATTAAAGCTTTAGAACCTGCCAATTTCTGTAAATTACTAACCATCCTCAGCTCCAACGAACTTAGGCATACCGCTCGCTCATGCATTAACTCGACCTTTCCAAGATAACAGAAGTCAGGTTAGGCTAGGTGAGTAAGCCTGAGGAATTGTCCTTGGCATACGAAATAATTCCATATGGTACCTGGTCAACCAAAACAAACGACTATGATCTGTTCAAAGAAAAAAACATGCATGCGATGGGCTCGAAATGGGACGATTGTTAAGAAAGAACTCTTGGTCGCTGTACTTGATCCGATATCATTATATAGGTCTATAGTGTATAATTCTCCATAACTAAATGCATCGCAAATATTGTAGGTTAAGGAACAGAAACTATATGCACACCAAGCACTTGAGTTGATAGCTACTTCATACAACTGTGATCGAAAACCTAATGGTTTTCAGGGCAGGTATAAACTTAATCACTGGAATAAAAAAAAAAGCATATAATCGAAATTACAAAAAACCTCACGGTTCACAGTTAAGTAAAACAAAAGGCTTTTCTACGATCGAGAACAGCTTATCGGTGGCAGTTTAATTATCATCTTGAGCTATGACAATAATCGTAACGCACCGCAAGTTATAAATCTAGTCACACTCGAGCGAGACATGGAATGATATCCATATTAAGATAACGAGCTAATACGATGACACGCAGACACCACTGACACCATGAGTGAATAGGCATTACAAATGAAGGACAAGGAGCAGCACTGCGATTTGCCCAGTAAAAACTGGTATATCCTGACGTTCCTGATGACTGTTTATCCCTAACTTTTACATGCTGGGCAATAAATGACCGTCGCACATCGACAGCATCGATCCAATGATGGAATGTTAAGAGGATTTACGTAAGACTCGCATTATCGTCACATACAAGTTGAGACGCCAACCATGGCTTCTGACCACAGATTATTCCAACACCAAACAAACGCAGGTTCCAGGCCGGTGAACTAAGGCAAGCTGCAAATAAGTGACTGTGTGGTGTACAGAAATACTGACACTAAGAAATGTGAGCGTATATGTCAAACGCAAAACGGACCTATTCATTAAGACTATGTTTCAATGACTGCCAGGAAGGGTTCCGATTTCTTTTCTTGTAGGACTCCCCAGGCTACCAAGCAGGATACTATGTATGCCTGACTGCATATTTTCTGGGAGTGTGGCACCTTCGTACAGAGAGTATTAGAACTACAAGCGTTTAGCAAAAATGGGTTTCACTATCTGATGCTTAATCACGGCAGACTTTTGGTACACCTGCGTATTTAATAGGGAAGATTATTAAGCTTTGTCTTGACAAATCGCAAGCACATGATGCTCCTCACGGAAAAAGATATGAATCATATACCAACCAATGATTATGATGGCAATCTGCGCAGCAAATTACCGGACTTGAGCCGACACAGCACCGTATCACAGGTTTCCTTTCCACTACAGCATGTAACGCATGCCCCCAAATAGATATCCAACACGTGATCTACCGCTAAATGATACTCGGAGACAGAGGCACATAGTGCCGGGGCCACAGTTAGCAAGCGCCCGCGCAACTTGGAGCGGACCTACTAGCTGAAAGTTCCAACCGTACGTTGAGCATGTGGTTGCCTATAGTGTGACCCCAGCATAAGGCACAAACGATGGTGCAGCACCAAAGGTCTCGAGACCCACAGCACGAAGCATGTCAGTCAACAACACCGACCGCCCTGTGCTTGCAACAGTCGCCTGCTCAACTCGAGACGATTGACGCTGTCGCTCACAATGAAGGCAAGATTAAATGCACCGGACCATGCAAGGTCATGCGCACCGAATTATGGGTCACAATTGTTCTCTTACATGGCACGGATGAAGCAAGGCGGTGCACCGGGCCTTGTATCTTTGGAAGCATAGAAGTGTCAGTCAATACAGATATCATAAGCTGTGGGGCTAACTATATACATGCTAAGCTTCCCTACACAGGCCCGCATTGCTCAATTTACACTTCAGTTCTCAGGTGAAGCGAACTTGAAGAACGTCGCCGTCACTTACAGACTAAGCAATAAATTTCTTGCCGAGAATAAATGTCACTACAATTTCAGCAGAAATATTAAATGCCCAAGAAGCGAATATCGTGACACACCTTCTGCTGAGGCCAAGAGTTTAGTTAGGGATAATAGTGGAGAGAGCAATAACGATTGCATGCAAATAGAGCACCGTCTGCAGCGGTGGCGCCAAGATCGATCGATCGGATCGCGTGAAGACTAGACATAAGCAGCCAAATGTCAATGCGACAGTACCAGGGTAGCGATAAGTAAACCTGACATGGACGACAGGGGTATCAAGCGTTGGTGCGGTCGACTGCTGCTACATTATACTTTAGCCAAACAGTTTTGAGGTTTTACATTACAAAAAATTCTCCATTGGCTAAGGTCTTTCGGATGTCATAGTCCAGCCCATGTTACTCAGGAAAGACTCCGTAAAACAAAGAATGTAATTCAGAGTGCGTCAGCTTGGCGGCCCAAGGCGTGGGCTAAAACGTAAGAGGAGCTCCTTTATCCATTTATTTCACTACTGTAGTTTTACAGTCTCAGTGAGATCTTAGCTGTTTCCATTGGGAATAAAGTTACTAGCTAATAGCGTGGCATACCTGAAAATAACGTTACATTTAATAACTCAGCGAAATTAGGGACACTAAGAAAGGATGGAGGCATTGTTATCAAAAGACTATGCCACAACAGTACAAAAAAAGTTCCTATGAGCTGAAACACAAAAAAAATTAAACATGTAAAGAGCTAACAGCGATTGCAAGGGATGCTCGGCTGTGCTGGAAAAGCGGGCATAAACTCTGGCAGACGTTCGTATGGATACACGTACGGTGGTTAAGTTAACCGCAAAAGGCCAATTACGATGCCAGACAAAAACATTCGAAATAGGCCAGGACGAAGCACGGTCGTTTCCAAGGTCACACAAGACGGGCTATCAAACTTAATACGCAGGTAGCATCGAGGTGGGGACTCGTCATGACTTCACGACTCTAATATTAATGGTACGGAACTCGGTAATTAGCGAGCTGCAGATTGCGGGACGGCGGTACTGCACCTGCGGGACGGCGGTACTGCACCTGCGGCACGGCGGTACTGCACCTGCGGGACGGCGGTACTGCACCTGCGGGACGGCGGT
>LQNS02000304.1:2164025-2180711 GCA_001587735.2 Parhyale hawaiensis
TGCGAGAGGGCGGTACTGCACCTGCGGGACGGCGGTACTGCACCTGCGGGACGGCGGTACTGCACCTGCGGGACGGCGGTACTGCACCTGCGGGACGGCGGTACTGCACCTGCGGGACGGCGGTACTGCACCTGCGAGACGGCGGTACTGCACCTGCGAGAGGGCGGTACTGCACCTGCGAGAGGGCGGTACTGCACCTGCGGGACGGCGGTACTGCACCTGCGGGACGGCGGTACTGCACCTGCGGGACGGCGGTACTGCACCTGCGAGAGGGCGGTACTGCACCTGCGGGACGGCGGTACTGCACCTGCGAGACGGCGGTACTGCACCTGCGGGACGGCGGTGCTGCACCTGCGAGACGGCGGTGCTGAACCAGTCTACGCTCACAACGAGACGATCTCACTACGCCCGATAGGTACAAATATAAGCTACAACGGCAGACTTAACAATCTCTCGTCTTAGCTTACGCCACTGAAGCCATTGCAACAGACAGTTGGTTAGCGCACGAGTTCACTCCTCAAGCGTAGTAAGAAATGAAAAAGACATTTTACGTAAGGAAAAACGGGACGCCGGAGCACAAGACGGCATAAGGAACAACACGTCAGGAACAGCAACAACAGCCCAAAGACCGTAGCAAAAAAAAAGCGGGAAAAATAAGTGGGCGCGTAACCGTGTCCGGAAGGCATATAGCTACGACTGTGATAGATTGCAAAGGTAATTCATGAGCTAAAAAAAATGAGCACGTGCATTAGAAACATAAGAAGAGAAAGTACCAGTGTCTGACATGATGGTAAAGTAGCAGATCAGTACGGTAGGTATGTTGCTACTTGGGGGGCGGCCCAGTGTTAGTAAACGGACTTTTTCAGTAGGATCCCAGAATAGCTGATTTCTGAGGAACTAAACTCGGACCTACGAACAAAACTACCGGAAGCCGTAAAAAAAATCCCAGCTGCAGGTATGAGGGAGGCATAGGCACGGCGAGCACGGAAGAACAGAGGTGGATACAGCGCTGCCGAACAGTTGGGATATATTACCCGTCCACCGCCGTCCGCGATGTGTCGGGGTATACCTCGGACGTGGCATGCGCTCAATATATCGTTCGCACCGTAATGGGATTGCACATATTAAACGTGACGTGCGTTGGAGGCGGTCTGGGGGCCGTGGCGACCGCTCAGACCCAACATGTGTTGCGGTGTACAAAGGAGACATTAAGTCCTGCACGTAATGCTCTCGCACGCACTGGGATGAGCGATACTGACTTTGCCGTCGTGTCAGTCTGCAGGAGCTGCGTGCTGCCACCAGTCTCTATCCTTTTTTAAGTGATAAGCAACTGAAATCGATTATCCCTTGCCATAATGCAAAGGACTAAATCGATGTAGCCTCCTACGTACAGCACGGCAGCTACATAATCTCAAAGTTTATCGTATGAATATTTACCTGCACAATATTCTTGTATTACATCAGCAAAGAGGCTGCAATTGACAAATTTTACCCCTAAAACGTGTTGAGTGAAGAGCAGAATTACGATACTGCAGTTCACCTGAGCGAACAGAGTCTCAAAAGGCTGGCCACAAGCTCGACTGCCCGACTTCACGTCACCGCAGGAGAGACGCTCAACAAAGATGGATCAGACGATGTCATCATTTGAGTGCTATAACGAAGCCTGGGGGCGGCAACAACTACAAAAGAAAGAAGCAGCAGCCCTCATTAAGACTGCCCAGCAGGAGTTGGCCAAATCAGAACTCCTCATAATCCTGGGCCAATTTTTGGAATTTCTTTTTTGCTGAGTCACGCAAAACAGACGTGGGCCACAGTGCACGCGAGGCGACACGATACGGTAACAGCGAGGGCCACGTACTGCAGTCAACCTGGCAAACCACGGAGTCCTCCAGCCTGCCCGAACACCGTAGCCACGGACATATCTAATGTGCCTAAGAGGCAAGACTGTATGCTTGGAACGATCTATTTCAAAAACAATGTGCAAATTATATTAAGCCATTTTCAGCTGAAATGTTTCAAGCATTAGGTTAGAGACGGGAAATGCAGGCTCGTACGAATAACACTGGACGACTCCGAATATTATTAGATTCAGTGTTAAACCACCCTAGACGCAGCGAGGCGATTCAAGAGTGAAGCTCAACCGAAAATAATATTACGCTTTTCATTAGTAGGAATATTTTATCTCGGCATTCCTGCCAGAAAAAATCGGTTGACTCAATGCGCTACTACTGGCGTAAAAAAGGCGTAAAGTATAGTAGGAGACACTCAAGTGGTCAGCCCCTTTTGTGTCCTTCCACCCGTGAGACACTAGAGATGTCCCGCGTACCATACTAGGTCGGCTATCTCGAAGGACAGCCCACCTCACGGGGCAGAAAGAGGAAAGTAGAGATCCTACCTAACTTTACAATACTAACCTCGTCAGCAGGAACTGCGGCAAGCTGCAACATCTCCTGCGGATAAGGCACTCTGGAACCTTGGGTGCGTGATGCCCAAACATATTGTGGCAGGGAAAGGGCCCGCCACAATATGCCCCTGAGGGCTGGACGACTCCGAAGAAAACTGAAGTGATCAGTTACCATATGTTCACGTAAGCAGTAAATGGATTGAAACTAGCGCGCGTTTACACCTGCAAGCTGAGGTCCAGAGTTGCGTCTTTCGGAAATTAAACCCTCTCCGCGTCCCCTGGCTGTGAAGAACGATCCAAGTTCATGACACCGTCACCGACTGCAGTGACGGGAGCGTCTACTAGCGGACCATCGCAGCGAAACACTTTATTCAAGAAGCAAAACGAATAAATTCCATTTACTCAATATCGAGTAACTGATTGTTACAAAGACGTCCGAAATAATTTTCCAGGAGAGGAACACTTTCTCGACAGCTCAGTAAAATGAGTAGGTGTAGGCCTACAAGAAAACATAAAAATTTCAGCATGATGTGAAGTGCAATGTACAACTCGGCAGCGTAGTCGCATACAAAGTAGCAGTGCGCTAAGGAAAAACAGAAAACGCGGGGTTCAGGTCTAGTAGTATGCGGGCTACGTTGAAGAACGTATTAGGTTAGGCTAGCTTAATTAAGATGGGTTCGGTTCAGTTAGAATAAGTGCCTAACTTCACTTATGAGCACATATACCTGTATCTCTACAGGCCACATACGTATTACACTGGCACCGAAAACAGTGCAGTTAGCCATGGCTGGGCTGGATGATCGCGGCTGGACGGAAGAGAGAGAAGAAGCTGCAGCAGCTGGCGCAGGACCCGTGCCCCCCAGTCGTGACTATGAAGAGAACTTAGCGCACTACAGCAACTGGTTAATTGTAGACACGACGCGAGGGCGCACCGCTGATGAGCAAAGCAGGGCACGGTGGCGCAACAGAGGCCGTAAACTATAAGGCTAAAAGCACGAGGCACGAGAGCAAGGGCAGCAAATGCCTCGCTTGCTCTCGGGTTTTCACGAACTCCGCACAACTGCAACAGTGCACGAGTTACACTGGTGACAACGGCCACTGAAATGTACACTTAAATTCCTCTCGAGACTTTCAAGCACCTATTTAAGTGCAACACAAGTATATACAATTGATATTTTGTAAATATACTTTCGCTGCCATGCACTCCACAGCCTACTATAAAAAGAAACAACAAATGCAGCAACCTCAATACATGTCCGGATGTAAATAAGAATTTTATTACATCTGTCAAGGAGGTTGTCTGTCAGCAACGTAACTCAAAAATTGTCGACGGTCTTGGTGAAGTTTGCAGGAACAGTTAGGAATGAAACGAGGAAGACAATTACTCAAATTTTTGATGATCGGTCCGTCGCTTTGTCTGTTCACAACATAACTCAAAAGATATTGACCTATCTTCATTAAATTTATAGGACCTGAATTGGAATGCCATGAGGAACAGGTGCTTAAATTTTCGTGGCCATCAGTCAGCCCATTTGCGTGCGTCTGTTTAATGACTACCATTGTCTTTTACCATTACGTAGCTTAGTGCAGGCTTACGCTCTTGGAGTGCAGCTCCAGCTATCTTTAGAATATTCCTATTCAAAATGGATAATCTGCCGCATACTACGTCACGTACAGGCTCTCCTGCGGTATAGTATGAGGCCTACATAAGATTCAGGGACTATCATTTAGGCTATAGACACCAATTCTAGCTGAACCAAACCAATATTATGGTGCACAAACAAAACTTATTCTAACCTAACCTACACAAGCACCAAGTAAAGTCTGGTATACAGTAAGTCACTCGGACCGCCGCCCCGTGCCCGCAAGCCAAGGCACTGAACGACTCGATGCTTTCTCGGCAAACAATGGTAGGACTATTTAATATTAATGACTTCTTTTTTATACCACTGGCAAGCTTTCCTCCAGTTCACTTCTTACCTTACTGCTGCATTTGCTACAGGTAAAAAATTGTTGAGGGACAATGTAAACTTCCCTTCATTCTTGCTATGGTGATTTTGCATTTTCTTTGAGAATGAAACCAAAATTTCAGCGATCGGATTACTTGCCATGCTACGAGGGTCATTCTGATATACTGAAACGAAGTACACGGGCAGAGGATCAGTAAATTTTCAAGTTGGGAATGACAGGTATTAAACTTGAATAAGAACGCAGGTTCAAATCACTACACGAGCTACATATATAATCAACTATTGCCTGCAGGTAGCAAATGTTACAGTTCGTACATTATAAATTGAACTTTTCACCCAATCGAGAATTTCAAGCATCCAATGAATTTATTCTTAACCGCGTGAACCTACAACAGCGAGGCACAAAGCACCCTGCTAATTGTTATTTCAATAATTCATAGTACTACCCATGTACGAGAATCCGGCTTTACAAAGCGCTGCGTGCGTACCGATGCGTTCCTGGCACTGGAATAACAATCCATTATTAATGATAATCCAGTCGATAAAGTGCAACGAGTAAAACCTTTAATATAGGACTCGTTGTATGCCTGATGCGGGATGCGTGGGCCAGTAAAAGCACAAATAGGCCTATGCTGATATGTAAGATAAGATTTACGTACAAACACCTAACCTATGAAACAATAAGCCAGCATGACTTCCGTGTAGGTCACGTTCCGCCACACACAAGAATGTGTAAATAGTATCAGCTCTTTTTTAGGCTTTCAAACAAGGTTGCGGAGTCCGATGGACAAAATTCCTCTCCAATTCAGACTCCTGGGCTTTACCATTTCCCGACTCAGACTCTTGAGTCCCACCGAGGTTCAAGACTTAGGACCTGCACCTCGGTGGTCAACCACCGAGGTGCCGAGACAATCTCCACAGGCCATCAAACAGAGGAAGGAGCAGCAAGCAGGAGCCAGGTATGACCTGACAGAGGAGGGAGAACAGTGATCCCATTGAGGAATGCATCATACTGCAGCAGTCTAAACATCACGCCCTCCTCGCCCAACACTAGGCTTTGACGTGACTGAAGAGTGTAAGCACGCATTACCTGACACCAATACATCGCAATCCCTTCAATAATCCAGATATGAGAAGTTTACGGAACAAGACCCTATCAAATTGTACAGGGCATGCTCTGCCCGCTCAAGGATCCAGCTCCTGAAACTTCTATGTTCCCAGATTACAAAAAAAAAAAAATTGCGGCAACGCAAGCCGGTTAGTCAACCAAGTCCTTCGATTGATATGCATTCAAAGACTGCAAATATATTCATATACTCATATATAGATCATGCATACAGTAAATTAGTTGTACGTACAGTACGTGAAGAATAATCGCACGAAAAATATATTTATAATTCGATGACACAAGAGACAAAGTATTTGCACGATGATAAGAGGAGGAATCGAAGAAAAGTGCAAAGATCCTGAAATCAAACACGTAATTTCCTGCACCTAAAGGTCAAATGGCACTTCAGATGCTCATTCAATACCTATCACGCCGATTGCAACACAGCTACGTAAGTGCATGCGCAAGGAAGTAATAAAACCATTCTTCCGCGGCATAACACCCATGCAACTGCACAATTAAGCTATTAACCTAAAGCTTACACCCAATAACAAGGAAATTGTGTGTTTTCACAAAGAACAGTACACACGCTATCATTTTGGAGTGCAAAGCTCTACGGTAAAGTCGACAAGACGAGAAGCCTTGTTTCCGGTCATGTGGAGATATTCGCAACGACATGCATATCGCTACCACTACGTGAAGATATACATTTCTGTAACCGACTGACGTATAT
The DNA here is from genome assembly GCA_001587735.2 of Parhyale hawaiensis. Taxonomy (NCBI): domain Eukaryota; kingdom Metazoa; phylum Arthropoda; class Malacostraca; order Amphipoda; family Hyalidae; genus Parhyale; species Parhyale hawaiensis. The sequence continues at coordinate 2,170,241 of LQNS02000304.1, forward strand.
ACTGAATAGCTAACCAAAATCAATATTTGTCATGCGGAAAGAAAAACAGTAATGTGCTACGCAGATGCAGCTATTGGCACGCGTTAAAATAAAGAATACAATATAATGGGCACGAGACTGCATATACATGTAACTACCTGTAAGTCTCTACTATACATTTACATCACTCGTTGAAGAACTCGGCCGTGAAAGAAATTCATGGATGCTCAGTAATATACCCCAGGAGCTTCGTAAGCCTACGGCAAAAATTCACAAAAAAAGACAAATAATCAAGCCAGGTTGCCCTATTTCAAGAAACACATACTCTTTAGGCTATCGATCATACTTGCGTGCATTCATGATCATCTCCTCTGTTAAGATTCTTCTCCCCTTCTTTGTTTTTTTTTCGTTCTTTTTCCTCTTTTTTTCCCTGTCCTCTATATCCTAGTAACATAACGGCAATAGCTCATAGAAGGCCGGGGCGTAAGTTCTCGTGTCTCTTTGGGAATGGGCCTATTGGTTCGTCTGCTGCCGCCTATCTAATCTAATCTTTAGAGAGTACGATATCTTGGGGGAACACCAGTTTCCAAATAAATATTCAAGTTGAAATGCCGTAGCAATGATGAGGATAATGAAAACGAAGCTTAGCACTCCCGCACACAACGTCCGTTACCGAGAAGACCCGACCCAGACTTCACGGTCAAGAGACACGTTCCTTTAACCATCGAAGGCCGCGGGCTGCACGCAAGCAAGGTCACAACTGTTAAATCGTAAAGATGGGTGGTGGAGGTAAACGGGCCGTGCAACAGCTCATATAATAACGGTATAGACTATGGCTGTGTTATTATACTGAAGTGACGACATGCCTCACGGGCCTCAGGTACATGCCACCCACCCTCCTGTGTGATATCATGGCTGTAAAAAGCTCGCGGTGGCGTCTGTGCAATGCAAATACTGCAGAAGGAGTACCCGTAGGAGATGTGCCGATACTAAAAAGATGTGCGAGAAAAAACAAACAGAACTATTTCTGGCTTGCATTCAATGAATGTCATGAGGTTGAGTACAGAAAATGAAAAGAAGAGCTTATAAATAAGAAAACACATCAGCACACAGGAATCGACTTCACCAAAGACAAAAACTCCACGACATGAGTTGTCACAGTAATAGAAATTCAACATTGGATCAAACGCATATTAAGCGAATGTGCACAAGAGAAAAACGCAACGTCTCACAGCTTGCGCTTCAGACAATTAACAGGATCTACATGGGCCACGATGCTGCCGTACTGTGTGCATCAAAACTACTGTATATCAAAACTGCGTATTTTCAAGAAGCCTCAGCACAGTCTATTATCACTTTGAACAGCAGCGAACTTACAAAATTACAAAACACAATGTGCTAATTGGAGCAAGAAAAGAGCACCAAGAACCAGGGAGCGCACGGCGGGGCTGACAACAGGGACGCCAAACTACGAAGGAGGAGAAACGCGGCCGTACGAGGCAGAGGCAGCATTCCTGCGGTACACTGAGCCGTGCAGTCGAAGTACGCAGTTCTGCACAGCACGTATATTGTATTCAGTGCTTGTTACTACACAGCAGTGCTACAAGCGCTGTGAGACGCTCGTGTGCAGGGATATAATGGCAGCCGTTACTGTAGCAATCTCTCTGAGCCATTGAATTATAATTGCCATTGACACTTTAGGGAGAACAATTGGCGGATCTACGTCCATTGCAATAAGCTAAGAATGGACTCTAAATTAGTACCCAACTGGCACCGGCATTAGGAAGAACGTACCACAGATACAGTACTCCACGAATGTCTCAACAGTAACATCACTCGATGGAAAATAATTAAAAGGGAGCGCCAATCCTGAAAGGTTAACTCCGCTGACTGCCTGCAACCGGACACGAAGTCCAAGCACGTGACTTAATGAGTGACTTTGGAACAGGTGTTCTCAGAATAGCGATACCTCCTGTAATACATGCTTCGGATAAAGCAATGATATAAATTAAGCAACACTTTCAAGATTTTTTATGATCAGCCACAGTAATTTTCATATTTTATACTATTTGGTTGTAGGAAAAGTCTTCGCGGCTTTTTTTTTTAAATTTCATTGAAAAAAAAACACGAGAACTTTCTATCTTGTCCAATACTAACAGCGTTTTCAACGCCTGTTCCAAAATCGTTATCGATATACTACGAGGCACAAGGTACATTCTTTTAATCATATTGGCTTATACGACATTATATCACCAGTTAACAGTTTCATCACCGACTATCATAATGCTCGATTTTTTTCAGGGGATGTGATCGAAGAAACGGCTGCACCTCTACAGATGCTAAATCGACCAAAGACCGAGAGGAGGAGTAGTAGCAGCAAATGCCTTCCTAAGTCAGGCTCATAAAGATGCAATCTGCGTGGTAATTAAGCCCCCTTAATAGGTAAGACCAAGGGATAATGACTTCAGGAACAGGGCGGTCGTCAATAGGCGAGTAGGTACTAACTACGATTATGTGGTGCAGTAGTCAGTCAGTGTCACAACTTGTCAGTGTCGGAACTTGGTAGTTTCTGATGCACGATGTACGGTGAGGAATATGATTTCGTACTTAACATAAAAATAGATCTAAAGGTCGAGATCCACGTCGTAACAAACATGCTTTAAAAACGCGTTCGTTTGGATCTGCGCTTAGCCTACGGTCTCAAAGTGATATCTGCTATAAATAAATGGCTTGTATTTGCATGAAGCGAAATACGCTGAAATTTGTAGTGCTGAAGAAAGCAGAAAATAATCATAGCTCGTAAAATTAGAGTACCTACTGTAGATATACAGTATTCAAGAAATTTCCCATCAGAACAGATAATCTCTAGCAACAAAGTGGCCGTATTTGAAATATATCTATATACAGTATATATATACGCGCTGTAATATAATAGAAGGCATAGACAATCTCCAGCCACGTGTGGACGAAAAAATCGTAGAATTTACCCACGCGGTCGACGGCCATTTGCATGCTATCACGGTACTGGCGGCAAACGGCAGGCCGCGCAGTTGCATTATTAAATTTTAAAATTCCTTTTCCTTCCGGCAATATAAAATGCTTTGATCAGCATAGGTGTTGCAGACTACCTACTGCAGTTAGTATTTTTTTTTTCTCATTTGAACACAGACTTTCACAATTTGAATAAGCTTAAGACTATAGGAGGATGGAAGAATCGTTCAAAATAGTCATCAATAAGAGCAAAAAGGAAAATTGTTGCACGAGGGGCGAAGTATCTCGTGCCGTCGCAGTAAACGGAGGGTGCTGATTGATAAGCAGAGCAATAAGTAGCAAAAAGGAACAAATTAACCCTTATATAAATTTATGTTTGAAGACGTGCATAAACGAAATACGCTAATACAAAATCAAAATATTTTCTACTTTCTTGTTGAAGTAAAAAAGAAAGTTATTTTGCATTCAATAAGCCCTTTTCGGAGATACTACCAAGAGTACCATTCAAATACATACAACAGAGGCGACGGCCGGATCGCTGCAGAGCCCTCATGCAACCCATAACGAAAAGCACGGCACAATTAATGTTCCAGTACTGCATGACCTATAAAGCTTCGTCTAACCGAACTCCAACGCTACTCAGATCTGCTCATGTTGAAATTCCTCACCAGCCCATAAGCTAATGGTAAGGAAACTAGAGAGGTTATCAGTTATGGCGGTTTATCAGGACCGGCCTCCTTATCTGCAGTGTGGTCAGGGAGGGCGAGCCATGCTGACCCTGCATGCAGTGCAACCCTGCAGTGGGGCCCACCCCGAGCTGCTACAGTCCAGTTACTATGGAGATGGGTGCAAAACTGACCTGCCAAACCGCACTCCATGGACCAAAGCTCGCCACGATCACGGAAAGCTGTAGGACACAGTCGGATTTAAATCGGATCATAACTGAAGTATCGGCCTCCTAAAAGTCCCAGACTCAAATGTTACGGCTGTGTTAATGCAGATTTTTGGTGTACTGACCAGGCCGCTGCAGCCTTCCGATAGGCTGACCGAACCAACAACGAAGAGGTAAATGAACGAATGGCATGTTGGTTGCACAACTTGCCTAATTAATGGATAGATAAAAAGTAAAATAAGAATTAGGTATGTAAACCATCGTATAGTGAAGGAAGGTGGGTAGTTATGCAGCAACTGCTTCATTGAACTTGCTTTCATATGTACATAGAGCACACAAATGTTTTATTGTGCCATAACGGTATATTATGGCACCACGGCTCGATTGCATGCGAATGAATGAAGAGCTATGCAAGCATGTAATTGGTACAGTCAAATTCGCATTTATTGCCAAAGCATCTTAGCCACTTAGCGTATCAATTGATGTCTGCATTATCCATAATTCGAAAACTGACATGAACTTGGTGACCAAGGCATACATTGGAACTCGTCATTGTATAATAAACAGAGGATATTACTAACCTGGATCATGATGAGGAGTGTGGTAAGGCGATGACTGAAGACTAACACTTTTGGAGCCCGATAACCTCATGGAGCGTCTCTGGGGACTGCGGTACGGTGCGAAGTGCGAAGACGTGGCGTGAGTGTGTCGTCTGGGTCGAGAGGTCAGGGAATTATTGATGAGCTTATCAAATATCATAATCCAATCGTCCTCTGCAGACCACATGGACTCGAGCTGCTGGATGGACTCCTCGAGTTCTTCTCTGGATTTTCGAGGCTGAATGGTACGACTAGATCCAGCAGTGCTGGTAGACAGGCCTGATATGTCAGAGAGACGCGACACACCTGATGAATTGGAGCTCTGAGACAGAGCCGACAGTGAAGATACTCCTGACTTGCGGGACAGAGTCGAAGCGAAACTCATGCCAGAGTAACGGGACAGGCCCGACAAGCTTGAAAAATCCGTGGCCGCGGAGTAAGACGACACCGCTGACACAGCAGACATGGCCGAAAGAGTCGAGGCATCACTCTTCCTAGATGTATTCGACCCCATGGAATCGGATCGCGCAAGTGTAACGGCACGACCAGAGTCTTGGGAAGACCTGCTCCTGCTTACACCAATGCAGTCATGATGGGGGCCCTCTTCATCAGACAAGGCATTGAGAGGAACTGGGGTGCTCGATCTAGCCACTACCGGAACCACATTAGAGAAGGAATCAAAGAAGTTGGGTGGAGTGTTACTGCTTGGCGGGTTGGGTGGAGTGCCATCGCCATCAGTCATTGCGTCTTGAGAGGACGCGATAATGGGCTGCTGTCGAGACGGCGAGTGTCGGCAGGAGGACGGAGGGGTACACTGCTCGGGGGTACAGCCATGCTGGCCTATGCCCAGCTCGCTGCTGTGCCCGCTGTCCAGGGACCCCAAGGATCCAAACGAACATTGCAGACTCAAAGTGGGAGTGACGGATCCACTGGAGTGCTTACGAGTCCTACATTGGCTTTGATGGTCGACAGCACCGCTATCACAGCTGTCCAGTCTGTCGTAACTGGAACCTCCCTTGTCGAGTGCTTCCGATGACTGCGTATCGGAAACATCCAATAGTCGCCCATCACTCATGTTGGGACTGCCAGACGGCATCTTGTAACAGCTACACAACACTCATATCGAAACACAGACGAGTCACAAACAACGAATTTTTGAAACTACTGATAATAAAGTATATCTAGCCAAGCTCAACGTTCTCTTAAACTAATGACACTGAAAACGGAAAAGCAAAAAAAAAGGATAATAACACGTTGCTTTGCCAAACCTGCGCAGCGTGTAGTCTTACGCTACGGCTGTTTTATGGTCGCTCGGCGAACATTACATAGTCCCCAGCCAACTCAACCAAAAAAAGAAACAAGTCATGGCATCATAGTGATCCAAATTCAGTACTATGTTTACATTACAACTAAAGGCCCAAAACTAGAAACTAGACTATCAATTAAACTATGTTGTACATAGAGTGTAGCAACTCCTTATACATTCTCCTAAAGGCTCAAATGAAAAAAATTCTCAACTCTACAGCGAACAAGGTTGTTCAGGAAAACTAGGTGATAATTTACCTCATTTCAGAGAGAAATTATTGCTGCGACATCCTGTAGCTATTAATTTTCAAAAGAATAAGCTCATGATTGTCTAAGTAGCATTATAGTCTCGTTAATGGTGTCAAGATGTCAGAGAACTTGCATCAACGAATTGGAATATTTATAACTGATACTCCGTTAGCTTAGCTTCGAGAGAAATTTTTGTATGAAGATCTAAATCGAAGTGAAATTGCTGGAACTAACAATCAACACTTAAGCTGTTTGGAAAGACAGTAACTCAGTTTGCATGCCTGTTATGCGTGGAAATTGTAATGCGAGGCAATGCAACCAGAATATGCCTGGTCCCTGAAAAATAGTCGAAATGATTAGCTATTAAGACATTAACAGTTGTTCAAAAAGAGTACGGTACTCCACAAATAACTTTAAATTTTTCCAAAGTTAGGGAGGACTGAAGAGTTTTGGCCGTCGCTGTATGCCTATCTAATTATCACAGATATTCCCATTTCTACTTTAAAACGACAACGTACCTTCACCGAGCAGTCGATCCCGAGCACTATCTACAGATATTTAAATGCATATTTTAATGTCCACGACCGCGATGGAGCGAGAGACGAAAATGGGAGGAAAATGCCACATACTAAGGTACGGTACCTGGTCTGCACACACCATCCCCCCCCCCCCTTCCCCTCCCACTGCATGGACGTGGCGACCACTTTTCATTTGAAACCAGATCTACTTCACCGCTAAGGAAACTGCAAATTTAGTGCAAAGAATCTATATTAGCCTGAGATAACAATCGCAGCTATATCCACTACCCACCTGTGTTATGTAAGATATAACACGAAAGATATGGAATGACTTTTTTATCATGGGTCACAAGACGAATGCGAAGACCAGACTGTGTGCCATCAACAATATGTTGATAAATTAACAAAGGACATAGAAGCTGAGAATTCGCTGTAGCGAAGATGCTACAGGAGGGTCGTGGACGTCATGATGAGCCGATGTTTCACTGGCTCCGCGCTTCTCTTAATCTGCTATATTGACAAGCTAGCTACTACTTGTAAGATCTCAATGAATATTTACGATTTTCAGTCTTGCCCATAGTTCTTTTAGACATTCAAAGCAACTTCATGGGAAGGATATATGCACTACACTGCACAGATGCATATTAATGCAAAATATAAATATGACCAAGCTAGTCACGGCAAGCTTGGTTCACTAAAAATGCCGCAACTGGATATAGCCTGAGGCTCCAAATATGTATTGGACATTTGACTATCAGCGAGTTGACAGTTCTGCGGTAAATTTCGCATTTCACAAAATATATAAAATGAGACGATTACAAAGTCTTCAGCAGGCACATTGCATCCGGCACCCAGCTAATATCGAGTGACCGAGTCTGTATCATAACATACAAATAGTGGCCCCTCAGCTCCACCAACAATTTTCCCCAATCAAAAGTAGGTATTTCCGCAAAGCTCTCTCTACACTAAGCCACAAAGGATAAGTGAACAGAATTGGCCACTCAAATTTTGGTCGCTGTCTATGAACCACCTCCCTTCACGGTCTTGCAACTTCATGTTCCTGGGACCTGTATAAAGAACTTTCGTTCATTCTCAGCAAAGCTGTGGTCCCACCAATTGCCGAAATATCAGGAAACCCGTACGCTGGGGCCATACATTGTCACCAGTCTCGTGATGCTTTAGTGACCGAATAACCAAGTATCAGTGCAGTATCAGCACCACGTGAGACTACAGCAGATATATATATGTACTAGAGTAGTTCGGTAGCAGCCTCTCGTTTATACATGTACGGTTAAAGATAATGCCATATTGTAAGTTTATAATAGTTTTATTCATTGGCTCCAATTGTCGCAATTTTAAAACGTTTCCATCACCGGTCAAGTAGAAGAGCTGTGCTGTGGTGCGGTCTTCATACTTCTGTTGCGTAGTGGTGCTAGTTGCCTTGCCGCTCGGTTTCGGTGTAGTTTAAAATGTTGTCGACGCGTTTCGACCCTTTCAAGTGGTCATCTTCAGGTTGTTTTGTGGACGGCAGGGGATGTTTATTTGATGTCGAATCTGCTTGCGCTTCACGAGTTCATAAATAGGGGTAACCTTCTCGCTACAATATCAGATTTTACACCATTCGACATCAAATAAACATCCCCTGCCGTCCACAAAACAACCTGAAGATGACCACTTGAAAGGGTCGAAACGCGTCGACAACATTTTAGACTACACCGAAACCGAGCGGCAAGGCAACTAGCACCACTACGCAACAGAAGTATGAAGACCGCACCACAGCACAGCTCTTCTACTTGACCGGTGATGGAAACGTTTTAAAATTGCGACAATTGGAGCCAATGAATAAAACTATTATAAACTTTCAATATGGCATTATCTTTAACCGTACATATATAAGTATAGGAACGTAGTTTCCTAATGCGAGAAGCTGCTCGAGCAATACCGGTGACTACGAGTTAATATGATACATCATTTTAGAAACCGACTGCGCCTATTTAGGAATGACTTCCGCCAAAACTATTGGAAAACGAATTCTTCTATGGTTAATGATTGGTGTCCATCACGACAGTTTCGGAAAATTCAAAATAACTGAGATTTAAACTTATATTTTTATCGAAACTAACACAATGAAGCATGCTATAAAGAGGTTACTTAATTATGAATCCTTGACATTTTCGGAACCCTTTAAGCAAATCCTGACTGAACACAAAAATTAGAAATATCGACCCCTCACGTTATGAACAATATTAATAGACGTGGTACACAAAATTGGAACGTGAAACAGTTGACGCAAATAGCTGGCATTTCTTGAAAGCAAATCGTAAAAGCCTCAAAGAGCTGCAATCCATACATGCCACGCACGGGTCAGCATCGGAACAGGTTTGCCAAGGGCTCCATAGAAGGGCCTCAATAAACAATGAGGCTTATCTCGCCATCACAAATACACTAAATTGCGCGCAAACAATTGGGCTTCGAGGCGTCTAACCGAGCTGCTATTGAACAATGGAAATAGTCACTGGTACAGTAATGCTATAATTGCCTTAGCTAAACACTCACAGGTAAGACCATATACGAAATACAAGAAGGGGGAAAGCCAGCTAAGAATTTGGGATGAACCGCTAACATGCAGAACTGAGATATTTTTATTATTTTAATTTTTGGAGTTGCGGAAAGATTGTTACTAGAAGGTTCGCTACGGAGATCATTTCTGGTTTTTACATGATGAGTTCCAATGTTACATGCTCAATAACAGATTTTAAAAAATCGTGAGTTACAATTGACGTCGACGTACAAAAGTCAAAATAGTTTTCTGTTGACGGGTTACTTAGACTTGCAAATATTGCAACACTTGATATGGACAATAATCAGACACCACAACCACAGCATGCTTGCCAAGCTGCCAAACATGGTGGTGGACGTTTTCGAGTGTACGTAGAACATTTCACAACTGCGCGTGTGAGTACGACATATTCTAATACAAATAGCCCCATCCTGCGAGAATAAGAATGAGACTGCACGAAGCAACAGGAGCATTAGACAAAAACCTTGGGAAGGCGATAGGGAACCACCTTACGCACATGGTGAGCCCTTATCTTAGATATGCAGAACGCACATGTTCAGGTCACCCTGATTAGATCGTCTTGTACCGCGGTCATCACGTCTTCTAACAGCTGAGAAAATGGCATCTAAACTAACTGTGAGCAATTCAAATAATGACTTAGCGATACTGACAACGGATAATTCAATTCACCTGAGTTGCTTATAGTAAACCAGGGCAGAAAAAAGCGTTAAAAGTTACGTAGCTACTAAGAAAAGCGAGAGGAATTTTGTTTTTTAGTGTTACTGCCTGCACGATGAAAGGTAATGGAGAGAATTGCAAAACTTGAAAAATCATTCCTCATATCACTTCACCAAATGAAGTTAGCTAAAATTTTGAGCTCATACCAACAAATAAGAACTGAAAACCCATGCGACGAAAGAGCTGAAATAGAAAACTAATGTTGAAAACTTGCAATCTACGAGAATATTCAAGCTTCAGCATGATGGCAATGTAGAAATAAAGGTATAGGTATAAGACGAAGACAGTATGAAGAGACGGAGCTGCAGTATACACGCAAGACTACAGTATAGCTTTACCATCCCACACACAGAGGGCTGTAGCGCCAGTACAAAACAAACTTGGAATGGAATGCACGTGAGGAGAATTAAGTAAAGGAAGCCTGAGGCCTCAACAAACAGGAGACACAAAGTTAGCTGAGCTCAGTGAGACCAAAAAGCTGTCCACAGCCCTAAAGTGAAGCCGCATGGCCGAGCAAAAACACATCGCCACTTTAATGTTTCCTCGGAGCAAAGCAGAGCCTCTGACCGGAATAATGCAGCCGAGGTGACAGACGGATCCTCCTGCCTGGTGGCTACGTGGAAACGAGCGAGCTCCCTGT
>LQNS02000304.1:2180733-2195437 GCA_001587735.2 Parhyale hawaiensis
CTCCTCGCATGCCGCTCCTCGTGGTGACGCCGGCTACAATTCTGCCAAGGTATTGTTCTGAAATGACACGGACGGCGGTATGGACGACTTGCTTCTCTCCAGTCTCTAGCATAAAGATTTCTATAACAAATCAGTATCGAACCAACAGACTTAACTCTTTGCCATTAGGAACGCGCTATTGCAGGTTGCTTTTACTTGAATGAGTACAGGCTCACTCTCCAGCGGGACCTGCACCTCACAGAAATTATATTGAGGTTTTATTAATATCACCTCATACCTATAGTACCATAATATCTCACAAGACTAAGGCTGCAGGGCCAGAACAGGAGGAAATAGCTCGGCAGCACCGCAAGCGCGGGAAGGGTGTGGTCAGTTGGAAAATTTTGCAGCCTCGTTTAGGTAGAGGCTGATGACTGCCAAATTTGCTGGAGCGGCTAACCAGACATTAGGCCACTAATGCTGACAGCTCCGTTGACGGTTGATTAGACAGCAAGTGTACGTACGTTAACTCTACACAGGAGAAGTCACAAACATAGCATCATTTGAAGTGATGGGTGTGTTTTTCGAGCGTACACTAATGTTCAACACACTCTTCACTGACGTCCATGACGAGTTGGTAGAAAGCAAAGAAAACCCGTAAAAGCCACAACTACAGATGTAGCTGGCGTAAGTGGCTTTGTTCCCAAGGAAGCGTAACACACACTTTCGTCTTCCAGTAGATAGAAATAACCACATATTTCTTTAGATAAAGAATCTAACTCAGAACAGCACCACTACTGAGCAAAACGTTTAGCAAGAATTCATATATTGAAATACATCAAGAAGTGACCAATATAAATAGCCCTTAGTTAAGATAGGAAGACTGCCTCATGCAGTCGATTGTTTACTAATCATTTGCGAAGAAAAAATAGTAAAATCTGCGGTCCGCGAGGCCCTACTGCATAAGCAACTCATAATATATACAGACTTTTACTGCACGGTAGTATAGTGACAGGCAGTGGTGGGGATTAGTTCTACTGTCATATACATATTACAGTACGTCCCAAAACTATAATTATGTTTACTGTGATGACCGCTTCTTTGTTAGTTACACTGATAGGCCTAAATTGTGAAATTCTCAATAACGACATCGATCATACTAACTTTTGGTGTAAACAGAGATTTTGATAACCGAAGTTTTAAGAAACAATCGGACGACCATCACAGCTAGTACCGTACGAAGAAGCCATTCGAGGGTTTGCAGTGACATAGCTATTCAACAGAATGTGTTTACAGAACCGAGTCACTCAACACAGTAGGTAAGATGATATGGGTGGGCCCTGCATGCATGCAAAACTCCGCTAACAAAGTGTACCAGGTCATTCACTGCTCGGACGCCACGACACAGGAGGAAAATTTCCTTGCACAACATCACTTCTGGTCTCGTGGTGGCACCAAACCCTGCCGCTACGCACCACACACTTCACTTCCAGCAGGTACTTTTTCAATCAGTAAGAAATGGTAAACAATCTCACGAGTTAACGCAGAGTGTAATATTTTAATTACCGCAACCGCCTTGCAAGAAAAGTAAAGAGCTGTGCCTCGGTAACTTTAGAAAATAGTTCTCACAAGAAGCAAAATTAGCATCAAAACATGCCGGTATGAATAGACTAGAGTACATCCGGTAATGAGTACCAGTATACGAGCAGTACGGCTGGTGCTCATAGCAGGAGCCGCACGGACGGCTAGAGAACACAGCCCCCGCAATACGACCACCTGCTTTGCAACACGCCAGCGACACACTGAGAGGGAGAGCCGGTCCCTGCTCCCGGAGCCTCGTCAGCTGACTACCGTAACTGTATACGTACGCAAACTGCAGCTGAAATGACCGGTGGCACGGTAACTGTCCAGCTTTTGAACAGCAGTTAGGGAATAAGTAATCATCCATCATTATCAGGGCCCCAGAGTCGCGTCGATGCTTTCGGCTGCAAAAGCACACCATGGTCTTCCTCTTCCGTTGTAAGTTACTTCTGCCCTTATTTAGCCCAGCTGATCGGTGCAGTTGCACTCAAACCAATGTCTCTGGGCACAATTGTGGCTCAACTTCAATACCTATGCTGTTGAATTATAGCCTGAAGAGAGCTATGCAAATGGAACTTATTTAAAGAAGGAGACATTTTAGCTCACCGGAGCACAAATAATAATACAGGCATCACGTGAAGGAGTTCTTGACAGCGGTCGATTTCTGAAACATAGACTGAAGCTCCGCAGTGTTATCATTGGCGTATTTCTTTCAAGGAGTACAGGAATGAGCTTGCACCCCGTAGTAGATCGTACTAGCGCTTCAGTGGCACACTGCCTATATCGGGCCGAACTATTCCTGTTTAACCACAGGTTAGTGCGCCGACTTAGGCGTGTTTTAAATTGCCAATGATTTTTGCCGCGGCTTCTCTGGCGGTAGGTCTCAGAGTGGTCAGTGCGCTACTGCATGAGAGGAAAAAGCGCAAGTTGAGCTCGATATGGCTATGTGTACGCAATATCTCAATCGCTGGCACCCCGTTCGAGCTGGACAAGGCAATGCAAGTATTATTTTGAGCAAGTTCGTGCAATGTAACGCATGCTCTCTTGGCATCTTGGATGGCAACGCCCTTGTGTGTTGCAATATTTTAGTAACCCCTCTTGCCACTTACAAGCAGTAATAGTGAGTTTACTTTTGCCACGTATGTAATCGGAAACATTACTTATTTACTGCAGTTAGAATATTTATTGACGATTTATTGACAGAGTACATACGGTAGTAGTCAATGTGCCAGATTCGTGCTACTGACTTGCACGAGTCAACCTAAGCTAAATCCACATGTCTTAACTCAATAGTGCTACATAAACCGAAGGTTTCAGGTCGGCTCAAACGTACTCGAGTTGCTTCTAACAATTGTAATAAGACTCAAAAATGCGAAACCAACACTGCTGCCTAAGGTTTCGGTCGAGTGAAAATAGCTCAACTCGACTTAAGACGAGCCATCGAAAATGCGCCCAAAGTTGCCATACTTTAACCCTTTAGCTACTGGGCAACAAGACACTGCATATGGTCACTTCCCGGGAGAGGGTTAGAATCATGCATGGCATGCATAACTTTAAATGTCTGTGCACTTTCATTCTTGAGAAAAAGTAACATTTCGTACATATACTCAATCAGATCTAAAAACAATGGAGCGTACCTATGCGTAGGGATTGCTTGCTTCTGCTCCCAACCATACGTCCGTAACTCTTGTAAACGACTCCAGGTTAAAGAAAATTATTAAATTTACGACAAACCAGGACAACTTTAGCGCTGTTGGGGCCTCTGCAAGAAGGTAACTACCCATCAACAGAACATTTTACCTACAGCTGCGCGTGAAACATCACCTAATTTTCTTTGACTTATTAGCTGCAAGTATTTCATCACATACATGAGTGAATCTCAACCTCCTTTAGTGATATGACTTTACGACAAATTTTCAAGAGAAGAATATACGGACAACGACTGCACGACTGTCACTTTAAGGCACATATTTATGAAAACTGGAAAACATCAGCCTCAATTGACGTATAGAGAACATACCGATTCAAACGTGACACATGTCATTAACTAACACTGTTACCTCACATTTATGAGCCAGTTATAAGTGCATAACTGAGTGTTCAAATGCCTTTTAAGATACGGTACTTCATTACTATTAATAGTTTACCTTCCACTATTGTTGTTATAACGGGAAGCGCGAAGAAACGAATTTCTCTATTTCAATTCGATGTAGCGCTGACATCAAATTGGCCTCAAAAACTCTGCAGAAATTCTACCTAAAAATCAACTATGGATGTTTTTAAAAGGAGTAGTGAGAAATCGTTCTATTGCATTGTCTATTAAATATAAATGTTTTGCTATACCGCCCGATCACAGGTATAAGAGTTCTCAGCGGCACCGGTCCGTGTAGTAGCAACCGGATCGAGACGGCACTCATTTTTAGTACCTTTACTTAAAAGATAACCTACATAAACCATGGTCTAGACACGTTCACATATCTAATTAATAAAAAAAAACATTAAACCTAACACGCATTAAGATATTGTTTAGGAGAATAAGAAACTAAAACAACAAAAACCGTTAAGTTCCGCTTTACGTAAAAAATGAGATACCTAGATTGGTACGATAAGATAGCAATCAAAGTCCGACAGAAACGTACCTAATTACACAAGCCAGTTGCCGCTACTGAAGCGTGGAACCAACGGTAAAGTCACAAATTTTCCAACAAACGCAACTTCTAACTAATAATATAAGGGGAAAGATACCAAACTAGGTGAAACAGAAGCAACGGAAAGTCAGTGTTTTTATTATCTATCAACACACCAAACTCTTTTCCTCCATGTCGATAGCTGCTCTTGAGGTTTCAACACTTAGGCTGAGCTGCTTCGTTACTATGGTTCGTACTCCTATAGCATCCTATTACTACGGAGAAAGAATCCTTGTAGCGAAGTAACACAGCCTGAGTAAAATACGAGTAATCCTACTTTAGGAAGGCTGTACTATTTCGAAATAAAGTTGCAATGTTGTACTACATTCATGCGGATATCAGCCTTTATTGTAGCGAGGTTGCGAGCTTATTCATATAGGGGTTGAAGTGCCCTCCATATACAAACTGCAAAAACGATATTGTAACTCGTATACGTACAAATAGACCATGCAGAACTTCAATTGTAAGCCCTTGATACTAAACTGAAGATATACGATTTGGCAGTAATCATAAGGCGAGTGTACTTATAATTTTTAGCGGTCTCCTGTTTATCGGATGATCCAGCTAGAGCTAGATTAATTCTTCTGGACTACACGCCACAAGTCGAAAACGTCTATGTAACAATTGGTAACCACAAGGATGCAGAGGCAACCCACCGTAAAGAAATGCGGCTAAACAAGCTCCTCCCATGTCGAGAATCTCCGCTAACAAGAAGGGCGGAGCTTACCATGAGACATACTGTAGAACACATCGTTACTGCACAAGCAGAACGCAAACCACCTATACCCAGTACTGAACTGACTCGTGAAGTGACAGGACTACCAACTGCTTTCGAAATGGATCCCCAGCGCTCGACTTCGTAAGTACACATAATTAACTCTTCAGTGCCAACGTTCCCACATTGGGCACATAATATGAAATATTGTTCCAACAAAACAGCAGCAACATACATTAATTTTTCGAGGAGTGGTATGGTTCCATTTTTTTCCGATAACGATGCCAATTTTTTATTACCAGTTGCCGTTGTGCCGATGCAAATTCCACTTTTTGTGCTTAATAGGTTTATTACACACGCACAGACACTTTGATACAATCATGGTTTAAACCAACCAAAAAACATGTTTTTTTTATTCAACTTTTTTGGTTTTTATTCATAAAGATTGCAAAATAAACAGTTGTACTTCTAGAGCGTATCAAATTTTGGTTACACAACTGAAAGGATAAGTTAATAAGTTTCTTTTCAGGAATCCGGTTTGAGTGTTAGGACAGTTAGGGTCAACTATTACTTTGTTTACTAAAAACCTATAACTTATTGAATTTTGTGTCATTTCATTTCAGAGAAGCATGCCTAATTATATTCTGGTAAGCTAGAAGCTACTGAAAATTAGAAGTAATAGTTATATAGTTAATATTAAATAGCTAGAGAGCTTATGAAAAGTATGTAGGCATATAGCTATTTCACTTTCTTCAGTTCATTACTCTGCTCTTAATTAGCTAGAAGGTAGCTATTTCTATCAAAATGCCTTCGTACATGGGAGTTTTTCTACGTTTTCAGAGGATTTTATAGCGGTTTCATTTTCTGTAGTTCATAACTCGGTTATCAATCACCTAGAAGCTTGCTATTTCTGTCAAGTTGTATTTGTAATTTGAAGTGTTTTCAAGCTTTTCAAAGGATTTTATGGTGCAGTTATAAATCATAGCATATCCGCAGTTTGCATATTAGATGTAGCCATAGCAAATACAGGTACTCTGCTAACTGGTTGTTCGTAACCCCTCCATCTTAAAATCATTCTTCTAGAAAAGGAAATGGACTAAAACTGTTGATGATTAGCTAGCTACATGTGTCTACACAGCAGAAAACCCTTTATTTAAATGTTGGATAAAATTCCTAAAACACTGGAAAAATAAACAGAATATTAAAAGAAAAATAAAATAAAAAACACGGGTTTTTTCGGTTTCAACCAAAAACCCATGGCTTATGGTTTAAACAAAGAAAAACATGGCTTTTGCCAACTCTGGATGCACACACGAACAAACAAACAGATCATCACGAAATTTGGTCATTTACTCTTCGTAATAAACTTAACAACTCATGTAAATTTCATGAAAATCCGTCCATAACTTAAGTTATGACATTGACAAAAATGAGGCAGAAAAACAAACAAACGGATGGACGGATCTTCACCAAAAAGTTAATCATCTGTTCCTCTTTACATACTTAACAATCCCTGTAAATTTCATCCAAATCCGTACATAACTTTTTGAGGAATTTTGATGACAGAGTAACACAAAGCTAGAGACTAACAGACAGACCGACAACCCCGACAAGAACATAACCTCCACGGCGGAGGTAATTAAACATGAAACTCACAGCATCCCACTGTACAACTGTAAAGACAACATTGAAAACTAATTACTAATGACACATAAATAAAACTTATAGCTTATAGTATATTACTATTAGTAACATACTCTGCAGATGGCAGAGGCATCAGTAAAGGGCTAGTGCTCACATTTGTTCTTGAATTTGGTGCGCATTACATACTAGCTACAGAGTTGAGTAACTATAGTAGCTATCTATATTGTGTTACCTTATGTTATAATGTAACCGAGCTTATAACTGAGTAATGAATGTTTTGACATGGTCTCTGTTGATGATATTTTTATTCGTATTTGATTTTTTTCACATATATAGTCACTCAATAGGCCTTTCCTCAATGGAAAACTACTCAATATAGATGAAAAACACCATGTATTATCTCACAGTTCAAGATTATTTCAGTTATGACCACTTTCACGATCTATGATTCAAGAAACATATCTCAAACCATAATTTAATAGATTTCTTGCGGGTATAATTGAGCTTCAAATTGCAAGATAAATGTATTACAATACAGACTATATTTAGTATTTTTCATTACAAACATTTAATATTGCCAGCATCAACCTGCTTGGTAAAACTGCAATTAAAACCTTAACACGTCACTTTCAGCTTATAGGTGTGAGCACACTTCTTAGAGGTGTGAATGTGTTGGGGTGGGGGTTATTATTTATTTGGATTATAACTCAGGCTCTACCGTTGCTAAGCAGAACCCTTTCGTATCCAAGTCGGTAGATTTCGGCCGATTTCGGTAGATTTCGATGTTTAGGGTGACCCTACTATTACCAAACAGGGGCCAAAGAGCGGGCCGCAAAGCAGTGCAGTTCGTGTGATGGTATTACCCGATCTTTGTACCTAATGAAACTCTAGTAATAAGCTGTTCTTTGTGCACCATGTCCCTATCAGTAGCTAACACTGCATATTTATTTATTTTATTTGTACCTAGTCGAGGTGGTCCTAGCAAAGTAGGTGCTTTAAAGTACAGACAGAGCTGCTATAACGGCAGGGGCCCGTGTGCAACAAACAGCCGTTACAACGGCAGGGACGCATGTGCTACAAACAGCCGTTATTACGGCAGGGACCCGTGTGCTACAAACAGCCGTTATATATAAGAGACTGGAGCACGGAGCCGTTGTAGCTTTCAAGCCAATTAGGCATTTTTCGGGTTTTCTGTCGAAATTTTCGCAAAAAAAAATTTAATTGAAGTACAACTATTCAAGATTTTCTATGGCTAATGAAAGACATTATAAAATGATCCAAATTTCAATATTCATTCTAGACCAGTGTTTTTATTACAAATTTAGTGTGAATGGAATATCGTAGATAAAGCAAAAGCCTAACGAATAGAAATGAGATTTTGTCATCGAGATGAGAGGATTACAAGCATCCAGATGAGAGAATCAGTGCGTGTTCTTGGTTTGCTTGGCTTGTTTGTTTCTTATTCTTAGCCTGCAAACGCAAACGTATCGTTTACAGTGCATAGAATTTTCCCTTACTTTCATTTGTAATGCAAACTGTAATTCTAATTGCATTTTTTCGCATCTATAGGTAAAAACTTTCAAACCGGTGTCTCTCTTAATGGAGAATAATGTAATTTTAAGCACCTCCTTAATGACATGTAGGCTAGTCACTGTACCAGTAAAACTGTTGGCAACAAATGCTACTTCTCCCTTGTCATGTTAATATTACGAAGTAGTCACCTCAGGACTTTGTGCTCTTCATATATTGAGACTCATTGATGTGAGACTCGAGAGATACATGGATTTGTTATTACTATGTATGCAATGTACATATTAATGAACAAGCTTTATTATCGGGTAAAACACAAATAATACTAAAGCACTCTGAGAGCGCATACTTATACCTCTGCCAAGCGAGGCAACGGTAGCAAAAAATTCAAATTGACTCTAAAACCATGACTTTCTTTGCATCAACACCAAAAGCTAATCATTTGCGTCTTTTGATAGTAATAACAGCTTGTGCAATTTTCTTGAAGATCCGTTCATAACTTTTTGAGATATGCTGCTAACAAATATGACAAACATGAGTCAAACATACAAACGAACGAACCGATCTGCACCAAAATTTAATCATTATGTCTTTTAACATTACTAACAACCTTTATGAATTTCATAAAGATCCATTCATTATTTTTTTAGTTATTGTGCTACAAGCATATAATTAAAAACAGTGGCAAACGAACGAACAAACGGATCACAAAAATTTTGTCATTTACTCTTTGTGCTATATGTACCTAACAACTTACATGAATTTCATAAAAATCCGCCCATAACACTTTGGATTATGGCATTGAGAAAAATGAGACAGATAAACAAACGACGGATGGACGGATCTTCGCCAGAAGTAATTCATCTATTCCTCCAAACATACTTAACAATTCCTATAATTTTCGTCAAAATCGGTTCATAATTTTTTGAGTTATCTTGGTGACAGACAGATAGATAAACAAACAGAGACAAACCCGACGAAAACATAAGCTCCTTGGCGGAGGTAATGATGTATCTGCATAGCCACTAGAATTTAAATATAACTTTTTGTTTATAATATAAAAATCAGAAACAATGATTTTTTTTTTTTGTTTTATAGCTACTAGGGGGAAACGTGGAAAATCCACGGCTAGTTAATGTTCTCCCTGTATTAAACGTAGTCTACGTAGCAATCCTAGATAAGCTATTACACCTCATCTTAGTTTGACCTAATGCAGCTCTTCTAACCTACTCCATAAATAACACCCCCGACGAAGTGCGTCTAACTTTAAGTCTGCTGCACACATGAACGTTTCTTTTGTTAAAAATGTTCATATGTTGAGTCGTTAGGACTAATTGAGTAAAAAGGAAGTATCATGACAAACATTAATTAAAGTATGAGTAGCTATTTGAGCAACAATAAAACGTTCACGGTTTACGCAATCAGTTTCTTTGACGTCGTCAAAAAACACAAGCGAGGACCTTCAAGACTTTTCGGCTCAATTTTTATTAGCAGGGAAGAAGTGGCTATTACGTAACTTGAATTTGCCTAGGTGCAAAAGCTGAAACGGAATTCTGTAATCTTATAGAACCTATGGCCTCAATACAAGGAAACAGATAATATTTATCACCCGCGAATGAATCGATATCGTTTCCGTCCTGTATGCCCATGTTTGCATGAATGTATGTCTTTCCACAAAAAAGACTGCCGCCATTAATCGAGTCTCTTGAAAGCTGTCAAGTAGGTTGACCAAGATGTGAGAAATCTCGTAGCTACCGGCTTAGTGCCCAGCCCCTTCCCTTCTTCCACCGCGGGTGTCAGCCCTGCACCACAAAGTCCAACTACAGATATTCAGCCGTCAGACACGAATTGTTTTCTTCTAAGCATTACCAAGAATAAATCGTCACTTCCTCTAGCCAAATTCTCACAGTACCCTAAGCAGACCTGGAACAATAACCAGCGGCTACGTTAATGGTCACAGAGACCATACAGTAGTACGTGAGAACAACAAGCATGCGAGTTTTAAGTAAGCCTGTACCCACAAATGCGGCTTGACCACACTTAATGGAAAAATTTCTGACTCGAACACAGTGTTAAACAAAGACTTGCTTAATATTAACCCTGGGATGGAAAGCACGTTACCTGGACGAAAGTTCCTGTCTGACCACAACACCCGGTGATAATTACCAGGTGTACTGACCACGCTTAATACCGGGATCACATGCGCATTCACACGCCCCACTGTTTGCTAAGATATGCCGCAGCTCATGTGACATTTCAATACCCAGCTATCCTAATATAATAAAACAATTCGTGTATTTATGTATTCATTTATTTCGTGCCCGCTCTTAAGGAAATAGGCAAAAAATAGGCCAGGTTGCAGATTTCGTAATCAAGTTTCGTTTCCATGGAGACCGAAAACCAGGTTGCACCGTTGCATGAGAAAGCTAAAGCGAAATCGTCATCCCTTTATTATCTGAATGCAATTCTCGCCACGTTGGAGATTTTGGCGATCCTGTTTCCTTTTGATGGAATTCAGTAAGCAATACTTAGACCATATTGCACAAGAAGGCTAAACTTGGAATACGGTACTTATCGTTAACATTGAACGCAGTTGTTGCTGTTCCACCTTCTCTTGTCGTTCCCGTGGAGACTGATATTCATTACTTTTTCTCTACATCGAAATTATATATTTTTTTTCGGTTTACGATGTACACATTTATTTAGTAGAAAATCAGAGAAGCGTAGAGGAACAGAGATTTTCGGTGTAGTAGAGGTAGTAATTCTTCATTACAACGTCTTGGGGGCGAAAATTATGTTCTGCTAAAACTCTCTCTCATTGTGTTGTTGTTGTTATTATTATACTAGTGGACCCGCGCGCGAAAAAATTCACGCCATAATATTTTTTCATTAATATAGGCCGTTGCGGAATGTTCTCATCTCTGACATGCTTCATTCTCTTCATTGATCCTGCCTCAGTTTTTTCTCTCTGAAATGTCGCTTCATTATCCCGCACAAGTAGCTCTCGTTCAGATCTGTAACCTTTCTGCTTCAAGTCTTTCTAGACTGTACCGCATAGACGATTCATCTCTCTCCATGCATTCATGGTATGCGTACGGTGTGTTCGCTATGGATAATAAGACTCTAAATCTCTTAGTGCCGAGGGTCCGTTAGTAGGGTAGGGTAGAAGTGAAACTCGAAGACGGACTAAAGGATGTATTCCGAGTACTANCAGGCTGATAACTGAAGGGATGTTTCCCCGACTGAGGTGTATCTTAAAGTGCTGATGAGTGCTGGACGGCCAGCTTATTTATTACCTACCTAGGAAGGACACGCAGTAACAGATCTGCACAATGGCACGTCTTCGATCTTGAGACTGTAGTAGTTTCGTACTACTTATACGTTCCCTTATCTTCCTTCTTGATTAGGCTTGCGTCTTTAATAGTGAGAGGCAGAAAAATATCTTGAGTAAAATACTGCAATAAACTTGAATGTAACTCCAGCCAGCTTTTATGCATGTCAGTGCTCCGTTGTCAAGATACGGTCTTGCGAACTTGAACATCTGTTTCAGTGAAATTTCGAAATTTTGGGTCATGAAACAAAATTCGCACCTTCAGCGAACGACAGTGTGAGGGATGATATATGTGGTATGGAGCTGAAGGAGCACATGGTTGTGGACAGAAATACATGGAATAGAAAGATCTGCCTCAGCGACCCCCTTTGAACTGGAATAATACTGCTGTAGAAGAAAAAGTAACGACAGTAAGCTAGATGAAATAAATAATCGTCTACTGCCCGTGAAAAATCACCCCTTCAGAGCGCTTCGTTGACTGTAGCTATCTGCCGAATTTATACGTCGTGACCTGAGAGAAAAAAGTTATAAAATAGGACTCCAGAAGCTACATACCTAGTGTTCCAATTTCAAGAAGTGTTTCCAGCAAGAAGTGTCTTCAGATAAAGAGACGCGGATAAGCCGTCGGCCCGTCGCCATCTTCTGCAACCTGGTCGATTTGAAAAATCTGCAACCTGGCATATTTTTCGCCCATCATTTTCCTTCACAGCGGACATGAAATAAATACAAAAAGCGTTTTATTCTACAAGGATTCTTTGTTTTACCACCGCACCCACGTCATACGACGTAATCCAAGCAGTGAGACTCGTTTATTAGGTCGTTTTAACATGAGAAGGTTTTATCTCAGCATTCCTGCCGGCAAGTCTCGGTTGGCCGAGAATAGAAAAAGACACGAGAGAGTAGAAATGTTCTGTGGACTAGATCGGCTATCTCGATCGACAGCCCACCTCACGGAACAGAAGGTGAAATATAACGTCCCTAACTTTACAAAACTAACCTTCTCAGCAGGAACTGCGGCAAGCTGCAACATCTCCTGCTATCTCATTTTGTATTCTGGATGCGCAGCGGAAATGAAATTTAGGGATATTTCAGCGCTTACTTATACAGTTAATTTTTTATGTCATCTAAGGGATGGAAGGAGTGTGCTACAGATGAACTCAAGTGTGAAGTGTACTGCTCAGAAGAAAGCACGCATCTCTGACGATAATTTGAGTTGGCCGTCGTAGCGTTTTCCTCTAAGAGCATATTAGTAACGAAAGTATAATCAATGAAGAAGTGTAATCAGAAATTTCTTGCTGTCATTTTTGGCAGCACGGGCCCTGTAGTTTAAATATCAATCAACACAAAATAATAAACACCGTCGTGTGTTTATTTGTTTATATATTTATATGTAGATCGATGAGAAGCAGTTGAAGAAATTTTTAAACCCACGACGCGCGTTTCGCTGTTCTCCAGCTCGTCAGGTGGGAGGATCAAGTTGTTAAATTTAGTGTCTGCAATTTAATGTGCAGTTAACGCAGCGGACTGTAGTTGAAAATTGACAAAACATTTGCTTGTTTGGAAATTTCATTTATACGTTTAGAACAACCGGTATCATAGTAACACCTTCCTATGGTAACCTCTCTAAATTTCACAAGATTTCAAGAACTAAATTTAACAACTTTGACCCTCCCACCTGATGAACTGGAGAACAGCGAAACGCGCGTCGTGGGTATCAAAATTTCTTCAACTGCTTTTAATCGATCTACGATTGTGCCATCTGAAGAAAATGATATTTATACGTTGGTATGTTTCGGGTCACGCTCCTAAAGAAATAGATGAAAAATATGCCAGACTGCAGATTTTGTAATAGGTTGCGTTTTCATGGAGATCGGTGACCAGGTTGCAGATGACGAAAGTTGGCTAAATGTTCTCGCTTGAAACACTTCTTCACTTCTTGGAATCGAATGAATAGACATTACAGCTTCTCTTAGCGCGGCCATGCAGTCTTACTTCATAACTATCTTTATACATCGAACAATATATTTGTTCTCAGTTTACCACGTACAAATTCAGACGGAAATCAACGAAGGGCGGACAAGGCGATGATTTTTTTTCCCTGCAATAGGCATTTTTTTTCGCTTGCCGTGTTCCTTTTGACGGAGCTGATTCTCTATCTTGATGGCCTCAGCTGATTTCACTTCACCGCAAAAATCTTCGTTGCACTGAAGGCTGGTGGGGTATCACGGATAAGCGGCGGGTAATTCATTTAAATTCACTGAGCCTTGCTGCTTTCTAATGTAAGATTTTTTCCGCATGTAATCCATGGTGGGAAACGAAATTGTGCTTCTTACTTGAATTGAAAAAGAGAGCACCTATCTCTCATCTAAATTTGAGACAGCTGTTGTAGCGTATCCTACAGAAGCACATAAGTGACAAAGGTATATTGAATGAAGACTGGTCGTCTCAAATTCTTCGCTGTCATTCGTGACAGCGCGGCCACTCTAGTGATATAATAAATTAAAGGTGAGCAGATTAATGGGTATCGGTGAAACCGGTGCTTTTTGGCGAGCTGGTATCGACAAGCGACATATCGGCACACTTTTGCTGATGCCAATTCTCTGGTTAGACTAAATTGACCTCTTCACACTGGTCAACAGTCAAACAAATGTTCCAAGTTTTTTCAAAGGTTATAGGACAATTCTGATGCACTCAAACGTAAATGACACCAGCTTCTCTGTGGCAGATCAGATTTTTGTGATACACCGATTATCACCCGTTAACGAAGTGAGAAAGGTGATAATGTTTTAGTTGAAGATTGAAGTATATTTATACAGTACTAGCGGGACCCGTGGAATTCCACGGTTGAATAAAGACTTTGCATTCCAAAATGAACCAGCCCACGCTACACTATTGCAGTTTACCCCAGTTTAACCTAACGCTGCTCTTATAGCGTAACCACCCCGTCTGAGTAAACGTCCGTCGCTTATCGCTGACGAACTCATTCCCACTCAACAATGTTTGCATATCCATGTTTAATTGAGTCGTATAAGCTAACGTGACCGGTGGTAATGCTCCCACTATCGAAGCAATACGCCACTATAAAGCACCTAAACTTACTCATAAATACCACTTAATGTTGACAACTTCAGTCAAACGAAGAATGGGAACGTTACTTCCTACCCTTCTGATTACGCTGCTGTGGGTGCAGCTGGAACCCCTTAGAAATTCCACAGAACAGAAGCAATATTCTTCAGT
>LQNS02000304.1:2222900-2240276 GCA_001587735.2 Parhyale hawaiensis
TGTGGATGTTTGGAATGGTCTTGATGGCTCTGTCTTTGCTGGTGCTGGTATTGGCAGCTTTAAAGGATCTGTACACAGAGCTATTCTGTGATCTCGGATCTTCTTTTTTTCATTCTTTTGTTTTCTCCACCTGCTGGGCTGCTTGCGTGGGGGTTTGTTAACCTCATGGAGTTTCTCCGTTCCTACGTCGCCAGCCTGGTGTGATTTAATAATAATAATAATAACTACCTCACGCGTCTAAGTTTCTTAGGTACCTACGTTACTTTGCTTACACTCCATGAACTTCAATGTTGACGACAGTACCAGTGGTGCAAATACCTACCTACTAAGGTGATCGCATGCAACTTCTCGCTAGTCCCTAAAGTGACGAGAGGTACCAATTCCGCCACTGCCATGACGTGCGCAACTGTTGCAAGCGACGGGTGAGTGGTGCCACCACATACCGTATCATCTAGGCAGTACTGAAAATCAACTCATTTCATTCCCATATTTGGAAGATTAAATTGAAGTACTGTTGATCATAACGCATCAAGTACTGAGAAAGTCATTTCCAATCAGGGTTCAGCACTTATCCATGGGCTGAAAACTGTGCAGGAACACTTGAAGAGAAATTTACCTATTACGTACCAAAAAATACATAGACGTACAACTCACTATACTATAACCCCAAAACTATTGGCTGCGTTGCGAGGCTGAGAGTAGTATGCCCAATGGGATAGCCCATAGAAGCATTGCACGTTCTATAAGATGCATGGACTAATTGAGTTAAAGATCTCCAAACTGCAACTCACTTTGAGGGGTAACACAGACTAGTGAATTTTTTTTTTAGGTATTAGGAGGTCAATGCGCTGTCTGACTGTGAAGTGAGTGCCGAACGCGATATCCCATACAAACACAGCCTCACTTTAGTCTTTGATCCGACAAGGACGACGATCCATAAATTCAGAGAAAGCTAAGAGGACTTGTGGCGCTGTCCCTATATGAATTGTCCATATCGTTCATACCAAATGAAGGTCACGTCGAGCAATATCAACAATTTGCGAGATTATTATTATTAATTATTATATTGAGTAGTTTAAGTCTCCGTCTCCACAGCAACGGCGATCTAACAGAGGAAGAAGCAAGGGACGCATAGTGTGACGATAGACACGTGGAACCCATGCACGACGGTGTTCCCACACAGGATCAACGCGCATGGGAACAGCAAGTCGGGAAAGAAGAGTAAGAACAGATTGAAGAAAGATCAGTAGGAGTAAAAGATGGGAAGGAAGCAAAGTGGGATTTGCGAGATTAAAGGCACAACTTCTCATTGCTCAGTTTTCCCTATTTTATCACTTAATTGCAACCATCAACAATGCACCTAATTTACCGCTCGACTCATTATACCTAATACGTGGTAATAAACTTTGAATATACCCAAGAGCGGGGATGTGTTGTAACACTAGGTAACTCGCATAGGGACAGTATGTCCAGAGAGGACAAAGAACATAAAATTTCAATAGTAGGAGCATAATTGAAGAAGAAAGCAAAGTGGACCCGGAAGAAAGAGGCCCTCATGACCACAGTAAGACTAAACCATCCTGTAGGTTTTCCTGCGTCATCGTTTACAAGTACTCTACTTATAGTCTTTTTGTGCAAAGAATGTAAATTTTTTAGAAGTATAAAGTGAAACTGTTACCCTTGCTACAACATCATTTTGTCTTCCGATATGTTAATAAAGACCCAGCAGGTCAATAGGTTCAATACTTATCCCTATTAGGATAGCTAGCTATACAGTATATTACCTACTGACAATATAATGCCAATCCGGATCAAATTTTAGCGATTACTCAAATCGTTTTTAGACTTTCAACACGCCGTGGCGAGTGCAGTACCGTATCTAAGTGTCTGGGAGTGCTATTTTGTGGCTACAAATTGATTTAGCTTAAATTGACCAATTATAAGTAACTGCATATATTAAGCGATTAGGCAGTAGATTATACGTTACTAACTTAAGACTTATTGACATGTAACTACTACAGCAAAGAAACGAAAGCCCAAGAACAGAACAGCGCGCAAGGAATCAGCAAATCGACACAGAGGGGCCAACACAAAATAAAAAATCGTCACCAGACGAGGTAAAAAGGGAAGCAAATACGGTGTACTCGAACTAGAAAACTGTTCCGAGGGCCTGTTAAAACATGGGTAATCTATCGAGTCCCGTAGAGGTGCGACATCCTAAAGCCAGAACTTGGCAACCTAGCTAACCTTACACGGTGGGACCCGCCTACACCCCCTTAGGTGAGTCTAAAGCAACTAACAACAAACAGCTCACAGCGCGGACGTCTCCACTGTGACATTTGACGTCACACAAGATGAATACAATTGTGAGGGAAGTTTGTGGAGTCGGGAAATTCTGGGCATCAAGAGTCGGAGTCAAAACGTGGCAAGAAGCAGGAGTCGGAGTAGGTGAAAATTGGTCAATTTTGTCAAGAAAAGAATTTGAGTCTGATATCTTGGTGCTTTAAGGGGTCAGAGTCAGAAACTGGCAAACCAGAGTCAGAGTCTGACTCTGTCGAATCGATTCCGCACTCCTCTTAATTCTTGCTTTCATACCGTTACATATATGTTACACTTCATACAGTGTTGTTCCTATGAGAGGGCCAATGAAGTCACGGAAGAAAGGGTTAACAGGAGAATATTTTATAAGTCAAGGCACAATATTTACAGAAAATCCTAATAAATAAACTGCCAGAACTAACGAGACGTAAGGGCAAGAGCGCCTCGAGTCAGCAGACTGCAGCAGCTATTGCACACGTGGAACAAAAACACGCACCGGTGCCAGGCATAACACAAGTCCTGCCTGTACCCTACTTGCCCAGATTGCGTTACCTCGCAACAGAGGTTTTTTTTTCTCCACAGGTAACAATAGAAACCTACAGGGACTAATATTGGACAGAGGCCGGAGCCGAGGTTACCACAAATGATTCGGTGGGGACGGATCCAAGCTGGCCAGGGCGGCAAAAAATGGCCGTGTTTTATCAGTATTTGCTATAAACAGAAAAAAAATGGGAATTTTGCCGGGGCTGGCCGCTGGGGCTCGGGCCCGGGCCAGAGTTACCAAAAATGACATGGCCGGGAACAACCGAAGCCCGCGAAGGCAAAGGAGCATAAAAATGGCCACGGTAGATTTGGTTGGAGTCTCGCCGGTCAACAGTACAATTATACACAAATAACACAATAGGTCAATTAAGAAAAAATCAGGGATCAAAATAACACTTCCTCGTTAAACTAAGGCTATGTCAATTCTCTTTAGAATAATACTGTACCTACTATTTGCAGTGCGGCGGAATAGCTATTGCGCAGTCTCTAAATAGTTAATTAAGCTTGAGTTTTGCGTAGAGCAGACAGTAACTCCAGCAGATTCACTGCACCCCACTATGAACGATGCTTCTATAGAATGAATCTGGTCTCGACCAGCTCCACACTGGTGTTACCATTGCCAAGATAAGCCACAACGCAACATGACCTCACATAGAGACTTACTTTGCAGGTGGCACGGAGTATTTATTGGCCAAATCCATGCGAAGTCGGTCCCCATAATGTCTGTACGCCTCCACGAGTGTGTTGAAGGCGGTGTCTCTGACAGGAGCGCCCGGGTCGCTCATCAGCTTGACGATGTGGGGCAGCAGGCGTGAGATGGTCACTGCACCGGCACCGTGACTGCACACACCAATGAAAACTTAGTTGTGATGATGATGGTGGGGATTATTATTATATTAAGTTGTTTAGGCCTCCGTGTCCACAACCTGGCGATCTAACAGAGGAGATGCAAGGGACATATAGTATGACGATAAGAATATGGGGAACCCATGCACGAAGGTATGAATCAGCTTTAAAATTATTACAGCTCCGGTTACCAGTTCGTCTGCCCATTTTCTACAGGAGAATACAGGTACAGGTTGTGTACGGTACCTACTACCCCCAACGATAATGTACACTTAGCACAGTATAATATTAGGCAGTTAGCCTAGTCCTGCATCAAATGCGGTGTTACCATTGCAAAGGGAAAGTATTCGCTACAACAATATGTGAATGTATACTCCGCAAGACAGACAACAGAGAATGGACTTGATTACACAATGAAGAACAACCATCATCCCACTATGAACTAGGATGTGAAACAGAACACCAACTTCTACTACAACGATGAGAAAAGGACCACGTATCAACAGCTAAGGACATTAAAAAGTGTACGACAGGTATCATTTAATTAGAAGGTGACTAGGTCAATTGTTCCACAGACGCTATTTTGAGCTGCCTACAGTAGATGAGCTAGGACTGTAACGTGGCCGATGAACTTTAATGTCGAGAAATGTTCAGTACCGTAATACACGTAGGATCGGAACCGGAAAACTCCCCAGCCCAAATGGAAATGAACGGGACAGAATTAGCATTGGTCACCCAACAACATGACCTGGGAATAACTAACACTAACAAACTACAACACAGTCAACAAGTTGACATGAGTGTCAAAATGGCAAGCAGAGTAGCCTACTGGGATGCATTAGCTACTACGAATTTTTAGTGTAAATCCAAGCACATAATCATTCTGTTGAACAAAGCACTAGTACGCGCACATCAGTGCAACGTTATCGATAAAATAGCATCCAAAGTAGAGCAACACAATTGTACCTCAGCTGCGAAACAAACAAGCCATACGAATGTCGCCTACAGGAAGTGAGACTCATCTCTCTCGAGCAAGACGACTTACGGGGTAACTAGTACTTACGTACTAAAAACGGGATTTTTTGGCAGAGACGTTAATGATGGCCAGCGAAACAACGGCCAAAAATTCAAACCTAAATATTGAAGAACTACTCTAAGCCAGGAATTTTTCCCGTACCTCACCTCATAGTGAACAATTGGAATAGACTCCACTCTGGAGTCGGTGCAGAGACGGTGAATACACTAAAAATCATCTTACCAAACATTGGGGACAACACACTCAACAGCTACGGCTAGAAATAGTTCAGAAATCATAAACGCTCACTAGCCAAAGCTTCGGAGACATCCATTACCGTAGCTCTTGTGCCCCAACCAACTCGACGTCTCTGAGCTCGGCGGATCTGCAGTAGCTATATAATAAACAGTCCCTGCACGATCAGATCCTTGGCTGAGTTTATTCTCATCTTCTTTCCTTCCTCAGAAATCTAAATGATACTGACATAATGGCAATAGCTCACAGAGGGCCGGAGCGTAAGTCCCGGAAGCTCCCAGGCAATGGGCCTGATGGTTCGTCTAATACCAGCTATCTTATCTCCTGTGTAACAATGAGCAGTAGCAGTTGAAGCATTACTAACGGAGAAATAATCGGTTGCATTGCGCAGGATTCTCAGTGACTTACGTAAGTCGGCCGGAAGGTCTTACATATAACGCGAAGACAGAGGAGTTCTATTGGTCTCAAAGTGGCCAGTGCTCTACCACTGATAGTTATAGTTGGTATGTTTTAAGCCTCCGTTTTCAAGCAGAACGATCAGGGGAAAGAGCAAGGGACGTATAGTATGCCAAGCGAAACGGGGAACCAATGCACGAAGATGTTCCCACACAAGATCTACGTGAATAGGAAAAGCAAGTCGGGAAAGAAGAGGTAGAACAGAATTATCTATAATATTAATAGCGTTGTTCCTTCGTTCATTCCTTCCTTCCTTCCTTCGTGTGTTACGCCTGAATTCACTGTTCAACTCGCATTTGTCCTTACATGCGAAATCCGGTATCTGTGCTACAGCTAACACGAGAGGCAAATATATTGGCGAGTTTCGTCCTTCATTCTTCATTGTTTTGCGCTTTATTGAGTTCAGAAAGCTGGCGTATCTGTGATGCGGCTGGTGACTAATCTCTCGGCCACAGGCCAGGACTTTTCAATTGTTTATACACCGGAAAGTTTTAGGAATCAATTTTGGGGATCCTGTACCGTTGTATTCTGCCAAAGGAATTCCACGGGTCCAGTTAGACAGAGGGGCTTATAAATATAATCCACGGGCCACTTAGACATGGGCAGCTTCAGTAATTATCTGCAAAAAAGCTGGTCGTATAAGATAGGTATCATACATCGAATCTCGGTGTTGTTTGTGATGTTGACGGGGAATAAGCCATAGTACAATGCAAAGGTTCCATTGATCTTTCTGAAGCGCCCTAAGCCAAAGCGTGAACGTTTCATTGGTGCTGCTAACTTATATAAATATTCCATGGATCCAATCATACGCGGAGGTCAGCAGTTCTGTGCAGCCGAGGAAGGTCTTTTTAATAATTTTTATGCCCCTAGGCTCTTCTGAATGAACGGGTAGGGATCTGGAAAATTTACATGTGGGGGTGGGCACTAGGAGTGGCAGCCAGACACAAAAGCTAGGCCCTAAGCAGTACAGTTTTTTCAAGGCCTCATTTCCAGTGAGGAGCGCGTATAACTTTTTAGGGAGGGAGTGTCTCCCCACGATCCTCCCCTGACTACTCCATTGCAAGGAGTTGGGGATTTTATCAACCAAGAGGACGGACTTAATATATCACACATCAAGTCCCAGTGTTGAAAGTTTTACGGGTCTCTCTGAAAGGCCTTACAAAGCCGTAAAAGTTTCACGGGTCCAGCTAGTTATTATTATTATTTACGATTCATAGACGATCAATACCGATCTAAGATAATAGATTTACTCTGCTAGAATGGCGGAACTACAACGTTATGGGGTAGTGGGGTCTTATACTTGAAGCAGGTATGATGGTAATAGTAGTGAAGACATGAGTTGTTACTTAGTTACATCTTAATTCGAGGGTAAGTCATTATTGTTTCCAATGAAAGGTAGAAATTGAAGGGAAAGAAGAAATCGGTGCAGTGGGCTATGGAATGCTGCAGCCTCTCCGATGAGAACATCCGAGCAGGAGTTGACAATTCCAAAGTGCTGTGTTCGCTCCGTGTCACAATTGACGCACATAGCGTGGTCTTGCCGATTAACCCTTTGCCTCGTGAAATTCAGATCACATTTTTTCACTTTTTTTGTTAAATTTATAAAAATTAGGTTAGTTAAGCACATACTTGAGAAAAAAAATAGTTTTACTTGCAAAAAAACAGTATTTTTTTGCATCGGCTGCTACAGATGCCGTGAGTGTCTTGGGTAATTTACATGATGCATAGCTTTTGTATAGGGAAAATAAAGAGTGGCATCTGATGATGCCGTCAGGAGGCAAAGGGTTAAGAATGAAGCCGTGGGGTGAGGTGTGTGTCTCCCACGCGGAGCCTTGCCCGCACTATCTCCCACTGTCCATTGCGACAGGGCGCGTCATGAAATGGAACGACTGTAGGTTTGATCATAAGGAGTTTATTGTTAGGTTTTGTCTGGAGAAAGACATGACTCTCCTACTGCCATTCTTGCCTGACTGCCAGTTAATAGTACCATTTAAAGTCGCTGCGAGAGAGATGTATGGGGTTTATGCCCTGTATGAGGGCATTCCTGGCGGATCTGTCCGCCGCTTCGTTCCCGGTAACACCCACGTGACTCGGAACCCAGCAAAGTTGAAAGATTTTTCGGCTTTTACTAATTCGACATTGAATTAGAGAGACTACGGGGTGAGAGGGGTTGTTGCTGGTGATTGCTTGGATGGCACTTGGTGAGTCAGTCACTAGTACCAACTCACGGTTGGGCAGAATTGCCGCATATTGCACTGCTTCATATATTGTGTATACCTCCGCTGTATATGAAGATGCTGCATTTTGGATTCGACGTGATACCTATCTAGAGAGGTCCGTGGACAGAATAAAGCATGAGCAAGTAGTAGTACGAAATCAGGAAGAAAGCAAAGTGGGCAGGAAAGAGAGACGTCCCGAAGACCTAGCTCATGGCTGAGGTAACCTACACGGACCCCCTAGGGTTGCCTGGCCCCACAGCATAGGATGGACGCGCAAGTTAGATCAGTAGTAGTATGAAAATCGGAAGAAAGCAAAGTAGGCACGAAGACAGAGGTCCCGAAGACCTAGTTAATGGGTCCCTTCCGTGCCACCCTCACGGAACAGAAGGGGCAGTACTATAGACAACCTACCTAGTCTAAAAACTAGCATTCCCAGTGGAACTGCGGCCAGCTGCAACATCCTCGGTGAAGGCACTAAGGACAGCTCCTGGGTTCGTGAGGTCTATATGTATTTTGACAGGAATAGGGCCCGCCAGAATATACCAAAGTGGGCGCTTTAACACGTTAAAGTACCTAAGACATTTATGGGTATTTCTACAAAACCTTACAGATGAATATCCAATGCAAACTTTCAACCACAGGGTAACAGCAGCCTCATGCATGATTAGCAAAAAAGTCATTAAACAAACTTCACCCAAAGAACGCGCAAGAGGTCCTGTAAGGTGACAGGAAAATATGCACCACTCAGTATATAATCTTTCATATTCCATAAAACCTGTCTTCAACGTGACATCTCTACCAGATACTAAGCTCAACCCCTCTCTTCCAATTAGAAGAAGGGTAGGTATACATCCGAGTCGAGGCATGAATCACAAATGGAGAACGGCTTGCTAATGCAATTATAGGGTTTATATTGCAACCAAATCTAATCTGTGACGGTGCACATCCTGAGGGCATTTCTCCCGACTGATGCACGCATCCGCGCTCTACTGGGAAACAACAGTCTCACCTGTCGTATACACAACAGTTATGTGTCAACCTCACGACCATCTCTCCGTTGTGTAGGACTACGCAACAGCGTCACTTGGGAAACTACAATTTCCCCTGCGGTGCCTGGCTCACCAGATAAAAGAAGACAGCCTCATCTACACAGACAGGCAATTTGGCAACCTAACCGGTACTCCCAAACTACAGCGATGCGTCGTCTTAAGGCCGCGGTGTCTTACCCCACACGGGACGGGGCTACAACCGAAGACAGCTTTGGGAGCGCCAACTAGATATCTACAATTGGAAGCAAAAACCTCAGTGACAGAAGCAGCACAAGACCGAAAGCTCACCTAGTGAGAGTGTTCTGTAGACACACCATGACCTCCTCCCTGACGCGGCCGTTCTTGTGTGTAAAGGCTCCGGTGAGCCGCTCGAAGATAGCGTTAGGTGTCACCACGTGGGTCATCAGAAGGAACAGCAGTCGGCGAGCTTCATTACGCACGCTGTCCTTGCTGTCACCTGCAATACAATCATCGTGTTACAACACACGTGTACAGCTGCTCAATTAACGTGCTGAAATTTGTCAAGAAGCGTTAAATCATTGGTAGATATTCGACATGATCATGGTGATCTTGAAGCATGCGAAATGAATCAAATGATAACACAAGTAGGTGGGTACAGAGCACCCACAGAACCAGGATGAGCCTGGAGACTTCCTCCCTGGCACTGAAAGAAGTACAGTAGCTACACTACAATCTGTGACTAGGAGTTAGGATAATTCGCACAATTGCTAAGCCATGTAATATTTTTTGGTATATCCGATGCCACTTCCTGCTGATGTCTTATAGTTTGCACACTACATGTCATTTATTTTCTGAAGCAGAAGTTATTCTGCAATTGGGCAGTTAGTAAGGCACTGCGCTACTCATGTACACTGCTGGTATTCATTTTAATTAGCACCCGTGAACGAAGTGAGAGGTGATGTTGATTTCAGTATATAATATTTGTTGTATATGTATATATATATATATATATCTGTCCACCCCAATAGTGGTTGAAGGAGCTGAGCATTGTGCATCATTTTTTGCAGGGAGTTTGGTGGATTGACCTAGATGAGATCCGAGCCAAAAAAACTACGTCTAGCTGGCCATCAAAAATGACGGCGCTGGATTTGCCTCCACAGCAGTGGCTTGTCTCACGCCATGAAACATTTTCCATTTCCTATGTTATTAATGAAGCTCTAAGCTCTGGGATTGGGGCTGTGTCCTACATATGTTCATCAAAAATGACTTCATTGAATTTACCTCCACCGCGGGTGGTCTTACGCCACAAGGCGTTCTAGTTGCTTTATGTTTTCGACAAGATCCAACCCATGATTACAAAACAATCAGCAATCAGGGACCAGAAAGCGAATAGCTATTACTGGACCAGAGACTTGAAATGGAAGCTAAGGTACACGATATGACAGGTGAGGTTACCTACACACAGTACAAAATTAGGGAACAATTGCATTACTTAGTTGGGAGTGAACAGAAACATCTGCCAAGGTAACCTGAAGCGCCTCTCCCCCTCCCGAGAGTCCCTCGTACTGTCACACTAACGGCTTCGCTAGTGTAACATCCTAAATTAGAATGTAAATTAAGCAGATGCAGGCGACAGATGCACGTGAACCGTAAAAATATAGGTATATATAGCCTAATAGTCGTTAGCTAAGTCTATTTGCAGTCAAAACTGACAAAAAGAAAGCAACATACGGAGTTCTTGGCGTGACTCAAGAGTACTGATAACAATAATCTGCAGTTAGAGCCGTGAAGTAAAACTTATCATGTGGAATAGTCGCCGTCACGATGAGAGCTCTAGCTATCTTGCTGGCGGCTTCACAACACAACCACTTCTCATATCAAATTGCAGAAGTGCACGACCTCAACGCTGCTTGCCCCTACGTTCGCAACACTAAATATATTAACTAGTAGCAATACTGCAAGTATTCGATGCGAAAAAAGAGGGAGCTACACTCGGCGGCACAAGTACATAATCCTCTACCTATTCCGGCAGAGAGAGATAGAATTACGGCCGGTGAAATGGTTTCACCTTCGCAAGACTTACCGAGTCTGTCGACGGTGGGAGGAACGACGCCGCTGAGGTATGGCTTGAAATCTTCCCTCATACGCTCCACGAGGGCACACATGACTTCCAAGCCTTGTGTCGACACCTGGAAAAGAAAATAGTTATCAATACAAGAGCTTCAAATTCTAAACACACCCTACACATACGGATACTTGAGCATTATATCTCACCCTACAAGAGGGAGGCTATGGTGGCAACAGGATGCAACCGTTTGTGCGGTGTTGTGCGTCTCCAACAATACCATAGCCACGGAAACGGCTGCAGAGCCTAAAATGCTCAGTCTAACTCTAAACGTTTATAAGGGATTTTGTCTGTCTGCTCGGTGTCCTAGAAGTTCAACTAGAAAACAACGTTTAGTAGCTACTGTATGTTTACTCAAGAAAATATGGCGTTACAGTCAGGTACGGTACAAAAATTCTCAAATTGGTAGGGTAACATGTCTAGTACCTGTCCACAATGCTAGTAGTCGTCCACTTGGCTTTAAAAACTTCCTGTGTGAAAACTACCAGTGCTAGAAAGCCGTACGTAGGCTTAAACTGTAGCATAAGTAGTACATTACAGCTTAAGCCTATGTACGGCTTAGTAGGTACTGCTAGTTTTCACACAGGAAGTTTTTACACCCAAGTGGACGGCTACTCGCATGGTGGACGGGTACTAGACATGTTACCCTAATGGAACCAATCTTAAAAAGCAGGGCAGAAATAAGAGGCAACGAATCCGCTACAGCAGCGCAGTGTGGCATTGAATGCATTAGGTAACCCGAGATGCTGAGCTGCTGCCATTGTTGAGCTGAAAGAATGAACGTGCGCGAGGGAAACGGGAGCAGGGTGCCAGCATGTGGCAATGCAGTACGAGTGTAATGGGCAACTGCGCGCAAACTATAGCTAACTACTTGAATACTGCAACATATGATTAGCTATAATTCAAAATACCGCTGCCACGGCGGCAAAATGTGGTGGTGCCAACCAAGTCACTGTACACAATGCGCAGTTCAAGTTAAGCGACTAAGTATGGTAATGAGACGACGCGTAACTACTCACATCAACTTCAGTTACGCATTGAATCTCTAGTACTTTATGACTTCCCAACAGTGAAGATGAAACAGAACTACAGAATCACCATTAAGTTCAGTAGAATCGGGTAGACGTTAAAGTTGGTTTCACCGTACACCCCTACTAGGAAACCCACGTGCACGTGCTGGTTCGTGATGCAGGCCACTAAGGCCAGGGTTGCGGACGGACAATGTCTGACTACTGTTTTTTTTTTTTTAATTTCCGACTCTGACTTCATAGACCCCAAAATACCCGACAACT
Source organism: Parhyale hawaiensis (assembly GCA_001587735.2). Lineage (NCBI taxonomy): Eukaryota > Metazoa > Arthropoda > Malacostraca > Amphipoda > Hyalidae > Parhyale > Parhyale hawaiensis. The sequence goes on from LQNS02000304.1 coordinate 2,234,981, forward strand.
ACCGACTCTCGACTCGTTTTCTTGACTCCTGGCTCTAGCCAATTCCCCACTCCCCCTTCCGACCCCCAGAATTCACAGACTCCGCAACACTGCAAAGGCCCACAGGGGTGTTCGGAAGCAGTCGACCACAGATAAGTCGAGCTATGAAGTCATGTAGACGGAAGGCCCAATCTACAACTGCGCCACCCTGATCCAAAGACAAGGGACTATGAATATTAGAAATGCTGACAATACATTCGCTAGTAGTACCAAGACATTCCTCCCTGACTCGACATTAGAACGTTTGATCTTCAGATCAGGACGGGGTCCAACAGAACGCAACAAGCGACGCAATGCGATTTTTACGGGAGTCGTGTTGCAGCAATGCACGGGTGTCGCGAGGCATCGCAGTTGCGGCGGTGGGGGCAGCAGACTGCTGTACCCTCCGTTGCATTTCGTCGTGCAACAAATTTGTCGCGTTGCACGTCGCTCGTGTCTCCAGTGGGGCCCCGGCCTAATGGGACAGTCGACAACTTTAAGCACTGGATCTCTGGGCTGCAAAGATGAATTGGGTAAAATAAAATCGCTAAGAAGAACCGTTGTTATTCTTTTCGTTCGTATACAACTGCAAACATCGTAATCAACTGACAGGCAAGAGTCCTGCGCTGGTTACATGGGATGGAACTGTGGCGAACGCAAGGGTCGTAACAGGATGCAGCAGAACAGGCCCAACTGCCGGACGGACACAACCCAGATCTAGCGGGAAATGGCTCAAGTGGCAACGCTGATCACCCAGCAGTGTTGGAGCAAAGCATGAAGTCATCACTGCAAGCAGCACGTCAACTGTAACACGTACATCATAGCAGCACACAACACACAGCTGCACCCGTACCTAAACCGGCTCTAGCGTGGGGTATCCACTGCGCCTCAGCGATGGTCAGTGGCCGGTGCTGATATGATATTGTGCATCGCCACAGCTTTGATAATATGCCGCCGTGTATGCAATACCACTGTCTGCTAATGGGCCGTTGCGTACCGTATGTTACACAATGGTAATGTCCCACGTCATGTTTCTGAAGCGCACCGAGATACTGTCCTGTTTTCCGTCTCTGTGAAAAGTGCTCACTAAATTATTCCCACACTAGGTCACTTCGAATAGTAGTAGTAGTAGTACTATAAAAAGATTGAAGCCTCCCTAAATAAGTAGCTACTAAGCTCTTCTAAGAGAGGAAAAGGAAGGGACACATAGTGTGTCGATAGAATACGGGGAACATATGCACGAAGGTCTTCCCGCACAGGATCAACGCGCATGGGAACAGCAAGTCGGGAAAGAAGAGGAAGAACAGACAACAGTAAGATTAGTAGGAGTATGAAGGTGGAAGGAAGCAAAGTGGTCACTTCCAATATTCTTTGAATAAAGAAGAAGCTTAGAGTTTAAATTCCAAAATAAATACAAAGTTTTGCTTTGGTAGTACTTGAAACGTGACAACATGGTCCCAATGGTCGCTACAGTGTACCACCAAAATAAAGCACATAGGGTCTATTTTCTTTTGCAAGGGCTCCGATGATGAAACGTTCGTTCCAAGTGGATGAAAATCCAGCATTAAGAGACTGCCGCACAAAAAGGCACATAAAGGAAATATAAAAGGCAGCACGCGAGTTAACACGCAGGATTGGTGCAATAAAAAGGAGGCCAGACGTCGTAATCGAGCATTCTGGGAGCACTCGGCCTGGACACGGCGGCGTAATGCGGCTCTGCTACTCAAGGGGCTGAAGGACGCGGTCACCGCACACTGCCGGCCTACAGCACTCTAAATAAAACAGAAAGTGTGGTCCGTATTGTTGGCATACACGTATGACCGACCTATATTGCCAGCGTAAATATTACATCAAAAAGGTTAGGGAAACTGATGTTTAGAGTACACACGTAAGTAGGTTTGTTGCATAAGTTTAGATTAGTAAGCTCCCCTACATTATTTAGGTCCTTCCATAGAGTGCAGGAACGGTATTGTGTAGTCTACGGTCCATCATGTGAATTAAACTGAAGGAAGAGACCAGCAACTTAGCTGCTGAGCGGCCTGTCTCTTGACTTATCAAGCACCGCAAGAAGAGTATCAGACATCTCATTAAATTTGGAGTCAGTACCTTCCCGCACAGCTGTACACTTCTATACTGTTTACCAGGGCACAGTAACGCATTTGGACGCTAGGCTACTCTGACTGATGACGTAGGTACCTACATTGGACTATCGTTTGAGCCTGCCTAGCCTCATAGTGTCAGTGTCTGCTCATTTCGCTGAGAATATATATACATACCATACATAGTAAAGATATAACCATATAAGAATGTCGACACATATATAATGGTCAGGCGTTTGTGCACTAAACAATTTATACGTTTCATTATTGCAGGAGCTATAAATGGAGCGTTACTTCTGTGCGTCTATTGAACGTCGTTGTGCACGGCTAGGAGTGCCGTATTAGAACACGGCGATGGTTATAACTAGAGCTAAGACATTAAGGCTCTTAAAAAAAAAAGCCGTAGTAGCGGTTAAAAAGAGCACTTATAGCGCTATAAGAGTGCAATATTAGCGATAGAAAAGAGCATTTAGAGCACATATGGGCACGTTTGGAGCAGTTATCAGAGCATTTAGAGCACTTATAGGAGCGTTTGGAGGCAGTTATCGGAGCGACTCGTGCACCAAAGTATAATTTACACACCTATCGGAGTAATAATTTAAACGAGGTTTTGCTTTTGGAAATATTTTGGAGGGCTTCAATTCAAGAATTATCCTGAGAAATTAAACTATACAGGGTGTTGGAAACATCAGTGCAAATATTTCAAGCAGAAGTAAAGACATCATTGCCGTACCCCCGTGGTATGTATGTATATACATACATATGTATATATATATATATATATTTGCTAAATTCAGATTTTTAAAAAAGTAACAGTATTTCTAATTTTTATTCCAAAGAACAATTTTCGCTGTAAAAATTCAATTTTAAACCGATTTTGATAAAAATTTGTAGCAAAGTAAATCTTTCGATGCTCCATGCGCACACGTTGTCAAAATTTGAAAAAAATGTAGAGTACGGTACCTGGGGAAATGACGCGCGAATTCAAAATAGGCTACACAAATCAAGAGTCACACTCGTGACAAACGATAAACCTCCAATGAAAGCCTATTTCAAGACCTTTCAGAAGATGTAATGGCATGACAAAAAATAATAAGAATAAGTGTATTTGTCAGGAGGAAAACTGATACCATACGTTCACCAGTAATGACGCGCACCCGCATGTTGCCCTGTCACTGCACCAGATAGGCATGGGCTAGATGTACGTCAGCGTAGCATCAAGTGGGTACTGTGGGTTCCACTACGGTTGAGGAGGATTTTTGAATAAAACAAAAGTTGTACTATTTAGAGTTATTAAGTATGGTGAAATTTACATGCATTATGTCTTTAGATCAGAATAAAGTGATTAGAAAACCACAGCCTAAATCTTGTCTAGGTACGTATTCTCTTATTTAGTCACTTGATTGAGTAATCACGGCTTTAAACCCTAATGAGGTTCATGGCAGTTCCAAACGTGCGGCCAATATTCAAAAGAATTTAGTGTTTGTATGAACCATAATGAAGAGATAATAAGAAGTTTCTAGAAACAAAATGTGTGAGTAATTTCACACGACGAAATTGAAACTTTTAGAGCTTACAGACAGCTACAAATTATAAGCTTCGAAGAAAGTTTTTTTTTTCGCAAAACGACTGGTGTCTTATTATTTCGTTATGGACTTCATTGCGTGAAGAGTAACACCAATTTACTGTAACACTGCTAACTGCCTAGTCATGCAGCGTAAAACCCACTTACTGCAGCACTGCCGTTCTGCTAGCCATACCCATCTGGTCCAGTGACAGGGCAACATGCGGGTGCGCGTCAATACTGGTGAACTTGTATTAGCTTTATACGCCCGTACAGTAGAGTAATACCCAATTTTCATCAAAATCAGTTGAAATTTTTTACAACGAAAATTGTTTTTTTTCGGAATAAAAATTTAAAACGTTGTAGATTTTAAAAATAAGGGATTTTCGCAAAAAAGGTTACACCACAGGTTACGGCTATGATGACTTTAGTTGTGGCTGAAATAGTTACAGTGAATTGTTCACCGCCCTGTAAATTTTTAAAAACCATAAACTGATCATGCACGTCTCATTTATGTACCAATTATGATATTTCATTCGTTAGTACGTCATAGCATGGGGGAACTACAAATAAAATTACCCCACCTGCAAGAAGTTCCCAGCTTCAACCATTTTGTCACATTCAAACTGATAGAACTCTTGTTAATGTGTATTGAACATTGCTGTTGTCGTTTATTTACGCTTGAATCAAACTCGTTGACAATCAATACACTTGAAGGTACGGTTCACCACCTGCTAAAAATGCTCCAGTTATTTGAGACTGCTCCAATTTTGTGTGCAGTTAGAGCCAAATGGAGTACTAAGAAGCACTTTGGAACCTTTATAGCGTTTGGAGCATTATGGAGCATTGAGAGCGCTAGTAGCATTTTACGTACAAATGTTCCAATGTCCCAGCTCTAGTTATAACATTCGAATCATTAGGGAGTGAGTGGGCATCCACTAGAGGGCCAAGTTTCAACACCTATCAAGTAACGACACCATCCAATTCAACAGCTCACCAGTAACACCTTGCGTCTAAGTTTTGAGTAAATAATTCTACTGAAGTTTGCGAGGTACAGCCACTTGACTATCAGTAACAATCAGTGCCCTCTACGTAGTGCCTTCTTTCGTACAGGCTATGTCAGTCATTGAAAGCTTCAAAAAATAATTATGCATGTCATAGCATTTATCTTGTCGCCAGTAAGCTAAGGCAGTAACGCATACTGAGAGTTAATTCTTCGTTCAACATACATTAACCAATTCTGCTTCCAGTTCAACAACTTCTGGACCAGCGAGAGAGAAAATTCGCACACAAAATTGTAAGTATTCTTAAATCATCTTTCTAAGACAGCGGATCACTCGTCAGCTTCGAAAAAAAAGCGTAACTGAAAAAAGGCTGACATTCTTACCCTTGAAGTCCTGAACTGCCTGAATTATATATAAATTCTCGTAGGAACTTTGCAATATGCTAAGCGCCACAATTGTGATCCACTCTTCTGTTAAGGGGATCGTTTAGGCGAAAATGGTCAAAATTATCAATTTTCTGTTTTTTGCTCAAAAAGTGTCTACAGGTATGGGGGCATTACGTCCTAAATTTTTAGGGGGCTAGCGGCACTAGAACCCCCCCAAAATGGGGG
>LQNS02000304.1:2259289-2287442 GCA_001587735.2 Parhyale hawaiensis
CCGGTGGTGTGCATTGACATCACCCACAAAAACAAACGCTGCCTTGGGATCCGTGCTCTGTATCGAGGCCATCGCCGTCAATAAACAGTCATAAAGAGAATCATCAGTTGCAGGGCTACGATACAAGGAGAATAAATAAATAAAAATTAGGTAACCTACTCAAACCCCCTGGGGGCGCTACTCCCCATAACATAGGATGGGCGAACCTAACTAACCTAACCCTATGGCCTATGACCCATCCTATGCCCCCGGAGGGGACGACAAGTCAATCCAATACCGTAACGCTCAATTTCACCGGAAAATCGAACGCATCCTCTTTTTGACAGCAAGCAATATTTTATACAATTCAAGTCCGAAGGATTGCCAGAAATTCCGACAGCGATATTTTACACAGATATATACGTCTTGAGTCGATAAAATTAAGTTGTCCATAAGTAGGACCAACTTCACCGCTTGTAGCAGTTTCATAACGTTCTTAGGCATATGTTAGATAAACTATAACTTACAAGGCAACTTAGGCAATATTAGTTTTTGAAGCGCATTAACCACTAGCTAGTCAAGTCCACACAGTCACCGTCACCTAGCCCCGGCTTACGCGTTTCTTGTACATCAGAATTGCGATAATTAAACACCCAGCAACGACATTCGATCAACTGATGCAGCAATTTCACGGACAGCGTTATACTGGATGGACACTCAGCTGTTCTAGTCTACGTTCACTGCAAGTATTTCTCACAAAAAATACCAACATATTAGAGCAAAAATTCAAGTTCCCTGCCGGGAAACAATCGCACAAGCATATGCGAGACAGCTGAAGTCGTCTCATCTGAACTTCATACATGTCGCAAACAGATGGAGCTACAGATTTCAAAGGGGTATTTTGCATTACGTGCATGGTATTTATTCAAGCGTTATCTTTATAACTTATAAGGTGCGCAGGAAGAGGAAAGCGATATCGCTGTGGCACTTGGGGGAGACGCAATTATCTGGCATTCAGACCCAGCCAGGAGACAAGCCAATACCGAATCGATCCATAATGCCGCCGATACAGACAGAGTGCGGCAAAGCAAGCATCGCATACGAGGAGCACAGGACAAGAGCGAGAGCAGCAAGGAGAGCACCGTATAGCGAGGCGTTCCGTCCTTGCTGAGCGTCCCACACACAGTTATAGCCTGCCTGCTCGCTGCTGCGACGGTCAGGGCACTTCGGGGTAACACAGATTCACCTCAACTCGTTGAAGGCTTCTCCAACATTGCATTCCCTACAGATGCTTTCTTTGTGTTCGACAGAGTCCTGCTAGCAGTAAACAGAAGATGCAGATCGAAATGTTAACAAAGCGGTTCGATTGAGCTACCAGTTTACATTCAGTCAATCAGAAAAATTCTCGATGTAAATATCCTTCATCGAAAGTCCGCTACAATAAGCACAGTAGGTAAGTGTTCAAACTAGTATTCACAACCATTCAATGGGTTATATTGATAGGATAAGCTATGCGCCGTCAAAGAAAGCGAAAAGGAACGTCCGTCTACGCAGATTAATCGTTGCAACGTCTCGCATGCTTAGAATCTTGACGTCCACCATACAAGATCATCACCTGCACGTCATAGGGTCCTACAAGTACCTTTAGTGCACACAAGTAGTAACGTGGCTAAATATGCAGAACGTTACCCAACGTTAGCTAACATACCTACACATTTTAAATAGGTTACAGAGATCTAACAAAACCAGCATATCTTTAGCCAACATAGGTGAATAAACAATGAAGATGCGAAGTAAAGACACAACAAACAAAGCGGCCGACGTTACCACACAACCGCGACACAATCGGAGACCTGAACAGACAGACAATGGCCGCATGCTCCATTCCGACGACACGGCAGGGGAGCAGCGAGACAGCCCTGTCGAGACATGCTCGTCCTGGCGCATGGAAATGAGGTAATACGCGAGCACTGAGTGATATTTTGCAACGGTAAATAGAATCGGCAGCACTGCAGGTAACAAAGCCAGTGTGCTGCTGGGCCGCAGCAAAGTTTGGTGAAAGCTAGAAGCGTGAGGAGCAGGGTAGTGTCGGATGCAAGGTATTACTGATATACAAGTTGCGAAAGTTACATTCAAAACACGGACTAATCATACGAACACGACGCTCAGGGGGGCACATAAGCCCTGACAACACTGCGTACATCGCTGGCATACAAATCTAGTGCAGTACATAGAAGAATTAGGAGAGGCATACCATATATATTGGTAGGTATTGCTGCGAAGGTATCATGTTTGCCAGGCGAAGAACTGAACAGAGCTATGAATGAAAGCTGCTAATCACTAGAACTATACGAACCGCGTTGCAGAGAAAATCATGCAAGGCAAACCAAAACAGAGCGTCGACTGACACAATTATCACTGTAGAAATAAAATTGTTAGGATGTTTATAACTCTGAATATGATCTTCATAATATACCTAGTAGAAACAAAGACAACAATCCACTGGAAAGCTTCAGTTCTGAAGCAACAAGTTTTTTTTCGACCTATTACAAGTGCCTTCATTTTCCTCTCTACATTAGCGTTTGCTCTTCTAACCAAAGAAATAGCGCGTTGGATTGAAGCATCAATTACGAAGTCCGCTGGTGCTTAAAGAAAAGGTTAAACTATTTACAGCTTCAATTATCATTATGTAGTGAAGTGCGTTTGATTTGCAGGCGAAATTACGACTTCGAAACTTGACTTGTTCGGAATTCCACACAAGAGCATCGGTGTTGTCACGTTGAATGGTGTTACCTACAGTGTAAGAGGCAATCCGATTGCGCTGAGCCGACTGAAAACCGAATTTAAGGGGGGGGGGGAGAAAGAGTTTTTGGTAGTCTCAAGGGTAGGTAACCGATTTGTAGCTCTAACTTCTAAGAAGGTGGAACTAGGATGAGCGTTCGATCTTGCAGCCAAGTGCTGCAGGCTCCAGTCCACGTTACGACAGCGACAAAGAGTGGGACCGCGCCTTAGTCAAACCATAAGTCTTGAAGGGACCAAATAGGGGAGGAATGATGTGGAGTGCCAGTGGGTTACTTACACTGCACCACTTTTTGCTGCATTGTGGTCAACGCAGCAGGTCCAATTTAGAGTACCGGTAACATTGCTCTAGCCCTGAGAAGGTAAGGGCTCGTAATATACCTGAACTACACTAGCCCAGTGAGTTCCTAGAGCAAAACACAACAACAGCCAAAGCCAGAAACTCTATTCAACGACCGAAGCCAGCGTCCTGGAGAAGTCAAGTCTAGAACACTTCATTTCGCCGAGCAATAAAATGGGCCCTAACTTTTGTTTCAGCAGCACGTGTTGGTACTGAAGGAGATACATAGGTACAGTGGAACACAGTATGACACAGAGGGGTGATAGGGATGAGTAACTCTGGTGACCCGTGGCACCGGTCACATTATGGTTGCGCCTCTCACCCTGGGGTCAGGTGACACAGGCTTGGGCGGTCCTGGCACTTCCTTCTCCATGCATAGCACTGCAGTGCGCCCCACTCCACAAGGAACGTTCTCTACGCTTCGTGTGTAGCACCCGACTACGGACATGAAGAGCCACGTGATCAAACTAAATGCACCAAACTTGTCAACAATGATGTATACTTTCGGAAACACGACCAAAGTTATCGGCCCGGCTGGTAAGAGCAATAAAAACACGATCAATTATAATGCTTCACAATGAGCAGGATTTCATGTGAAGCACCGTGACCATTGTTTGGATGCCATACGTATAACATGTTGACCGCATTTAACGAATCAAAAATATCCAAAAACCTGTCATGTGTTGTGAAAACACTAACAAAATGATATGGATTACTTCGATTTGAGTAAAATTGAAATAGGTGAATCTATGAAAGCTAAATGACAGCAGAAATGTGCAAATTTTAATTGAACAAAAACACGCCAATGGACGGCAAGTACAACTAGCCGGTTCCAATACGGTAGGCTTCTACCTATATGATATAGAGCACTTTGATACGATCTCGGAGGTATTTCCGCTCACTAGCACAAATGACAGAGCAGGAACCAAAGCAAGAACGTAAGCCTACGACAGCTGTGACAAGAAAGATATTAACATGTACAGTGACTGAGAATACTGTAGCGTGACTTTTTCTTTCAAGTATCATACCGTTCTCAAAGAGCAAGACAAGTAACACTCAGACCCTGCAGACACGTAATACGACACACTTTGATATGCAGATGTCAGTTGTTGAGGCTATTTCCACTGTAGCTAGTGCAATCAAACAGTTCAAGTTCATTGTAATTCAAAGGCATCCAACGAAGTAATAGGTGACATTTGCTGGAGTCGAGCACGGAATAAGGGCATTTAGTATAAAGTTCGCACACATTAAGTCAGTTTGAAAATCCTCCCAAGTTTGTTATGAGCACCATTGGGTCAGAAAGACGAGGTGCAACACAGCAAGGAGGCGACGTCATTGCCCGACCCAAGTAACTACAGCGGAGAGACAGGTCGACAGGAATGAAAATAATCAAACAATTGATTAGATTAGATTAGATAGGCGGCAGTAGACGAACCAATAGGCCCATTCCCAAAGAGACACCGGAACAGAGGCCCCGACACTCTATGAGCTATTGCCATTATGTTAGTAGGATATAGAGGACAGGAGAAAAGAGATTTGCCAGAACCATGCAGAACCATGGTGAACAACTAATGAACAGAAACACCATATCAAAACGAAAGGGTCGCAGGGCTCTGTGGGGGAGAGGGGGGAATTTCGCGAAGAACCATTTATGTACTTATGGAGTAACACTATCGTAAGTCATGTCAGAGTAATATTATGTACATTGTTATCGGTTTGTGTGATTTATTCTTTAAGCAACAACGTTTCATCCTGGCTGATCAATATAAAATTTTTCTTCTATATAGCAAGCTTGCGTTCTAACTACTAAATGAATAAGAAAAAACATCTTTCACCACCCAATCAAGTCTCTAACCTGTTAATTAATTTAAGCTACACAATACGCTAACAACTTCTGAAAAATTAATGGTATATTAATTTATCCATATTATAAAAGGTAAAAACATTTGCGACAAAGTAAATTAATACTGATGAACATAAGTTCGCGTTCATTGTGCTGTCTACGTAAAAACCAGCCCCAGTCTGAAGACAGCAAAAGTTATCATTTTCACGAACTATACGATCTACTTCAACTGAGCCAACCCGTGTAATAGAAAAATGGGGAGCTCTATTTTCAGAATTAAAAAGAGAAAAACTATGGTTCCTTATGAATACATCTGACAGAAAACACCAAGCGTTTACTTACAACCACAATCGTAACGACACTAACCAATCAGGTGCCACCTGCTCCAACAATGGAAGGTGTACATAGAAATAAAATTTTTGGTTAGCCCGCGGAGTGACGAGCCTCAAAAGCTGTTGGTCCGGCAGTTAAATCCAGGACCAATGTCAGCCTTCAGAAGCGCGCGACAGCCTCCGTCGCGACAGAAAATTCAATGACTGCAAAGTAACAATTAATCCTTCAAAAAGCTGAGTTCAAAACAACGCAGGGAAGAGATTGACCCGAGAATTGCGCCAGGGAAGACAGCAGCACCCAAACATGGTGTGAGGGCACAGCAGCTGCAGTGAGACCGGCCCCAGAGCAGCAGCAGCAGCAGCATTCAAGACTGCACCGAGCAGCACCACGGCTGGCATGCTTTCACTTTCCTAGTGCCGGCACAGTGCGGCAGTCGCAGCGAGAGCATCGTATTGTCTCCGACACATGCATCTATAAAAAGCATATAATACAAATGTAAAATGCTGCAGTTACCGGTACACATGTTCACGGACCCGCCTCGTGTACAGAGATTCCGCCGACATTTTGCTCATTCCGAAGGCATATACTTTAGAGCGCACTAGTAAGAACAGCTGTTCGCGTCTTTTGCAATAAATTAAGCACAGCTTCTCCCTATCTAAATGGCAACGGATAAACAGACGGTAAAATGAACAAAATTTAAAGACAACACGCTAGAAGCCAATGCAACCACAATATGCACCTGTTTATTTTCTTTTCAACAGTAAGGGTTGCATTAACTACGTAAACACGTTTACACACATCCCGTTAACACGTCAAGACTCGAGAACGCACCCGTACTTTTACGCGTTACTACAGTAACTACATATCAGTACAATTGCATGTCTCCCAGTGACGTTACTTTAAGAGCGGTATGTAACAATGTTGCAGGCCATATTCAGCAAAGCCAACTGTTAGGAAAAACAATGCGCACGAGCATATATATATATATATATACATACATACATATATATATCTCAAATTAATAAATACCACTTAATACAATTCATATTTTATTCAAAATAATGTCATTATTGATCAATTTGTTTATTTGTTTAGAAATTCATGTCAATTTCAATTAATGACGTCATGAAATGTATATGACGACATATTATACGCATCGCGTCCCAACAAAACTGTTAGGTTACATCAACGCATTTTTTATGATACCAAATAAACTCAAATACGGTACCATTTCTATTTAATTTCTGTGATAGCTACACGAAAATTGGGACATCAACGTCTATATCAAAAATCCAAAATTTCCTCTACCTTAACTATGTAGCTACAAAGCAGGTACATGAGAGTATAGCAGCGAAGCAAATACAGCAATATCGAAGCAGAAAAAAGCTCAAATCAGCCACTGGATCATAGATTCTCCAATACCTCTATAGCGGCTCTACGGTCAAATCTCAGACCTAGTTATCCGTCAACGCCACAAACAGTTTGATTGCACTAATACATGTCATCACGGTGCAAAAACAGTAAAAAAAAGAACACTGTGCGGCCTGGAACATGCAGCTGGAATTTGTATTTGCAAATACGCAATAGAATCAAAGTAGTGACAGTATAAAGCATTCAGTTGATGAATGAGAAGTTTTCCCTTGGTTGGTATTTCAACAGGCCAGCGATTTCTTCGCAGTACATGACAGAATTGACAATCCACCGCCTATAACGCACATGCTGTCCACGTGGCTCGCAAACAACCAGAATTGCTCAGTGTAATTTGTAGTTCTCACACCCCCCCCCAAAAAAAAAAAAACAGAGGACACACAAGACATGTGAAAAGAGTGCGCGTCTTCAGCACCTCCCGAAAAAGCCATGTATCATTAATGAGTAATGCGGCCGGTCTAAGTACACACCAGCAGCTAAAAGTTATATAACGGCCACACATACGAACTCTAAGAGTAGGTGCGTCGTAAAAGCCAATGCAGAAAAGAAGCCGATAAGGACTCTCCATCACCAAAACTGCAGAAAGCCACTCGAGAAAAGACGACAAAACAGTTTAAATCTGTGTGTACTGCTTCTCACATTTCGTAGAAATCGTCCAGTTGGTAAAATAATATACTCCAATATGATCCACAATTTGACAATAAGCTCTGTAGCCTTGCGGAAATATTAATTAGTATTCTAAACGGAAAAGACTAATTTGCAACCATGTAAATTTTATACAACCTCTGTGCTAGTTCATTCTGACGAAGCAGAACAGTGCTTGCAGCACTCACTCTGGTGGAATGAAGATAATGCTAGACAGGACGACAGCACCCCCGTTGTTACCGTCCGACCGACCTGTACGGACGTGTGCCGCCGACCCCGGTGTTCCATAATTACGCTGCGGCTGCTGCTCCTACACACCTCGCGCCCCAAGTACATCGCTGCATGACTTTCAAGAACCGCACTAACGGCACCTCAGGCCCTAACGATGCATCCAAACAGGGCAACGATTTCGCCCCGAACACGGAACCTATATCCACTCTACCCTGTTCGGTGACTGAAATTTTTATGTTTTCGGCTAGAGAGCCCTGCTTTCTGCTGCTGATGGGCCTGAACAATTTAGTGAATTTATTACGGCACGACTGCGGCCCAGCAATTTTTGGCTTGCGTCCCCCCGACTGTAGTGGACAATGTACCTACTAGACAACGCATAATTTTAACAAATAAAGATAAATTTTTCATCCACTGTTGACCAGTTACAGAACTAGTGGACTAATTTAGAGCGCATTTCAGACTTTTTTCTTTTTCAGTGCTGTAATTGCACATCGCAAGCAATAAAATAGTTTACATATAGGCACACTTACCAATATGTATGACACGATACTGCAGACGAAAACGAATTAGCAAAGCATATTTATGAAAGTAGCTGGAATACACAACATGAACAGTTCGCGTCTTTCGATACGATACGTGAACAGAGTACGGTATACCAAAACTTCTAATGGAAAAAATGCAAGAATGCAGGTACGCGAATACAAGTCACAAAATTAGGCAAAAGGAAAAATGGTAAAATACAACATTCCAGTGGATTAAGCACTAAACACCTTTGATCTATAGCAACATAGGTATCGTGCAAAACATAGCTAAAGCACGGCATTCCATACGAGTAACAATTGCACTACACAAGTGAGAGAAACTGTAAAATAGGAGTGAACATGCTTCACAGTGCTTCTCCAATGGCATTTCTAACGATAAGATTGTTTGACAAAATTAGAGTGATACAAAAAGCGAGCTATTTACACAAAAGGAAAAGCCAATTACATCGGCAGGAAGAATAGCAGGCGAAGTCAGTTTACAAGAGACGCCGCAAAAGCAGGTCGCGCGGTTGCTATTCATCTTATACAGGCAGACAGCAAAGAAAACAAAAACTCGACCTTAATGGAACGCCCACAGTGTCGCCACAGAGACCGAGCGCCAGCAGACACTTGATGCGTTTACAGTAAAATGGAGCACAAACTTCAAATAGGTACGCGATTTGATTCTGCGATGGAGAGCTAATGATTGTGTCGCGTTCAAACTCGGTTTCCTCCAATTTAATAAGGTAACCGGTGTCGGTATAACATGCGTGCTTTTACGTTAGGTTAGGCACTTACTCTAGTCGAACCGAACATATTTTTAACTAACCTTACATTAACACATACTCTGAGGTACCTACCGTAAGCCTTATACCATACCGGGACCAGAAAACCTATGGCTTGAAAAGAAAGAAGAACCAAGCGTGTAAGAACGCAATACGCGAGCAGTTTTGTAAAAGAATTATATAAGTACTGTAGGAATGTCAAAATAACATCGAATATAGGCCTTTTAAGTGAGTTAAGACGTCAGGCGCTAACTGCAGCCGAAGTACAATACCATTTGCATGAAAGATGCATCGGCATAAACTTTCTGCAAGTGATAATGTATGAGCTGAGTATGAGGGGAGACAGAGCGGTCAGCGACCCAGAGCAGCAACTGCTATGTACCTACCTGGCGGTCCTCCTCATTAGCGCTGCCGTGCAGCGTGTTAGTGGCACGTGCGAAGTACCGGCGGGACGCTAGCTAAGTGCTCCTAACAACTTCCCTTCAAAGATTCACGAGCATATTAAAGGATGTCTATATAAAGACTTAATCTCAGGAAGAGGAGACCGTTCCAGGATGTGCATAGAGAGCAAAAATAGCACGAAACGCGTACGGATATGGAGGCCTCAGGCTCGCTAACAAGCATGGATGAAGCCTGAATATTTTACCAAAATACGGGCAACTTCCCTATAAGGACAAATGCTCTGCAAAAACGTTTCAAACAATGCTTTTCTACGAGAGGGTTTGAACTGACATTTAAGTAGGTTTCCATCAGGTTCACTCATCTCATGAGATACCTACATGTAGTGTTGAGGTTTGGCGAAGCCTAAACAGCATGTAGAACAGTCGAAAGACATAGGCATAGGTACATATTGTAATGCACCATACAGTGAGCGCAACACGCGTGACCCAACACAATAAGTGCGAACTACCTTTGCCCAAATATGTAACTATTGCAACACGTTATCTACATTTTTCTCCACAGATACGATCTGAGCGCCAGTCTCCACCATGGAAAAAGAGGTATAGACATGGAGCACTGAAAATGACAGCTTCATTTCAAAAGTATCATAACCTACAACTAACTTCGGTAACTAAACAATTTCAACCACGTAGGTACATTGAGAACTAAAAAATCGCGTCCGAACTCAAAAAAGTCGATGGTGTTACATGATTTCAGTCCTGCAAGATATAAAGTGAATGCTAAGAGGGATGTAGGACGCGGGTCCACAAAAGATAACCTGCTAATGATATGCAGAACGGCGGCCCCAGCGGAAGCCAGGCGCTAATGCTGCGACACCAAGGCCATACTAAAGCTCTAAATGTATTCAGCACGCTACGGTGGCGATAGAGGCAGGGCACAAGTGATATTGTAAAATGTTTCCTCGCCTTGTTACTCCCCGAAGTTCATAATGACAACGCAAACGTGAAACAACGCAGCAGCAAACTGATCAACGCTATGAATATAAAGAGCAAGAAGCACAGACGTTCAAGTATTTTGCTCCGATTTTTCCTATTTTGGAGTAGAGTCGGAGCAATAGATTTTCCCTGTTCACCACCGCACTGCAGTAAACTTACTCGTAGTAAGTTTATTATTACAAGGACGGTACCGATAACTTGTCTTCCAGACGGTTGCCAGTTCTTGCAATTCAACGATTCCCATAGCATATAGACGGTATAGTTAGAGAACAAAGAACCCTTTCACGACATTTACCAGTAGGTATACGAACTCCACCACCATCTCAAAACATAATAAATGGATGAAATTTTACTCTCGCACGACAGGTTAAAACGCACAATATAAGAACCCATGCACTTAGGAAGAGCCATAAGAGCCAGAAGCATCAGCTCTTGACTGAAGGCTCGCAAAATTAGCGAAGAACTCTTGGCTGATGTCAGAGATATGCAGAGAGAAGAATGCCATAGACACGCAACAATGAATGACAAGGTCAGCAACCGACGCACCAACACGCTGCAGTAAGTTGCTTTCACAGGTTTTTGTCCCTCACGCAGAGCTTGGGTCGTGTGCGTATGAGGTGACACTCCACCTCTGAGGCACACAAACAATTGCCACTCGCTCTAGGTATCACGCCGTGAAAATGTTACACATTCCATAGAATAAACTCCTCATATCCACTCGAGCACAATATTCGATTCGCCAGGTAAGCCAATTCTCAATTACTAAAAGCTCTGACTGAACGCGAGGCCGATCAGCGAGCGCCGTGAAACACTTATTGCCGTTTGCTCCAGTCTCTCCTCGAATTAGCAATATGCGTTCTCCTTCTTGGCAGTCTATTCAATTCGTAAATAACTGATAATAGAAAAAAAAGTCACTCCCTGAAATGAAATCATTGAAGTTTCACTCTACGGCGAAACTGACTGAAACCAGATGAAAAGATAATATCACCATCGAACGTTTAAAGCGTGCTTACTATTGCTAAAAAAAAAATAATAAAATGAACAGGACATTTAATAGCTCTGTCTCACATTCAGCTAAGCCCTCAGTAAGTTATTCTTAGTCTAAGGTATTCAAGGGCTTCTTCATGGCGATCTCAGAGACTAGGTCAATAATTTACACACTGTCGATGAAAACTTAAAATTCGTACCAAAAGAGAGCCAAATACCAGTGAACCCAACAGCATGAAACTATAGATACGAGAAATATTAAACACTTGCCACAAAACCCGATTGTCAATAATCAGTTACGGTATTGTGACGGGCGATCTGCAATGAAGGGCTGTTAGCCATGCAGTGCCTAAGTAACGTGAGGCTTCCATATCTACTGTTGAAAGCCAAGAGCAAGCAAAGCCTGACGTCTACAAGACCAAGTTCAAGCAAATATTATCGGAATACGTAGGTAATAGTAAAAGAAACCCCTTGCAATCGGCAATGCAGAACTGTGATTAGATACCTTACAGAACAACGCAAAATTAAAATAGTTTGTTACTATTACTAAGCCGATAATTAGTAGTAGAATTCTGTATAATACGAGGCAATATCTTGGTCAGTTTACAAAAGAGAGACCTATCATGACTTCCGATTTTCTCGCAACAGCAGACTAAAGAAAGGGAGGCTCATTCTCGTGCTTGGGCAGACAACAACGGCACTCGAGAACAACACATCGATAAGCAAGAAGTAAAGGAAACACCGCCAACCGCCTCATTCACTGACGTCAGGTCCCGTATCAGTTCCATTGATGAGCGGGGTGCGAGATACAAGGGACCGGTTCTTATCGTGCCTCCGTTTTCAGGGGGGCAAAAAGTTGCTCTCGCAGATCGCTAACACGCGAGCGATGATCAGCGAAACTATAGCATGGCTTTCACCACGTACGAAGAAGCGTGCACTTAACCCTTTCTCTCGCAAGTTTTTGTGCAATAGGCTAATGCAGTAAAATTGGTTTACAAACCACACGAAAGAATGATGATGCTGTTTCAAAGTGGGCATTTTTGGTATGACATTACAACAGCAGTACAACAATTTCTGGCCAGAACTTAACAGCATTGCAAACAACACCGGAAAGTCGTATTGACCCCGAGCTTCTCAAATTTCGCCCTCGTGAAATATCATTTAATGCACCCACCCTTCGATGTACGCCTTGAAAATGGCAGTACAACCAAAGATATAACGGACCAATGCAAGTGTCGCGCAATAATTTGGACGAATTAAATGCAGCACAAAACAATGGAAGCTGATAACAGCTGAGCTCTTTATTAAACCTAAGAAACAATCCTACCAAGTTACCAACGCTGCATGTTTCAGCATTCTTAAGCACAAAATTTCAAATTATCAAGAATTTTTTACGGCATTCGGCAAACTCAGAGCAAAAGCCTAGGTTAAATTCCTATAATAGGTGCCATATAGGTACAAAGAAAAACAACGCACTCACCATGCATGTAGACTAACGACAATTTTAATGTCGGGAATACATAGCAAAAGCAAAATTAGCAAGAACGGTAACACATACCTATATCTCCCTAAAAATCGGATACTCCATAGAATATAACTACCATGAAGATTTAAACACAAGATTTCATAAAATTTTAACGGTAATGATCCCAACATTTAGATCACATAAGCAAGTTAACTAATCGATGAAAGTTAAATTGACATAACCCTAAAATCTAACATTTCATTAAAAAGGTATTGCAAAAAAGTCAAAACTGCCAATTCCCAGAACTGTAGCTAACTACACGAGATAATCCGAACGACAGACGCAGAGAGATGGTAAGGTCGTGAGAACCGCAGGGCGCGGCACTCGCAAGCGTTGGGAGGATGGCACCAATCTTTGTAACGCGACACCATCAACAGCATGGAAGTGACACCGCGACGCGGCCCAGCTTTACAGTAAGTACGGTGCTCTTCTACACAGTGGGCTACCTTCATATTATACTGATGATTCAGGCTTAATTAAATAAAGTAGGGCACATATACGTTAATGAGCTAACTCTTTCTCGATATTTCCAATGGCAAATTTCGTACTTGTTTTACTTTAATCCATATATACTTGCAATGGTACAATAATTGAAGTTACATTCCTAAAGCAGTTGCATGGTTCTTAAAGACCATGTTAACCCTATAAGGACTAGCTAAAATGCCCGCGTCTCGTAGTAATAGCATTATTTCTAATGGTCCCTAGGAAGGACGCTGGGTCCTTATTAAAGGGTTAAGGAGACAAACAAGTTATCGTTATATGCCACATACATTCACGTGTCTAATATAGAGCGACAACACACGTGGAATTATCTACCACACCCTGGAAAGCTTTAAAAAATGCCAGAAAATGAAGTTAAACAGAACGGTACTTACGCTCGGTGCCACTTAAGCAATTAACTCTATGAAGTGAGTGCCACAAAAATAGGTACTTATGCAATGCCAAAAACATTTCAAAACAATATAACAGCACCTCGAATTTTCATGTTTCACTGGAGCTGTTAGGGTTAGCTAAATAAAATTTAGCCAACGCAACTACATATTGTCGGAAAGACAATAGAGCAACGCAAGTGTCGCGCAATAATTTGAACGAAATAAATACAGCCAAAAACAATGGAAACCGAGAGCAACTGTGCTCCTATTATGCATAAGAAACAATCCTACCGACAGATACGCCTTTCCTTTTCAGCAAAGTCAAATGGCGCAGGTTGTTACCGCATCTATAGCGAATGCGGTAAAATAGAAACTATGAGTTACCTAAGCAAAAAAGTGAACAGTTGGAAGCTAACTTTAACCACCAGTGAACATGATAGGCAATGCAAACTGCAAGGAAAAAATACCGTAATGGAAAACTACGCGACGATCAAATCTAATCAATAGATATGTATGATAGGAATTGGGTAAAACCATACCGCTGTATCTGCTACACTTCCGGGGTGAGATTGCAAAAAACGCGTCTATACTGAGATAGGCTACGCCCAACCCCAACACCAACTAAGATGGCACAGCAGAGGCATTCAAATAGCTACCGAGAATAATGGCGTACATGCACAGATTTGGGGTAGGAAACACGACTGAAAACAACCATGAAGACACGCTCTCATGAAAACATAACACGTGTTGAGAACAAACAGAACGAGCAACTCGAGGACCAGCAGCACCAAGAGATACGAGAAACAAGACACCAAGGAATACGAGGAGGGAGCAAGACACTAAACTGAAGACCACGTCGCCATACTAACGTTCGCTCGCTCGGCTCTCACCTGTCGCCACACAACAGCCAGTAAAAACAGGGCAAAAACTGAGGGTTTTCGCGCAGCTCCTGGCGTAACGACGGCATGGTGTTAACATAGCGCCGGTCGCAGGCTATATAAACATGGACGGGAGCGCTTGGGACATGGGGGAGTGGACTGATGTTAGAGAAATGGGCCAGAACAGGCTTGGTACGGTATATCATGTAACAAAAATAGAATTTGCAGAAAGTTGCGTATGAGCATGTAAAAAATTACGAAAACAGCGTGAGACCGCGACGTGAAGACAAACGGTGGTACGGTACGACCGCACGATTATAACTGGAACTGAGTCTTACACGTTACGCTAGCTGTAAAATCCAATACAATTGTAAAACTGACACAAAATGAGAAGGCATTAGCAACACGGTTGAGCAAGTCTTAAATTGAATTCTAACACAACTAGACGAGATGTAACAGCAAGAAGTCGCCACACAGGATATGTGTGCACTTAGAGCAAGCTGATGCGGATAAATCAGCTAATGAGGCCGATGGTATGAAGCCGCACGACAACCACGATAACGCGCAGCACAGTGCAAGACGATGAGTATAATACCAACATAAAGTAGTAGACTACGAACGAACAAGTGATCACAGAGTAGCTCGTGAATCAGGCGCGGCAGAAGCCAGCAGTAGATAGCTACATGTCAAGTGGGAACGGGTCGAACAGAAAATTTGGGTAGCGGAAAGGGTTACTAGAGAGATTCTTGCTAATGTGGTTACAATATTCAAACAGAACTTATTTTATGCGCAAGTCAATTATGCTTTCCCCTTTAATATTACGACTAATGAAGAGTGGTAAAGCACCTTCAGAAAAATACAAGTTATTTCCCACCTCATAAGCCAATATATCTTAGACCATAAAATGAAACTTTTTTTCCAGCAAATTTAGCAGCCACAATTTTGCACCATCTATTCGTGGTGTCCGACTACCACGTTGAGTCCTCGACAGGAATATAGAGATACATAATCAGCGTCCTAATCAAGACTACTGACGAGCCTCCCTGATGAACGGGACACCCATGGCTGCATACACCTCGTTTAAATGAGAGAGGTCTGGGTGGGCAAGTTGTGCAGTACTGCACAGGTACAATGATTTCATTGTACGGAAGAGAGGGCGACTGTTCAGGAGCCCATTTCCCAGACGATGTGACTAACCTTCGCATACATTTTGCTATAGTTTCTACGTTAATGGGTATCTTTTTAATAATTTCACATTTACAAGGAAAAACATACGTCTTGTCCTTTTCAAATCGGAAAACTAAGATAGTTTTGTCCCATTCACTCAAATTCTAGAGAAGCTGCGTATATTACCTGAATCGGCACTCACCCATGCTCTTGTTGAGAGCCAGGCGTCGTCTAAAAGTTACACCTTTGGTTCATTCTTCCCAACGGCTTTGGCACTCACGTGGTCCTACATATTATGCTCACACTACAATTGAATCAGATACTAAGAATGAAAATTGCTTCTTATTCAACCCACCCAACAGCGATCTCTTAAAACTACGAGGGGAAGTAAAAAAGTTTGCAGCCTTTGATGAAAATCATTACTGGAGCTGTAGACTCTCTTGGGAGCATGCAGCAAGTGTGTTGCAATGCGTATGCGTGATAAAGTTCTCCATGCAATGATCCTACCAAGCTTAGCCTAAACTTCAATTAGTGAAACAATTTAATAGTAAAACAGTCATTGAGCGAGGCGCGAGACGTTTAGTATGTTTTATAAGGTGTACAATAATGAGAGGCATTAATTGGTTGTATTCTTCGCTCCCCTCCCTCAAGGTTTTTGGGAGAGACACTCGTGCTGCGCGCGGAGCGCACTCTTTCACTTTGGAGGCTGTCAGATGTCGAACTAATCAGTTCTGTCGGTGCTTCGTGCCCTGGTCGGCTAAGGATTGGAATTTGTTGACGGCATCGGCTTTTGGTCGTATTGGCCTGCAGGCATTCAAGTCAGCTGTTAATGGTTTATTGCTGGTTTTTCTTTAGCAGAGTTTTGGGCTTCCCGGTGTTGCATGATGCTTCATTTGGGTTGTATTACCTGTCCGTGGGAGCTCCAGCGTGAAGTTTTAATAATAATAATCGTTGAAAGTTTACAAATTCCCATTTTCCACCACTTCGCTAACAGTGCGGTGAATGCTTATTTCGTTGCGTGTGGATAAGGCGAAAAGGTTAATTCTATGTTCATATTTACAATATAATCCCAGAAACTGAGGCCATGGCAGTATCTCACCGTTGTCATAATGTGCAATGACCTAAAGGATGCCTCAGACATTGGCAAGGTCTGCAGTTCAGCATTGTTTGTTCAGTAATCTAGCCCTGAACTAAATCGTCTCGTAACTTTTTTTAACTTCCCCTCGTATATATACATATAAACAAGAAACATCACCTGTGGCAGACAGCTGAACTACCTATGAGCTATCTCATTTAATATTTGAACCCTAGACCCTAACTGCGACATAACAGAAGAAACCCAGTATCGATCGTGACTCCCACACACGAGGTGATGTGGGGAACGTCACCTGGACTTCGTCCGAAGACTCACGAGATGCTAAGCCGCATTACGGGAACGCATTAATAAAGTAGGACTAACTAACATTCAATAGTCAGTGGTTTACAATACTTCTCCAAAATCCTGTTGTATTCCTCGTCTTAAATGCACAACATGTAAAACATACTTTAAATCGTCATATTTGTTATAATTAATTAACCGTTACTGATATGATTATTTCACATTTTATTTGTAAGCTACCTACTCCAAATACTGTAACGTTCCAATTTGCAAATCCTCAGGCGCTGCTGCTACCAAAAAATTAAAAGCCTGCACTCTGTAGGATTCCCAACTCTGCTGGAGATACGGCATGCCTACAACATAGGTATACGCATATGGGACTACATTGGATTCACCTCTATCGGGTTTGTGTTTATACTTTATAGTGCAGCACGTCACTTGGTGTGTCCCACTGCAGCAGGATACTCAATTGCAGCCTACCGAAAGGCACCAGTGGAGGTCAGGAGTCAAAGGGCCGTTTTTTGCGCCATATTCCAAAGATGGCACAGCCGAGGGAAGAAGAATGTCTACAAGGGCGGGTGAGTCAGAGAGCAGCGCGACAGGCAGTCAGTGCCCTGATCAATACACGAAAGTAACACGTTCTGGACAGCAAGCACTCTCTGCAGTACCTACCTACTGACTGCATAGGAACATCAATACTCAGTACTGGAGCCAAGACAATGATAGAGAGAGCAGACGCACGTGTGGCGGCCAGCAAGGGCTGCTTCAACACAGACGGCTGCCCAGTTGCTACAAAACCAAGGCAGCAATCTTGTTAATTCTACAGCACAACATCTGGATAAGTGTGGCATTGCAAGCAAGGAAAGCATGCAGTATCTGCACTAATATCAAGGCATGATGAATTAACCCTACCGCTTGTATGCAAAGTATAGCTAGTACCATATTGGCTTCTGTTGACAGAAACAGGCTTTTGTGATTAAAGGATCCAGTTATTTTGTGACTATTGCAGAGCTGCGAGCATGATGTTATTTTGAAGAATTAAAAGGAAGACTGAACAATGCAACACTATGAGAGTCTACTATATTGTCTAATGCCCGGTATTAGGTAGCCTATATCTCGCACTGTGCAATTTATAGGTTACATTTTCGAATTCACCTATACACAAAAATAGCGGCCTGAAGAAACAGAGGCTGAGCATATACCTACATATTCAGTAAAACAATTCACGAAGATTTTTACTTTACATGAAACTAACAGGGAAATAGTGAAGTCTGAAGTTGTTGCACTAGCATGCTCGCCACATAGGCTACACCACACCCATGCATTGCTTGCAATACTTAAGTCTGAAGCTTATATGTACACACATTGCAGCCTCACTCAAAATACTCAGCCATGTGGAACCTTTACAGAACACAAAACGATGAAATGTCACAACTGTTTCATGAGATGCGTTTTTATTGCACATCTCAAACTAACTCCTTCAAAATTGGAGAGAATAGCAAATATGAGCAGAGTTAAGTCTATTGCATCTTGGAAGTTAACGACTAACGAAGGAGTATTTACTTTTTTGTCTGAGAAAACGCGAAATGAGTGAAGCGAATATGCAAGGCCCTAGCATGTACCATATAGTGACACTTCTAACTGTTAAAGTGCTGGCTCTAATGTATGGCCTAAAAAAACAACTTCTATTTGGATGAAATAAAATACGTACTTCAGACTTCCCAACGAAAATCAGTGCGGTACCCGTCGGCGTTAATTTTAGATACAATAGATCAGAAAGCGACTGCGGCATGCTCTGGCGTGCATCGGTCACTGACTGTGTCACAATCGACCGCCACAGTCGTGCTTCTATCGAGACAACATGCAACACAGGCAGTCACTCTACATGTTGGCAAACCTAAGCGTTCATGCTGCTTGCAAACTTGGAGAAATAAATATTGATGGGATTAGCTGAGATAATGTTGAGGGTTTTACGATGCAGCAGCACATAGAGAGAGAAACGGACAAGTGCCAGGTAATCGAAACGTTAATAGGTACTTGCACCTCACCGGTCTACCGCTATTCGTATCTTCTAATTGCCTTTCATTTTGGCCTCGTTGCGTTGATACATGAACAACGTAACGAACGCTTCAAGCAAGAATTAATTTGTTAGTTGTAGTCAGTGGTTCATACCTACCTGCGTTTGCGCACGAAGACGACGTCACAGAGGAAAGAACAAGAGACATACCTACAGTAGGTCGATCGGAAACTGAGAACTCGAGCAAGAAGCTGTTCACACAGAGAATCAGCGCACACGGGCACGCAAGCCGGGACAGAAGAGAAAGATCAGAAGAATGTACCATCAGTAGGAGTATGAAATCGGAAGGAAAGTGGACACGAAAGATGGACGTCCCGAAAACCTAGCAAATGAATAAGAACCTACATAATCACAGAGGAGCTGCTCCCCATAACATAGGAGGGGCGAATCTAACCCTATGACTCCTGTAAAGGTGCAAGGCTCCTTAATCCCAAGCCAAGCAGGGGCAAAAGTTTGAACGCTTGTAGGCACCATGGATACGGCACGTGTTAAACGAAGGCAGCCCAGCAGCAAGATGAAAGCTGTGTGACTTTGTGACTGTTCAATTACATTACGTGATCCGCACCGTGACGACAGTAGTTCGATACAATACCGCGAAGAAGAAGAACTTACACATGTGCGGTTAGACTCGTGGCACTCGCCATGCCAATGTGTGTTGCGAGCGGTTATGCTGTACTTCATGGCTGGAACTAAGAAGCGAAGACCTCTTATACGATGAATTGTGACGGCTACAATGATGATAACAGAGTAGGAATAACTAAAGACGATGCAATCTCTCCTAACACGGCTCTTGAATAACACAACTTACCAATTTTGCTCGACATTTTGCCCGCACAAAACGAAAACTTTAAGGCTGTAGCTAGCGTAACCAGCGCGGAAAAATATTTAGAAGAGGTAGCTAAAGCTAATAGCTACAGCACGAGGAACTTGACCATACTACGAATCCAGTCGGTGGTTAGGCCTACAAGATGACATGAAGACTCATGCATGCTTTTGGACATCAATGAAGTTAACCCTTAGTTAAATTATAGGCCGTATAGCTAACAGCATTTCGGTCCTCTAACACAATCAACGCTGTGCTCACAAGAAGAACAACAGCTGTCCCCACACCGAACTCAGTTTGCCTACCTCCCAGCCCCTGGAAGCAGCCACGACTGGAAGTGGCTCGGGTATTCGGTCAATAACAAGCACGGGCACATGGGCAAATAACCTGAGCGTTCTCAGAACCATCATGTTAGCTGATGACGTAGTATTTACAGAGACAAAAAGGACAGCAAAATATTCCCCAAACAATACTTGGGCAACACACAAAGGTCGGCAATGCCATCGTAACACAGAAAACACACAAAAAATGTGTACAAGTAATCGAACATGAAAGGAGATAGTATCCTGAATAGGTGAACAACAGAGGAAGATATAACGACACAATACAACTGCAGTGCTATGCATGGCGTCTCCATAATACGTAATGAGAGTCGGAGCAACCGCAGTGATTGGTAGCCTGTGCCACCGTCTCCATTGATGCTGGCCCCCCCGACTTGACAGCATGAAGCAAGAGCCAAAGATAGCAAATCTTTTATGGCAACAGGACGATTAGCGAAGTAAATATTCCCTGTCGCCAGGCACTGCGCAACGTGCAGACAAGAGGAGAGAAGATCTGCGCAGGTGAGCACTATAGCCTAGACACGCAATAATGAGCTGCAAGTGCTTGAAAGACTCGAGTAAAGACAGCACCAAACAAACTTAATATTATTACGATAAAAATAAAACAGCCAGCACGCACGCATGTACAAGCGTTTATCAGGGCCATGGCTGCCATACATACACCGTATATATATACATAGGCCTGTAACAACTCATGAACACAGCAAATAAAGAAAAGTCAGGATAGTAAACAAGGCCTAAGAACAATAGGACTCGAATGGGGGCCGGTAGAGTATATGACCCACCTGAGATTCAGGTATGTGCCTAGAAGTCAAGCTATGCACCTCTTCTACGGTAGCTGAACCGAATCCATGCAAACATATTTATAACTAACCTAACTTATTCTAAACAAACCAAACAAGCTGAGGTAGGCAACATACCTACTGTACCAATATCGGGACGGAAAAAATATGAATAGTTTGGGAGATACCGCCTCCCAAACAAAAACAACCAAAGAACAGACGACACGTCCATAAACATAACGCTTACTTGTGTGCATTGCTCAGGTCAATCAAGTGTATAGTGACATAGGCCTAGTCGTATCATGTACCCAACTGTTCCAAGATAATCTATACGGCACGTTAATATTCTTACACGGAAGTGCCCTAAGGGCCTACACGTGTTTGACAAGACTCATCCACACCAAAGTAGCAATTTTAGGGTTCGCAATTTTTTTATTATTATTGTCATATTCCTAGTTTAAGCATCCCTACCCACAGAGTAGATAGGCCTACACTGTGATCCAAAGAGAGGAAGAACGAAGGGACAAAGAATGTCAAGAGAAACGTGGAACCCATGCGCGAGTCAACGCGCATGGGAATAGCAAGTCTGGAAAGAAGAGGAAGAACAGAATAAGGCACGAGAAAGTATGAGTACGAAATCCGGAAGGAGGCAAAGTGGACACGAAAGACAGACTCCCGAAGGCTTAGCTAATGGCTAAGGTACCTACTCGTAACCAACACGAGCCCCCTGGGGTCGCCGGACCGCATAACATAGGATGGACGAACCTAAACTGCCCTAACCCTATGGCCCATCCTATGCCGCCTGAGGGGGTAAGGTTCGCAGATTAAACTGCAGGATATTTCGAAAACGTCGACATGCAGCTCAATTCTTGAAGCTTAATTATTGGCAAGGGTTATCAATTTTCAATTACCTCTTTGTTGGAGACACAAAAATATGTACGGTAACAGTAAAAGTGACATACGTGCATACTAAAGTGAGAATAGCACGGCAATGCGGACGCGATTTTCGAAACATGTTGCAAGCGAACCAAAAACGAAATAAAAATGAAGTTATAAATGGAACGTGATTTGCAACATTTACTAACTTCAAAAAAGAAAACAATGAAAGGACTAAAGCTCGGGAATGAGATGGAAACTGCCCTGTATTGGCTGCCCAGGCGGTGGCCGCATATAACAATAAACCTACTTAGACCTAGCACTGGGAGTTTTGACATGCGAATATATATTTACGAAAAAGTATCACTCGTACCGTATGGGCCAAGACTAAAACTGCACCGAACCATGCTGGTAAACCACACGTCCCGACAGTCGTAACGACCACGGCGAATCAGTCGCACCGTCGGCGAAGTGCATTGCTACCAGGTCGCTGACCTTACGATCAAGGCTATTCATGCCGCCACACGTCGGACGACTTACTTATAGCGGACCGCTCAAGTTAAATCCATGTGATGTACACGTCCGGTTAATGTGATGCTTAAGTAGGCTACCAAATTTCGTATTCTAAAATAGGGAAAACCAGCGCACCTTTAGGATATAATTTCTCTCTTGGAGACCTAATGTACTCTTGCAATCTGATGTCCTTGACTTCAGTCTGAGTGGAGAGCTCAATGTACGATGCCGCCCATTAGATTTGCAAACGCTCATTCTCCTTATCAGCTTTAGATATACCTACCTTTACGAACAGCCGAATAAGCTCACGAAAAAAAGTATCTCTGGAGAAAATGGATCTAAACCAAGATGCATGACGAAACTAAGGAGCACAATACACGGCATTCTCCACTAAGCCTGGAATAAGTTACTGGGTGCTACGCGGCTTGCATCTGGCGTGACGTCATGTGGCAACGGAGATGCCTCTCTTCATAAATACAAACGCTAAGCGTAGGCGAGTATTTTGTGCTGCACTTGCGAACATCATGCTCTAACGATTAACAAACAGCATGTTAGTTAAAATAGCGCACCTCATAAGATGTGCTAGATTACGGATGCGCTCTGGAGAGACTCGTCCAAAATTCAGCCTCGCCCTTAGATCTGCCAACATAGGCAGGAACAAGACAACAACGTCACTCCACTAAAACTGAAATCATCGCACCGCAAAGAACGTATCCATTCCACGAAACCTAGGCTGGCAGAGCATATCAGGTATAAAGGAAATCAAATCTAAAGGCAAGCACATTCAAGAAGCTCGGACCAAGTGGCAGTAATGACCCCGTGTGTGCAGCAATACTGACTTGCCCTGGAAGTGACCTCGCCAGCTGGGTGACGGAGGCAGTGCCACCTGCCCACACCTCAGCTGGTACACATAAACTCAGTGCCAGCTGCACCCACTCGACCTCAGCACAAGCAGACGCAATGCACTGCAAAAACTTCACCTTAACGAGGAGCATACGTTACACACGCACCCAAACCGTGAACATTTAGTCAATTTTAGACCACACGGTCCGGATAAGTCGGCATACTGCACATACGCAGGATCAATACTGTACAAATACAAAGTTACAACCGACGACCTGAAAAAATCTAAGCATGACTTCAGTCACCACCGACCTTCGTGTACGGTACTCGTCAGTTTGCCTCAAGTGGTAGCAAGCTTAAGGAAAAAAAAAAGAAGGGAGTTTTTGAAGGCCAACCTCGTTTCGCTAGATATATGCAACTTCACGGACCCGTCAAGAGGAGGCTCTAGGACATGCCAGAGCCCTCGGCAAACCTTAAGAGTGCCGAGTGTGTGTGAGAGACTCTTTATTCCGGAAGATCCTCCTTTGTTGGACGAGTTGCGAGTGCCCACGTGTTCTTGGCCCTCAGTATGCCGAAACTGGAGGATATATCACGTGAAACAGTTGCTCAAATCATTGGTCTAAAGGCTGCTGGTCAAAGAGTTAAGGAATTTTGGGAGCTAATAGGTGCTGGAATAACGAGCATGAAAAAGTTTGGGCGCCGATTCAGGTATGGGTGCCAGAAAAGCCTGTTACCTACCAAACATAGCTCTGGAAGGCGCCACTGTTCTCCTTTATCTTGCAAGCAGGGGTCAATTAGTATTCTCTGCTGTACGTTAGAGTATAGTGGTTAGCTTGTAACCCTTTTTGAAGTCTTCCTGGCATCCCGGATCGAGGTTTGGTAACAGACCGCTTTCTTGTCTGAATCAGCGCACAAGCTTTTTCACACTAGCAGACCAAACACCTATTAGCTAAATATCCCAATTGTGTGACTAGCCGCCTTTCGAGCTAGTAAATTCTTGGGTGCGGTTTCGGCATAGGTACTGAGGGCCAAAAACACGGAGCCCACGCGACCTTTCAAACAAATAGGACCGTCACGGAAAGGAGCGCCACTCATGAACTTTCAACAGAAGTACTCACGGCCCTCGGAAGGACTGCCGAGGGCTCTGGCATGTCTTCGAGGCTTCCCTTACCAGCTGCATGTGGTCCAAAGGATCTGTCGAAACATGGTTGAGGTCTAAAATACCGTTATTTTTCATCATCAGTGTGCGACCACGCGGGACAGTGGTCAGAAACTTACGACAAGTAGATGCCTACTGTATAGTTCCCGGTTACCAACGTTCAAATATTACACGGTAGCTAGGTACCGTATTCACAATTCGTTAATTAAGGGCAGTTACAGGACAAGAGTTAAATAGAAAATTTATGTTTTGTGACAGCCACGAATGAAGTACCTGTACGAGCATGGCTAAACGTCGGTGACACACTACAACGTAAGACCTCGAACAGGTATAGCATATACCACACCATACATGGAATGGTTTGGTCTATATAACGCTGAAGGTTGGAGTCAACTTTCATTTTCACGCAATGATAACTTCAGAAGAGGATACAATCAACAATTTGAATCAACGTTCGTCGTTTAGTATATAGGTATAGGCCTAACTAACAAAAGGTAATGAATTTTCATAACCTTTCAGGAGCGATGCTGACGGCCCATAGAATGATCCCCAAAATGAGGTAGGTAAGACTCTGCATCGCGATAGACAGGTACGTTTTCTGCAAGATATTTTCAAGCTCGGATCTGGTGCGTCAAAACTTTCCTCAGCTGTAGTTTACTCACATAGTGTTTCCCGCATTTATTTACCACCGGAATCTAATAACCATTCCTTAGTTTATAACTATAGTTGACCATTTTATGAAGACAATTCGGTCGTGGTCAAATTCCTCTACAGCGGGGCCAATCCTATGAATATTTCTGTAATTTCTATAGACAATGCATTTAGTGAGCGTGTCTGAGATATGGGCCGAACAACATCTCAGATATAGCTACTCATTGAATAGCAACGCTATAGAGGAATTCGACCAACACCGAACCGCCTTCATAAAATGGTCAGACTATAGTATCATTAGCCTACTCAATAAGAAACATTGAATATTTGGAAGGCATTATTCACAGTGCCCAGCTGTTGCAATGAGTATCAGTCCAAGGATTTGCATGTTAAGCACATTTCTGTAGTGCTATACATTCCGAGAAGCAATTACGAATCCAAGTGCAACGAAAATTTTATTCAGAAAAATTTGAAAACAGGCCGCAATAACAATTGTGTTAAGGTCTTCGAGCGAATTTCCCTTTCTCAGTCCTACGCCCACACGGATTATGCGAGTATCGACCACGAGACATGTGATCGAGCAACGAAGCGGATGATATTTCCACTGCTGTATTTTGGTTAAAAAAAGAAGCTGAACTTGACCATAGACTTGTCGTATAAAGGTCTTCTTGTGGTCCCGGTTTTCCGCCTACACGCGTTACAATCTTAAGGAAAGAAAATTAGATGGAACTTATCAATGAAGTAAGTAGGTACCGGCATTCTGAAACGCACGATTGGTACATGTAAGGTTCGCTGACGTTTGTCTAGTAAGCAGAAACATGAAGTGTTAAAATACTTGATTCATCTGCTTCGTTACCACACAAAGTTAACATGCAAAATGCAACTACCATGCATTTCGAAGAAGTAAATCCTTAACGAAAACCAGACGTGATACGAGTGGCAACTATGTCTTCAAAAACACGGATTCATGAAAGCCTACTGTTTTAAGTCGGCTATAGCGTCACGGGCAATATACGCGTGTGTATGAAACACGTAGGCTCGAGCGTTACGACAGTTGCTCACAAAACCAGTATGCAAAATGCATGCCGGAATAATATCATAACTTCTGCGACGCCTTTCAAAACAATGGCATGAACATTGCTTCAGAGTCCTGCGGGGTTCATTCAGGGCCCAGTAACGTGCTGGTTACGGGAGATTAGTCATATCAGCGCTACAAACAGAGATAGCTCACTATCACTTGAATAGCATAACACGAACGCACAACTGCTACGATGCTATGCAATTCATTTCCCTAAGATATGAAAATGAAACACACCGAACCAGTATAAGCGCATAGGTCATTGCTTCTCTTTAGCATTATAAACATCGCATCAAACTGATATAAAGGAAATCCATGCCAGACAGAACTGCGGTAAATATATACCT
This sequence comes from Parhyale hawaiensis, assembly GCA_001587735.2. NCBI lineage: Eukaryota > Metazoa > Arthropoda > Malacostraca > Amphipoda > Hyalidae > Parhyale > Parhyale hawaiensis. Next base: position 2,285,888 of record LQNS02000304.1, read on the forward strand.
CGCTGTGACCGCTGCATGAACCAAAGTGGAGGTTACGTTGTATAATGTGACTGCATGAACTAAGAAGCCTTGGGCAAAATACTAATACGGAAATATGAAACATAGTAATTATATAATAGATGAAAATGCAACTCCCTACGGATGGCGTTACGGTATCATCTGATTTCATGTAAGAAATGGAAGTAGGTATCACTATAGGGAACTTTAAGGCAAAGAACCCATACTAAAACATAGGCAAACGTAATGATCATTTTTCAGGAACTGTTTGAAATATACGGATGACAACTGTATCAAACACACGTCGACCGACGAGGGCAATTATCCAGGCAAGTGAAGCAGTGCAGAGAGAGAGATACGCGCTGGCGGTGAGAGCAGAGGTGATTCAGCTCGCGCAGCGTGGGAGGAGCTCCAATGCCTTAACAGGCATCACTATTGTAAGACATTCGGCACTTGATCAGTACATTCAGCTGCTGTATCGTCCATTTGCTTGCAAAGCAACTGAGGTACAACAGCACGTCTTATAGTTAGTAGCTAATCACTAACTGACTGAGACAGTCGTATTGGCCGCCGTTTGCATAGCCTAGTTAGACAATACATTGAGTAGGACCTTTTACGGCAAGGGCATCGCCAGCAACGAAGGTACTATATACAAAGAAAAATATATCAAATTATCAATGTAAAATTTTCTCCTGGGAAGTATAAAATCGTCAGGTTTCGCAGTAGCTAAAGCAGCTACAGTCTAACTTCAGCTGAAGTAATAACTACCTAACGTAAGTAACTACAATTAAACATGTTAAGATATACAATCTAGATTGTCCGCAAAAGGACAGAAACAACTCTAGATTAGTCGAACGCCCGTTCTATTTCTTTTAACGAGACGTCAATGGCAACTCAAAAGTATTCCACGACAGAGTATCAACGGAAATTGTTGCGCAGAGTCTGCCAACTTACAGTAGGTACTTGTTGTAGTGGTAGGTATGAACCCATATTGAGTTGCGAGCCTTCAAGTAACTTTCATCGCTAAGTTAGCCTATGTTGAGCACAGTTGCTAAGCGCTTTACGAACGAGATGCTGCGCGCCTCCACAGCTTATTTCATTGACTACAGACCGTGAGAGGTCATATAGAAGAGAGCGTCTATGCAAATGACGGAAAGGCTGCACAAACACGGACATAGATACGGCGGGCACAGCACACGAACATTAAAGGAGTATGAGTGGGATGCTGCAGGTATGGCAACATCCATGCAGCCGTACAGGGTGCATGGACTCGACACGCGGCGACAGCGATACATGCTGCCAATAGGAGTGAGGCTAGGAGTTGCTAATGAGAATTTAATCCAATTATTCTACCAACGGGGTGTACCTATAGTCGCGCTCTGCACACATAAAGATGAACCACGGGCTTCCGGAAAGCCAAAAATAATTGCTTAGGTATTAATTAATTAGCTTTTATTAAGAACACAATGGGTTCACAAAATATGCTTACAAGCTTACAGGTACAGACAAAGTAGCCAAAATTCAACCTAGTAATTAGGCCCAGTCACAGATATTGGTG
>LQNS02000304.1:2361953-2377082 GCA_001587735.2 Parhyale hawaiensis
CCCTGAGAACCCATTTGCTCAACTGTCTGTATGCAGACAGAACTGCAGCTTTTTGGAAGATGTTCCAGAGGAAATTGAAATGGAATACAAAAGTTTGAGAAGCAAAAGCCAAACTTCGGTAATTTCCAGTCATTCTTCCAGTTTCAATAATCTAAATCAGTTAGAAGCAAGTGTGTCGGAGAGCGAAGGTCTTGGCTCTGGGTCCAGCAACCAAGGCACGTTGTCGAGAAAACTGAGAAAAAATCTCGAAAAGTTGGACACCCTGGCCATAGCTCCTGCTGCTGCCGCCCCCAGCGCTGCTCAACGTCTGCCACTGCTGCCAATGCCAGACTTGCGAGTCGTCACTGCGAATGAAATTACGGAAGGCGAAATCGGGGATGCAATGAACATGGGAGCTATCCACCTAGCTGCTCCAGCTGATGCTCATAATAGCAATCTGGCGCCCCAGTCAGACGACACTCCCACCCAAATGCATACAGAAGAGAAGTCAGTTAATTAAATTTCCATGCATATAAATTCTGTAATTCAACGCTTGCATGAAGTTGTTTTGATCGTCAACATAACATTTAGTTGTTTCTATAGGAAAGTGGAACAGAATGCACGTTGAATGCAGATGAGTGGAGGTACTTGAGATACCAGGTGCAAATTTTTTTAATGGTGTGGTTTGGACAGCATGGCGAATAGTTTGCGAGTGAGTAAATATCGTAGGAACACAGGATCCTGAACTAGAGTGTTTTTGATTCGCTGCCCTTTACAAAGCAGGTGCTCTGGTATACTCACCATTTGCCGTTGTACACTCCTGAGCTATGTACTGCAGGCACCTGAGTAGGTAAAGAAATCTGTAGGGTATGTTATCCATCGAGAAGCTGCCACCAGAAGAGGTAGGCGCGATCGTTAACAACAACCATATGAGCGTAGTTTTCAGTCCTCGATATTATGCTTCTCGATAAAATGCTACAAATAACGCAACACTCAAATGCATGAAGAAAAGTTTAATGTGTAAACCGTTAATGCAAGCTACCCAATTATAAAAATATGAAAACTACAATTACAAATATATTTTAATCAAAGAAATGTTTAAACCATCATTACAAATAGTCCACTTTAGTGGCAAACTCTATTCCGCTGTACATTATGGCACATTGGAATGGATTTGAAGTCTTTCTAACACTGTATCCATGTCACATATATTTCATGCTGATGAGCTATTTCCTATAGCAAGGCACTATAGCTATTTGTTACTAGTTTCATCTATAAATACTACATTCTACACTGAGAAAAACTACTGAGAAACGATCAAATTCTGGTATTTGAAGTTGAAGTCTATGGTATGTGTAGAGTGATAAATTTTTTATCTGTATTTCTTGTAGTAGGTTGAATGATAACGAAAACTGCCACTGTCAAGTAGGTAGGTAGGCAGGTAGGTAATAATTACGGAAAGTCCAAAATATACATTTATGATATTGTCTATTTTATTGTTCCCTCAATAAAAATAGAGATGAAAAAGAACATTCCGCCGATTCACCAATTATAATTCAGATGTAGAAATGGTTTCCCTACTTCTCACGGTGTTACCTGAATATCTTCGAGACAGAGGAATATCATTTATTTTAAGAATTTTATAATTCCCAAGAAGATGTTCAACTCAATTAGGTGATGCGGTGTGCTCATCGACTGTAATCATTCGGTTCGATTGCAATCATTAGTTTTCGTGTAGGACTAGCACTATTTAAAAGTGAACCCTGAAATCCATGGGGTTGAAAAATGGTCAAGTTATGCCATCCTATTTTTCATAGCTCATCTCATTGCTGCTGCTGAATACCCACTAGGACCATTTATTGAGGTTTCATTAAGTACTGTACTTACCAGACTGTCCATGGCGAATATCTAAACAACTCGACGTGCTAGCGCAAGTTTTGGATGCAGATCTACGAGTATCAGGGCCATCAAGAAACGAGCAGCAGCATTCGGTAGTTCACGCGCGTATGAGCAAGATGAAATAATTTAAATTTGTTTCCCACCCAGTGTTATCAGTAATAAAAATCACATATTATTTCAATTATTAATTTATCTAAGGATTAAGCCTAATGCCCGATCGATTATAGTTAAAAAGGTGCTTCATAAGTGAGCATGATCGTACTCATGTCAAATTATTGATAAAAATACCTAGGTACAATGATAATACTTAGCCAATGGAAAGTCACATATGCAGTTTTTACAAAAGAATAAACGCAAAAAAACGATGCTTCAGGGGATACAATTAGCAGGAGATAGAGATAATTAAATGATGTAAGAAGTTCATATAACTATTGTACAATCAACATTGATATCCTGCTGCTACGACACCGATGCTCGACCTCTCCGTCTGATATGCCTTTGCGGCCTGCTATTGCGTCTTGGTCTTAGCTCCCTGCCAGCTGCAGTATCGGTGTGACCTCTGATGTCAATGGCCACTCCTCGAGGAAGTGCTCCGGAGCCTATTTTTCTTTTATAGTTTGGATGTGTCTTTGGAATATTGGCGTTCGTTTTGGCTTTGCGTGTAACACTGGATGTCGTTGCTCGCCTAGTTGCAGGAGGAACTGCTCCTTGGAGTGCAGGTTTTTGCGTAGCAGGCGCAGAATTTCTATTTGGCAGTCTTCTGTTGATGGGTGCATCTCGGCGGGGTGTCGATTGCTTTTCGTTTCGTGGAGTCTCAAGAATTGCAGGTGCACGTGGCACTGTAGTACGGCTTCCTCTGAAGTTTGGCTGCCTGTTTGGATTCTGAGCACGGACTCCCACTGTTTGCAGTTTGGGGCCTGCCTGGCGGCTTGGGTTTTGAGATCGGACTTCCACGGTTCGAGGTTTGGGTTTGGGGACTGACTGGCGGCTTGGGTTTTGAGAACGGACTTCCACGGTTCGAGGTTGGGGTTTAGGACTTGACTGGAGGCTTAAGCTTTGAGAATGGCCTCCCACGGTTCGAGCTTTGGGTTTGGGGACTGACTGGCGGCTTGGATTTTGAGGACGGGTTCCCAGAATATTTGAAACGCTTGATTGTACAAATTGTAGTGCAGGCCTCAAAGAATCTGTTGCATGAAGAGGGGAAGTGCGTCTGTTAGTCCTTGCTCTGCTACTTTGTGGTGGTTGAACAATGCTGCGTCCACTAATAGGATGCGTAGCATAATATACAGTTGCTTTTGGTCTGAACACTCGGTAGCTCGTTATTAATTTCGCTCGTTCTACATCAGCAAAAACAGGCACCAACATAAACTGCCCAGCTTCAGTATCACGAGGGATTTCCGGTGTGACCTCTATTTTTTCTTGTACAACTGGAATGGGAGTTTCTTCTTCCGCAATTGGTTCTTCGTTTAGGCCGTACTTAGGATTTGGTGTATCTTGACTACTTTCATCAGGAACATATTCTGGAGTTTCAGGTTCAGCCTCGGTACCAACACTAGAATGCACGGATTCATAGACAGGAGGCGGAGTTGTAGTCGAGCCTGAAATAAATCCCGATATTATTCCTCCAATGTTTTCAATGTTTAAGGGTGAAGTTGTGGTGCTACGCGCTTGAGGCAACGAACTGTAGTCCGGAACGCTCAAAGGGAGCTCCTCCGTCGAATTCAGACCGATGGGTTCGGAGGCAGGGGCTGGATCAGAGGCGTCAGCGTCAGACGTGGGCAACGCAGGCCCTGTGTCAGAAAAGGAAGCAAGGGCTTCATCGATTGGTGCAGGTTCGTCATACACATAATCTGGAGGTGGCGCTACATTGGGGCCAGCGGCTGAGTTTGCTGCATCGGACAAAGATGGCGACTCGTTATCTGACGTACCGAAAGAAGGCTGATAATCTGGCGAGTCCCCAACATCCGTGCCCGTGTCGTAATAGTAGGAGTCGTAATCTGAGTACTCCGAGTTATAATCATAATCGTCAGGGTAGTCAGCATCGAAATTAGTGGTATCTGTATAGTCTCTGACAGGAGGTGCTGGTGGTGCTGCTGGTTCTTCCTTTGGGACGAGCGTTCTTATTTGGTCTCTGGAGTTTCGTCTAATTGTGGCATTACGGATGCCCTCAGCGATGCCGCGGAGCACACCACCACCGAAGATACTCAACTTCGCAATGGATATTGGGTCTGTCACGGCTGATGTTGGCTGCACGGCCATCAGGACTGCACTCCACACCAAGAATTGTATCATCTGCAATGGAGAAAGGACTCAATTAGTGCCTAGATCTGTAAAACTGCAGCTTAAATACTACTAAAGCACTCGGAGAACGCATGCCTCCGCCAATCAAGGCAACGTTAACGAAAAATTTAAATTTGTCCTGAAACTAAGATTTGCACCAAAATCTGGTCCAAAAATTTGGTGATTTGTGCTTTTACAACAAAAATGGCTTCTCTATTTATTTCGAAGATCCGTCCATAACTTTCTGAGTTAGAAGCTGTACCCGTGAAACTTTCAGGGACTGGCAAGGCGTTTCAGATGGACCGGGGAAACCTTCACAGTGTACCCGAGCAATTCCCCATCAACTGTACAAATAACACCAAGATTTGTTGCATGATATTTTCTACGACCAGTCGTTTTGCTGATAATAATTACTGAAGCTGCCCCTGTCTAACTGGACCCGTGGAATTCTTTCGGCAGCAAACCACGATACAGGTTCCAGAAGATTTATACTTAAAAATGTTAGGCGTATATATAAACGTTAGGCGTATATATAAACATAATTAAAACTAGAGCCATCTGGGAGTGCATACCTCGGCCAAGCAAGGCAGCGGTAACGAAAAATTCAAATCGGTTCTGAAACCATGATTTTCTTTCTATATCAACACCTAAATCTGATCACTTGCGCCTTTTGACAGTATTAACAGTGTCTGTAATTTTCTTGGAGATCCTTTCATAAATTTGGAGTCCAGGTTCTAGGGGGTGTCTTGTACATTTCTCTTTCACGGCTCTGCCATGTATTTTCCTATTCCATATGATGAGGACATTAAAAAAAAGTCGGGTAGAACTTTCGCAACTCGTACATTTTAGAGGGGGACATGGGGGACACAAAATTATCATTTGTAGTCTGATTGTTTTGAAACTTGCTCAGAATATGTATTTTTGAAAAAGAAACACATTTTGTTCATACAACTATTTCCATTTAGGTCGTAATTTTTGAGATAATGGGATTTATATATAAATATATATGCATATTTTGGAAATTTCAAACGAATAGAACTCAAAGATTTTTCATGCTAGAATGCTAGAACAAGAACAATGACATTTTTGGAATCATTGAAACATTCTTAAGAAAACAATAGAGTGGATTTTCTATATTTGCCCTCATAACATTTTTTATCACAGCCCAAAACCGAATCCCTTAATTGTTTTTTCCCTATATATATTTTAGTCAGCGATCGCAACGAAATAGAAATGGAGAATCAATCTGTGATAAAAAAATATTATGAGGGTAAAAATAGAAAATCCACTCTATTATTTTCTTAAGAATGTTTCAATGATTCCAAAAATGTCATTGTTCTTATTCTAGCATTCTAGCATGAAAAATCTTTGAGTTCTATTCGTTTGAAATTTCCAAAATGTACACATATATTCATATATATAAACCCCTTTATCTCAAAAACTAAAGCCTAAATCGAGTAAGTTGTATGAACAACATGTGTTTCTTTTTCAAAAATACATATTCTGAGCAAGTTTCAAAACAATCACACTACAATTGATAATTTTGTGCCCCCCATGCCCCTGAAAAATGTACGAGTTGCGAAAGTTCTACCCGACTTTTTTTTAATGTCCTCATCATATGGAATAGGAAAATACATGGCAGAGCCGTGAAAGAGAAATGACACAGACACCCACCCTAGAGCCTGGACTATTTGAGTTATGCTGCTAACAAACATAAGTCAAACCATAGACCACACCATACATTGAGTGGACACTGGCGCTTAAGGAAGATTTCGGTCCCGCAATTGGGCCCGACTGTACAGTGCCGTAGACGCATTTTTATATGTTCTCCCATTACTTTTTCATACTTTATTTAGCTATTTGACTTAATTCTTTTGAATTCTGTAATGACTGGCAAAGCTGTACATAGTACTAAAACTTCTATACGCAACAAATTCACAAAAATATTAAGGCTTACGTAGAGCAACTATTTATGACATCATTTGATATTTACAGTAGAGTAAAACCATTTTACAATAGTTTGCGAAATAAACAGTCTCATTTTGTAAAACAGGAGCTTCTCTCAAATTTGTGGCATGCTCGATTCGCAATGAAATGCCAAGTAAACAGCTGATGGAAATGTTAATAAAATCTATTTCGTATACGGGCAAAGCGAGATGATCAGAACAAACAGCAGAGCTGAAGGGTGAGCCGGAGCAACTTGCAGACATGATGTGAGGAAGCACTGGCTGCCATGAAGTGATCTAGCATTGGAAGCAGTGAAGTGATATAGCATTGGCGGCCGTGATGTGATCTGAATGATAAAGAACTGGCCGCCATAAAGTGGTGTAGCATTGAGCATTGACAGTAGTGAAGTGATACAACATTGGTAGCCGCGAAGTGATACAGCATTGGTCGCCTGTGGCCGTGAAGTGATACAACACTGGTAGCCGTGAAGTGATACAGCATTGGTGGCCGTGAAGTGATACAACATTGGTAGCCGTGAAATGATCTAGCATCTTCAACAGTGAAATGAGGTAGCATTGGCAAGCGCAGAGTGATCTAGCATTGGCAGTTGTGAAGTGATCTAACATTGGCAACTGTGAAGCGATGTAATGTAAGCCACCATGGAGTAATTTAACTCCAGAAACCATGAAGAAAAGTAACATTGTCATCTATTAAATCATATACGCAATGGAGTCAACTATGAAGTGATGTTACATAGTCATTTATTAAATCTTATAATGTTTGCAAGCACGAAGCGATGTAAAATAGTCCAATAAATTATGTAATGTAGGCAACCATGAAGTGATTAAACGTAGTTTATGATTCATTATATCATAAATGTAACGTAGGCAACCATGATAAGATGTACCACTAACATATACAACATGAAGTTATATAACTCAGACAACCATGACGTGATGTAGTGTAGGGAACAGCCATATGATGTCATTCAAGTTAGGCAGCCATGGAATGATTCACCTTACGCAACTATGAACGTGATTTAACTTAGGCAACCATTAAGTGGTGTAACATAGGCAACAATGAAGTAATGTAACGTAGGCAGCCCCATAGCGGCGTAGTATTCCTAGATAGTAATGTGATATGACATGGTGCAACTGTAAATGGTTCCAGTGATGAAGGGTTGTATCAGCACCCAAGTGTCATTGCGATGTCCTTTAACGGCCGTCCTTGTACCTTTATCTCATGGTTAATTGTGCATTTTAGTTCATGGCTACTAATGTGGTTATATTCTGTAGTATTACTGTGGTTTTAATCAGGTTTTTCAGTGTGACTGGGATTTTGTAACCGTCCGTTCCTTGCGGCTATATATAGGGATGAGCTTTACCGTAAGCTCTACATACATCAATTTCTGAGGTTATTGCTTCAAATCCGTCATTGGAGACAGACTCAATTGTATGTGATATTAAAGTACATTACGTGTAGTATCTTTGCGCCAATCAGTACTATATAATAATTCACGTCGTGTTTTTATTTATTTATTTATAACTATATTTATATCTTTCCTGTCACGCTCTAAGGGAATAAGATAGGAGAAAATTCAGATCTGAAAATGCGAAAAAAAAGTTGGGTACCTTGCAACCTTTTTCTTGGCGAAAAAAAAAGTTGGGTACCTTGCAATCTTTTTCTTCAGTATTAGATATAGGAATAATGAGGAAGCCCAAAGACGGTGGGGGTTTTCCTGAGGTGCTAATTTTTTGCCGTCATTTATAATGACGGCCCGGGCCACTAGTTTCTTCAGTAAAATTTTAATATACCTAGAAATTGTGATGAATTTTCAATTATTCTTACAGTGTCCGAAGATATGCTATATATCGCCTACTGAAGATATATGTTTGCGAATTTAGATTCCCTGCTGTGCAACACATTCCTAATGGCACGACGCAGAAATTAATCTTTGTTTGAGGTCTCTGTGATTATTAGAACTCATCGGCCTCCAGGCCCAAATGCGAGAATCCCGATCTCAGTGTCCAGTCAATGTATGGAGTGGTCTACGGTCAAACATACAAACGGACAAGCCGATCGCAGCATTTGCTTCCCAGTAAAATTTGCAACATAGTACCTATACAACTATAGGTGCTAACTGACGAATGAAAAGTTTACTAGATGTACAACTGGAATTGTTACACGTTCGCTATAGCTGATGCCGAGAATTGTACGTTTGATACTTTTTTTACCCTAGTACCCGCTCTGTCGAAGCGTAACTATTTTGTAGTGAACGTCCTGTTTATTTCGCATGATGCACTTACTTAATGTAGAATAGCTTTTTTTAAATTGTATAACCTTTTATGTTTGTACATTAGTTAACTTTCTTAGCAAGGACATTGATATTAGAAGAGTCACCTCACACACTTCGTCCTGGAAGAATCTTCCAGGTTTCATTCAGATTATTTTTCTAGTATTACCGCCAATTTTGTTTACAAAATAATAATTCTTTCATGCAGCTAAAGCGTATCAAAGATACTAAATTGAATTTTGTTCAAAATAATTTTGAGCGATTGGTCGAAAATTTGCCTCACAATAATGAATTTAAAAGTGGCCTGTAAATTTCGGAGACATGTTAGTACCTATTATAGCAGTTTTAATCTAATGACGAAAAGCTTGACTTTAAAAAGAGGCGTTTATTAGAATCAAGCTTTTCGTCATTAGATCAAAACTGCTATAATAGGTACTAACATGTCTCCGAAATTTACAGGCCACTTTTAAATTCATTATTGTGAGGCAAATTTTCGACCAATCGCTCTAATTATTTTGAACGAAATTCAATTGAGTATCTTTAAAATAATAATTATCTGACCAATGCAATCTTTATGAAATATTAACGCTAGAAAGCGTTAGGCCTATCGGTATGAAAAAAAAAATATTTGGTCTTCATTTGGATTATGGGGCCACCCTTGACCAGCAGTCTTTTGAAGCTTATCACAATTATATGGTGCGCAACAGCCAAAACTAGCGGCGAGGCTTCTGATTACATGCACATTTTATAAATCTGGCAGCATGCGCTCCATATAGATGATTGCTAAACGTTAGTTACTACACACACACTACACAATCGTGTTGCCGTGTTGCACGAATATGCATATATGCATACTTTGGCATCTACGCATGGCAACAATACTTAACCGGCGAGCCGAGGTATGCAGGAGTTGCCCAGGAGACTGGCTCAATCCGGTCTCTTAAAAATAGGGGAATAAGCACGTCACGGGGAAGACCGTCGAAGCAACTGCCCGATCTTGACAATGGTAGCAAATTTGCATCATTGTGCTATGAAAACGACGCGTTGTACAACACATAACTTTTATCGTATATTTTATAAATTCGCTTCATTTGTGCGATAATGAGGCAAATGTGGTCTCGTTCGCCCAGGTCCGATATGGGTGAAATGCAAACCTGCGAGTTACGTTCAGCCGTGCTGTTTACATTATGAAATGTTATTAGTCCTACACCGACGAACCAAAATCAGCTGTTTCGTAAGAACAGTATTAGTTGAAACGAGAAGAAAAGTTGCCACTCGGCAGCAAAGGATTAACTGTATTTTTTTACAGTGATAAGCGGCCAGAAGGTTAAACTTATAAGACAGTGCATAACAGGGTTTTTTTCCGTCTGGGGGTCTTTGTTTGAATAGATGCAGCTGGTTACGAAACTAGCAGCATAGTATTTCAACGAGAGCTGTAGGAGCATAGATTGGGCTATATCCTAAAATGAATGACACATTCGTTTATAATCTACAATCTTCTACTGCTACAAGTTACAACGAATGCTATATCCATATATGATTGTAAACGTACTTGCAAAGTTGCAGTAAGCATTGCTGTACGTGGCAGTGAAGGATATATTGATGACACACGTGTTAGCTCTAAGTACAGTACATATAAAGATAAAAACACTCTTGTTAGCAAATCTTGTTGCACTTTACACTGTTTAGTATGTCAAGTTTTAGTTTTATATTTTCCCTATTTTCATCATAAAAAGAAAACGTTAAACAAAATCTGGTGACTGGCAAATTCTGTCCCATGAGATAGCTTTAAGATAAAATCACTCATGTTAGCTGTAAGACTAGAATAAAACACGCATGGTGCCGCGCTCTCCCTAATATGTTGGGTACTGCATCCATGTAGGAAAATGATTTACTTTTGCTCTGCTTCATTGTTAAAATTCTTAAGGTAACCGTGACAGACACTGTGTCAAGTATATAGCAAATATCTCAGTTAATTCATATCTTCTAACGTGATCTCTGATTACTCTTATTTTCTAATACCCCCGCAAGCTGTTCTCCACCAATAAATTCTCGTCTATCACAAATAGGGGAATCACAGTTAGATAATGAATTAACTGTAATATAATTTATCTTTTCAATTTATTTCAAGATTTCTCTATTCCTATCACAAATATAGGACACACATATATTTATATATATCTTTTTTTACTTACACCACATGTAGCACGCACCGTAATTCAAACTGTAACATTTCGTTTTTAGGTAGAAAAATTCTTCCTCCTTATCACTATAGGATAAAAATATATAGATATATCTGTCCAAAACTTAGACATTTTGTCAATTTAGTTTCGAATAGGTTTACACAATTTACCTATAACTGTTATTTCTCTCATTCCTTCTTTTGATAGTGCCCTAGTTCAAGCTGTAATACGTCCATTTTATTTTAATTCCTATCTAAATATCGTGAGGCGTATCAGATTATAATTGAATAAAATATCACACAATGGAAAACGTACATCGCATTTTAAACATCAGCATGTCTAGTTTTAGTTTTAAATTTGCTCCATTTTTGTCGCAGATAAAAAAAAAAACATAAACAATATCGCAATCCAAATTTCAATTGCTTAATATTTTTCATGCTAGATATGCCAGAATAATAAGGAAATTAAGGAGTAGAACAGACCTATTGGATTTCGAAGTACAGTGTGTATTAACAATTATGTACTTGAAACAACAAGGGAAAGGCAATCATTTTCGCTTTATATTGTAGTTCACTGGGACCCCCAAACGTCATACATGATTTTGTTCTTTGATTACTCAAGTGTAAATGTTTACCATTATGATAGGCCACTACAATTTTTCTTTGTTTCCTGTAACATGCATTAAGTGGAACACTGCACAATAAATGCTACCTCTCTCCTATATTAGTATTAAGTGTTGTTCTTATGTTAGTCTTAAGTATGAACACCTCAGGATGCTGGGTTCTAATACGTGTTGGACGCACCATCCATAGGAGAAATATATGATTTTGTTTGTTTTGTTGAGTCGTGGAGCCGTATCTGCATCTATGACGAAACCGTATGCTGCAAATCAGGATAATCATAGAGTGGGAGGAGGGAGCAAATAATCTGCTTATTCCATGAAATTTTTATTGACCCTTCTTTCATTCGTAAAATAGGAGGTATCTATTCATAAAATAGCTATGTAAAAGCTTATAATGACTAAATATGCATAGAAAACCAACCCAAACCTGCGTTTTGGCATCAATAAAAAATATTAATCGTCTATAGTCTGGAAAATATAATTCGTGCTAAAAAGAAATTTTGGATTGTTCAAGTATGCAACTACTTCTACATAAGTTAGCACTAAGTCTCGTGGTAGCAGCAACGTCTGTTATGACTGTCAGTTACACAATGAACGTTGTTTTCGCAATAGTTAGCTGAGTTGTGAAAACCAAAGGCTATACATCGTACGAAGTAGGATATATCGGTACAGTTAACTCCGACGTCACAAAAACCAGCCCTGTCCAGTGGATGCGCTACCATGTTCAAGGCTATTTTTTCTGCACTGTTTTTCCTTGTGTTTTTACGACGAGCTTACGAGATAGTCAAAAGCTGGCCAACTATACTGAAACACGAAGCATTCTTCGCGAAGAAGTGTGGTGCAGAGTTTACATAAGGGAATGGACTGATTGCCAAATGACCTCGAGTTTCTCTTGAAGCCCGTCGTTGTTATCGTTATATACGTAAATATAGCAATACCCATTTACCACACAACTAATATTAATTAGAAGTCGGCAAAACTATCCCTTCGAATAATAAGCTATCGCGAAAAGAGTAAATTCAACCACGACTTTATTACTACTGATAGTTTGTGTAGAAAGTTCTGCGAAGTTCGACCGGCCAATTTCGCTGAGCGACGCAGCACGCGCCATCCCCGCAAATTTCCGAGTATGCCTGAACGTCGCTATTGAGGCTATCTGACGCTCGTTCGTTTGTCAATGTTGCAAAATTGTTCACTTGCGAACACGTCTTTTTCAATTACGAAACTGTCACTGCACTCGAGAGATGTGAAAATATATCACTCGTATTACTTACGAACGAAGGAAACATTTATGATTTTAGTTGTTTTCTATTGTAATAAAGATATCATCTACACACACTCAAAACATCGAGGCTCATTTATTCTCTAAATTATCACGACAAATACACATACAAACATATAACACAGTGATATGGTTCTAGATCTTATGATAACATTATCGGTCAGTAGTAACCGCCTGATTAGTCTACGTGCCCATGATCACATACAGTACTGTATATCCGGGATTACTTTACAGGCCCGATACTTAGCAGAGTAAAGATATATATATATATATATATATATTATATCCATAAATTTAATCGAACTCTCCTTTAATTTAGTTCCCTTTGATAGATCAGTACATATTAGTCCTATAGCTATTTGCATGGGTAAATATTGCTGGAAGTCCGAGAGATGAAATGTGTGAAGCACTTTCTGCAATTCACGTTGGGTGATATCGAAGAAAGAATCGGGTGCTGGCCACACAAGTTTACGTTTCATTAGCTGTGACAGGAAAGAGCCGTATGACGCCAAGGATTAGTCAGCTATTGGGCAGAGGATGCGGCAGTATGTGTATTGTGGTGATGGTGTAGCCAGTAACCTAATGGTACATTCAGACCTCTTCCAGCGTGTGCAAACCTCTCTACCGAAGTGCCAGATAGATCAGTATTTACTCAATGGCCATCGCTTGGGAATGAATGACTGAAGATTTCAAAACGGACGCAAATATATTTATAGAAAATTAGAAAATGATGGCTTAGATCGGCTTCTTGAGGTAATTAATTCAGGCTTAGACATTTCACGCAAAAAGAGATGTTAAAGGATTGCAATGGACTCATAAATCTAGTGTTTCCCAGTGATGAAATAATTCTCTCAAAGCAGGTCAGACGTTATATATACAGGTTGTTTAACAAACTTCCTTGGTGGCTCATGAAAGATTTCTCATGGGTTCCCAAGGCTCTGCAAGGTTAAACATAGTCCAGACTGCATCTTCATGTAGTAATAAACTTATACAGTCTAGTTCTGACAACGTCGGTATGTTCATCCAGAGATGCTGTAACAGTTTCCTGCATCCCTTTGACGGCTGATCTGAGGTCATAGAAACAGAAAACAACAGCTTTATATGTTGACTTTCAGAGGAGGTAGCTATAACGATTTGAAAATAATAATAATAATCCATGAAACTAAAAAATAAGAATGAATATACGAAGATAATTTTGAGGTAAACTGTTCAAATGAAGAATCATCATTGAAAATATATCACTGAGAGATATTTCGATGCACTTAGATGCATCAAAATTGCATGCATTTTTGTAGCAAAACCGAAACAGGCAAGTGAATCATAGAAATAAAGTGCATTATCATGATGCATATTGGCACGGTGATGTACTTATGTGTTTTGGTTCTGTAACAACGCCGATGATGCACCAAGATGCTTCAAAAACAGGTAAACTCGATGCACGTGAAGAGACGAAACTATGAATTACAATAGAAATCTGCGTGTTAGTATGAAACCGCGTTTCGCTTCACACGTGTAACAAAACTACAAAGTTTTGTTCACTTTCTTTTTTGCGGAAATATGTTTTTGTGACTGAAATATGTTTTTTNTTTCTGTCTGCTGCGATGACACACCAAACTACACCATGAAACACCTACGTGCATCCTGGTGCTTCTCTGTGAAACACGTACGGGCATCGAATTTTTTCTCAGTGTAAAAAATACATATATATATATATATATATATATATATATATATATATATATATATATATATATATTAGAGGGCTCAACCGTCAAAAATGACGGCAGTACTTTTGTGATAAAGTTTTTTCTAGCTCCAATTTCAAATATAGGCTTTACTCTAAAATAAATCTCATCCCTGTAGGCCTGATCTTCCATTAATGAAAAGCAAGTTGTACAGCCCTGAGTTTTGCGAGAGCAACATATCCCCCTACAAGATAAGGCGCGAATATCAGCTTGGAATTGGTCAAACGTTGAGCGGCACTAATAAAATATTGGCCAGTCAAAAGAAATGCACCGGCTATGCTCAGGGCTCACCGTAACCTGGATACCAATCGATTGTTGAACCTCAAGTGTCGAAGTTTGGCTGCAATGTAAATTCAATATAAAAGGGCGTCTGCTCAGCGTAAAGTTTCAATTGCTACGAAAAGATTCAACTAAAGAATCATAAGAGAAACATATAATGCACGCCAGGAACGAAAACTCCAACCAGGACTGAGCCTCTCGAACTGTTACGAAGAAATTCAGCTAACAATGTGTGAGATAGCTTATGCCCGATAGGATCAAACACTATCAGAGATACCGCTTTTTATCTACCACGCTCAGAAGAAAATCATCATCGTCATATCAAAAAGTGCCAAGCTAGTTTCGAGAGCGAAGTGAGATTTAGAAAATGTTGTATTTCCACTTTTGACCATATATTTCAGAAGCTGTATGGTTCACCGTTGCTTCCGCGATTTTCTATTTTTCAGTAGTAATTATTAGTAACTAGTGGACTCGTGCGGGAAGAATTCACGCAATAACCTATACGTTTGTCCAATGCCTCTAGGCCGGTGCGGAATCTCCTCTTCTCTTATTTGCTTCTTTTCTTCATTGATCCTTTATCGTGCTGGCATCCTTAGGTCTTCTATATAGACAGGCAGAAG
>LQNS02000304.1:2377530-2390199 GCA_001587735.2 Parhyale hawaiensis
TGCGATGTCTTCATTGTTGGAATTTCATCTGTCCCTGCTTAAGATACGTTTGCCATCTTCTGCAACCCGGCCTATTTTCTGCCTATCACTTTCAATGGAGCTTGAGAAGAGCACCAGAGCCTCCATCCAGGGCTAATTTCCGCCTAACTATTTCATTAAGAGCGTGACACCAAACATATAAATATATATATATATTTATGTATAAACACACGACTGTCATTCATAGTATTAGATTAGATGAGAAAGATAAAAGGTATTTATAACGCTTTACAAATGCTGCGTTGACTTCTCACTGTCTCATATATCGTGATGCAAAGATGCGCCGAGCAGTTGTAGAGCAAATGTTTGAAAGTAAAGCAACTGTTTTACGAGCGTGCACAACTGAAAGCATATATAGACGTAATGAACTGTTGCCGTCATCTTAGATATCAAGTGAGTAAAATAGTATACAATTTATAGTAACGAGCGCTTACGCTGATTTCGTCTCAAACACCCGGAGATAACGAAATGACTACATATTGCAGTACTGGCAAAATCGAGTTTACTTTTTGTCTATCTATGACGCAAAACTTTTGTAAGTAGCTGTTTTTATCATCACATTAAGTCAAGAAATATTAGAAATAAGTCTACACACTCTGGTACCGTATTGGTTAAATGTTCTGGGACGTCCAGTGGCGGATGCCAAAGTGCCATAATAGCAGAAGCAGACAATGCTGCGTGTTTCCCTACAAGTACTCTGACATGTTATAAACATGCATCTTGCCAACACATTCCGATAGAGCACCTCGAGTAGCTAACACGTTCCCACGTCCGTAAACTAGTCAAAGCTCCAGGCAATGCGTTGCATCCTTCCCCAATTTCCGTCTTCAACAAAAACTATTGAAGAAGAGTATATGTTATCTAATTGACACTTCGTCATTTTCCTACACTGATGCTGCTCACCAACATATGCAAGGAAAAAGGACAGGGAGCAAGTGGTGCAATGGCATATTTTCCTCCTCCCAAGGAAAACCCAACCGCAGGCATATGTCGGATGGGTTCATGGTGGGTGACACGCGGTCGCTGAGTGGCCCCTCATGTACTCACCAAGCATCCTTGAACGAGTATCCAAGCAAATGCGATGATAAGAATGCTAAAAAATTATGGAAAATAATATAGTAACAATAAAACTAACAAAAATAAAAATGCCATAGCAATAGTAAAGAGAATAGCCATAAAAACACAGTATGTTACTTTTGATTATGAAAATGCAATATTTTTTACTTGTTTTTCAAGATAAGTGTCAAACATTTAAGATATTATTAGTAAGTTAGTGCACAGGTATGCTGTAACTATAAAAACAATTGGAGAAAAATAAAACGGAACCATTTCCCACCTTTTGGCAACACTTATTGCACGGGGTTCTGCTGTTACGCCAGAATATGCAACATCGCTCTCTAGTCAACATGGACAAGAGAAGCGGTCTAACCAGTGAAGAAAAGATCAAAGTGACCTCGTTATTGGCTTCTGGTAAGACAACACTCGAAGTTTCTAAGGAATTAAAGCGTGATCACCGAACAATTAAGGCTCATGCAATGGAAGGTAAGGTCAACCGGAAAACTACGTATAGAGCCTCTACGAGGAAATTGACTGCTCGGGATATGCGACGTTTGAAGGTTTCTAGGGCTAGAAAATAACTTTCTACAAGTAACGCGATATATGAAGACGCTGGAGCCCCAGAACTAAGCAGAAAGACAAGATGTGAGGTTCTGCAGAAGCTAGGGAAAGTGAAAAAGGCAATTAAACGACCACATCTAACAAAAATTCATAAAGAAAATAGGGTCAAATGGGCTGAAGAGAACACGAAAACTAATTTCTTTAACGTCATGGATTCTCCATTTCTATTTCTTTGCGATCGCTAACTAAATTATAGGGAAAAATATTATTAAGGAATTCGGTTTTGAGCTGTGATAAAAAAAATGTTATGAGGGAAAAATGGATAATCCAGCTCTATAGTTTTGTTAGGAATGTTTCAAGGATTCCAAAACTTTCATTGTTTTTATTCTAGCATGAAAACTAATTGAGTTCTATTCGTTTGAAATTTCCAAAATACCTAGAAATATATATTTATATATAAACCCCAGTATCTCAAAAACGAAGGCTTAAGTCGAAAAAGTTGTGGGAACAAAAAGTGTTTCTTTTTCTAAAATATATATTCTGAGCAAGTTACAGAAGAATCCGTCCACAATTTATAATTTTATGCTCCCTCCCATCCCCCCTCAAAAATGTACCACTTACGAAAGTTCTACCCGATATTCTTTGATGTCCTCATCATATGGAATAGCAAAAAACATGGTAGAGCCGCGAAAAAGAAATGTACACAGACAGCCTTAGAGCTTGGACTAATGAGGTTTTGGGTAATTTCAAAGGTAAGTCAAGCCTACTTAGCCTAGTAGAATTAGCTCAACTAAATGTTACCGCTCTAATCAATAAAAACATTAGTTTAGGTAGAACATTAAAAAATAATTACGAGGGCAGATTACTTTCTCAATAAATTATAAATATTCATGTGACAAACCAGGAGTAAGTATTCATTCTCATATCTCCCCATACTTTGTGAAATACAACACATAAGGGATCATTTAAATTTAAGGCTTCACCAATTCGGGTGGCAAAATTCATCCCATAAGCACTAGGGCCACCAAGCATGACCTGTCTGGGGCATTAGGCAGGTACGCTGACATCGACTTTAAAGAATTTAGTTTCAGGCGTTAAACTCATATCTGTTACCTTGGAGACGGCTGAAAAATCAGCGAAGGTTTGTAAGTTAAAATTCTGCGCCGTCTTAAGTTGCTTGAGTTGTTTTTAGCACCTGCAACAGGATCTGAGGCGGTGAAGTCAAACTTTTTGTTTTAAAGTTCAGGCAAGTCAATCCTACTGGGCTCGACTTCGCCATCCGAATCGATGAAGCCCCAGTTTTAATTCTGTTACAAGTCAAAGGAACATTATATATTTATATATTGAAATCAGGGATAGCCTGATAGGTTTGTGTTTCAGACGGTTGCTTAAGACTTGAGTAGGGTAAAATATGGCAAGAGCAGTAGTTCATCAACTCTACCACCATATTTTGATGGCTAAGTCAGCACTTACGCATCAAGATTGACTACTTTAAACTTCACCAAACTGCGTCGTTCTATAGCTGCATCATGGTGTGTATGTATGCAGCATTGTCTTTCAATTTCAAAAATAAAAATTAGCTATGATATTACCGATGAAATGTAGCTTCGAGGTATCAATATATGGAACTCGTTTTTTGCGACTCAGCAAAGAATCCACAAGAAGACCATCTCTGCATGGATCTCCCTCACCCTTTGTAGAAATCTCCCCATAGCCACACCCTACGGCCAATTTTTGTGTTGTATGTTCGTAGCAGTTAGCTAACTACCTACTGCACCCTCGTGGCAGCCGCACGAAGTGCTCGCCGTTGCTTATAGTTTAGCTGCTCTGGGAATTGAGAAGAATGAAGGAGCAAGTACTGACTAAAGCCCCTATTACACGGGCGAACATTGCCCGGCAAACAGGAGGAATTGCCCGGCGGGCGGCACATTTTGCCCGCTGCCCGGCAGACATTCGCTGCTGCCAGAGGTTTGCTCACTGCGCCAACTTTGCCTCCAGAACAGCGGCCATTATCAGGCCAACATTCAATTTGTTTCTTTTCAAGCCTTTCATATCGTTGCAAAATAGTTTCAAATTTGTTGAAATAGCTAAGGCACTCCAAAACTTGCAGATTTTGCTCCCGTTCAGTCATATTCAAATGAAAAGTACGTAACAAGCAGTAATGTTAATATTAGTATAAACAATTATATCTTATTTTGCTTCTCGCGCGAGGGTGATTGTTAGGTAGCTCTATTGCGGAGCCAGTCCAGTTAACTCGTTTGGTATGTGATGGCACTGAGCCATGTNAGATTAGGTTGTGAATATATAGCTGTAATATTTCTAACAAATGTAAGCTGTAATATAATAATCCAAGAACACCTCCCGCCTGTGGAGAAATACATGTTAAATAAATAAATAACTTAGAGCTGCCCGACTGACGTGCCCTAGAGATTTCACGGTCTCGTGTAATGGCTCCTCAATGTCCGGCGGGCATGTTCCCCGAGATTCTACCCGCTGCTCGCCAGACATTGCACGCCCGTGTAATAGGGCCTTAAGAGGGCATCGCACCTTGAGAACAAATACGCAAAAACGCGTCCGGCGATAGGCAAAAACGTATTTATCACCTGTTACTAATCAATGCATACGTGGTAGGGCGTTCCAAAGTGAATATTGCCGTTCAAGTCAAATGGAACAAAAAAATCCATTACGGTGTGTGAAGTTTCTATACCGTGAGCAGAAAGTGAAAGAAGTTGGCCCTGACCCCATTCATCCGTGAGATTGTCTATCTCTATAATTACGTTACATAGGTATATAGTGGTCAAACAGAACAAAACAGGCAATGTTACCCTAAGCCGATATTACTGAAATTAAGCGTCTCCTAGGAATTATGTTAATACATACACCTTTACACCTTCATTTGCACGCAACTATACATGTACAATAAACAAATATATTTAATTACAGTGTGCTGCCAAAAAGTATCACATACTTATCAGGCAAATAAAAAAGGATTTGTAAACTCCTAGAATAAAATATAGGGTAGACATCAACTTCTAAATATATCAATAATGGCTTAAAGTAATAGCTTTAAATCTTGTCTTCAATGCAAATTTAGAACAAGGCTCTTTCAAGTCAGTGGAAATTTCATTAAAAAGTTTCGCAGATTGAAATGCTGGGCCTGTTTTTTCAATCTCTAATCTAACTGCTGGTAGATTGAGATTGAACCGTGTTGAATATGAGTGATTAGGAATGAGCGGTGCAAATATTTCTTGAAAGAGACGAACTAAAAATAAACTAGAGCACTCTGAGAGTGCATACCTCTGCCAAGTAAGGCAACGGTAACGAAAAATTCAAACTAGCTCTGAAACCATGATTTTTTCTGCATCAACTCCAAAATCTAATCATTTGTGCCTTTGATAGTATTAACAGTCTCTACAATTTTTTGAAGATCCGTTCATACCTTTTTGAGTCATTGCGCTATAGTCAAACCAGCGTAAGGAGTCCGGTGGGCGAAGGTAAAAACGCAAAGTAACTTTACCAAATCTCACTTAAGCGAGTGGTATTACTTGTCTCATACGATAAAATATTTATATTCGAAAACTCAAAATGCATTTGTTAGTAGATTGGATTTGGCACTGCTGCGTTCAATTCAGCCCCGCCCCTAAAGGACTGCAGACACTAGTTTACCTATAACTAACATTATGACAAACATAAGTGAATCATACAAACGAACCAACCGATCTGCACCAAAATTTAATAATTTATGTCTTTTAACATTGTTAACAACTCCTGTAAGTTTCATGAAGATCCATTAGAAACTTTTTGAGTTAATGCGCTAACAAGCATAAAATCAAACGCAGCGACAAACACATTAACAAACAAACAAACCGATCATCACAAAAATTTGGTCATTTTACTTTTCGTGATATACCTAACAACTCACGTCATTTTCATAAAAATCCGTCCATGACTTTTTGAGTTATGGCATTGAGAAAAATGAGGTAGAGAAACAAACAAACAAACGGATAGGCGGATCTTCCCAAAAAGTTGAGCATCTGTTCCTCCTAACATACCTAACAATCCCTGTAAATTTCATCAAAACCCGTCCATAACTTTCTGAGTTATCTTAGTGACAGAGAGACAGAAAGACAGACAGACAAACCCGACGATAACATAACCTTGGCGGAGGTAATAAATACACTTTATTAGGTATACATACATAGGGACATGCTACACGTGCATAGGGCATAGTTTCATACCAGAGTTTCAGATACAAAGAACAGGTAAAACTACCAATAAAAACTACACTGCATTGCTGCCCGACGATTTGGCCCTGTTTAGCTGCACATGTTAGTTTGTAGCCGGGACCTTTACGGATCACCTTGATTACGGCATTATCAGATTTTCTACCCTGAGTTGGAGACTGGGAGCGCATTATCTTGTTCTGACTTTGAGGCAATCAGTAGTATACTTTTGACAAATATCATACTAGCATTGGTTGACCTCCGCACGTTCATCAGTTGCCGAAATATGTCACTTTAGGCTACACGTAGGCACTCAATAAACTTCTGCTTTAAATTTGACGAAGGCGAGTTACAGTACAGGGAATAGCAATAGCTCCGAAACAGCTGGCATTTAACCTCTCCTGAGCCGTGATAAAATTTTCTGATTAGCAATAATTTGCTTACTGCGAGGAACTTTCGCGTTCCTTTGTCTATATCCTGGTTATCACAAAAATCATTGATTTTATTATTTAGATAAGAGAAACTGTCAACACAAGTGAGATCGACACTATTGAGACGAGTGACTTTAACGGTAGCTGCAGCTTACTTCGCCTGGGTTTATTGTACAGACAGTTTTACCAGTATTACATTCAATAGAATCAATACACAGCTTTCTAGCTTGGTTCCTGCAAAGTGAGAGCAATGTTGGTGGCCCACTGGTATGGGGAGAGGTTAGCCCCATGTCATCAGCATTACTGAGCGCATTTACGGCATTACCATTAACATGACACATCACTCCAGCTGCGTTCAGTTATGTAGGTGTGGATGGGTGTGAAACATTAAAAAAGTTACTCTCGGCAGCTTAGGGTTAAGTTCAGTATCTTCCCGTTGCGCACGTAAGAATACTTCACTGTAGTTTCTGAGAGTTGTTATACTAGTGGTAGGTACGCAAACTTCAGCTGCGTTGCAATATCGGTACGCCTCTTTCTTGAATAATAGTCCTTGTAGACCGAGGCACGTAGCAGAAAGAAGCAATGGCCTTGCTCCATTAAGCAAGTGAGAAAGAAGTGCATGGGTATATGGAAAGACGGACGTGCCTTTATGCACATTCAGTGTGATTGTGTTGCTGCGAGAAGTAAAGGAAAGTTTGTTATTTTGACAGCGCAATTATTAGTGCAGAGATATAGAGCACGTAATGTTTGATCACAGCTTTGCAATATGCGGTTGAGGTAAAGACAAATGCGCAAATTGGAATACATCAGAAATTGATATGCGAGGCTCCGACGCTCACGTGCCTATGGGTTGCATACAACACATCCGTTAGAACGTTATCGCGACTGTGCCTCAGACGAGTGAGTTGCTTTGACTCCTGCTAGACTGGTAACCGATTCAAGCATCAAGGAAGCGTTCGATTGGCCAGCAAAATTGGCATTTCTAGGCCTGACTTGTCCGAAACTTCAAGCAGGAGCTTCAGCTTTGTCACTTTGGATCGAGTTGAAGGCGTTAGAATCTACCAGATAACGGTAAAAGGGCTGAAAATTTCATTTTACACAGTAAATTGAGTTTCCTGAGGTCTCAAGGGCATGCAATAGAATAAAAGTCAACGCCTGAAACTCAGCTGAACGAGTCGAAGCCAGCACACCAGTCTGAGGTTTCAGACAAGTAAAACCTATGCCTTAATTTCACCGCCCAATCGAACGCGCTCTTAGCAAACCGGCCTGTATTTCCATTTTACGACTATAACACTTACCGGCGCCATGGCTGTTGGTACTGCAGAAATTTCTCAAATGGTCGAACAGAAACACTGGGTGTTGTTGGTTTAGATTCCCCGATGAACTTGAATCGTCCTGATGAAATTGTTGTAAACTAGCCTTTACTGCACTGACTACTACAATCAACACGAAATTGCAATAATTGATAAAGTGCGTTGTTGCGTAGAACAAAAATAAAAATCAAAGCAGTTCGTAGTAGCTGTCATTCTATAGTTGTACGGTTGTAGAATAAAATCAATTTACTTCACAGGTTGTATGAACGTTCTTTTGCTGTAGCATCAAATCACTTTACTGCACAGACCTACATTTAAAAATTGTACACGTATCAGGCAATTTTAAAACGAAGTACTGTACATGTTTCACGTTCGCGGCAGATCATGCGGGTCTTTTCTTCCCGTATGGTAGCGTCCATTTAGAACAAAACAGAGCAGAACATTTACTGGGGGTATTCACCACCGTTACAGAATCCAACACGTGATGCAACACACGGAACTGTTCGATATATTTCAAAGTTACTCAGAAGTGAGTCAAGAGAACAACAAGTACACCAGCACCGGGCGTGGGTAGGGCTGCAAGTGTAGTGCTCTCCTGCAGCCAAGGTACATGCCACGAATTTTCAGGGACACCGCCACGAGGGAGGGATTTCCAATCACCTTGCTTCAAGGGAGGTTTTTTTTACTCTTACGCCACAAGAGCTGCAGTTGTCGGGGGTGGCCAGGGTGAGGCAGCCACTACAGTACAACTTGATGGCTCTCTGAATTCGAAAGAAGCTTGGGTGCGGAACAGGTGAGGATAAATCATAATACGGCAGGTACTGTGAAACTAATCCTAATTCAGCAGAATTTCGAGAGTGAAACCGGTGAGGATAAATCATAATACAGTACAGAGAAACTAGCTTAGCTAGAAGGGATGAAATCACTGCGCAAACTGCTAAAGGTCCTTGCCTCGAAAAACATTGCCTGTTGAACTGCATTTATGCAATAAGGATATTTTTCAATCATGAACGAGAACAAGTAACTGTATGATGCAGACAAATTTCTTCTATCATAGTACAGGTAGTCCTCGATACATGTCAAAGACTGGTTCTCTAAGAAGACTACCTATATATATCAAGGGCAGGATACAGATCAATGTATTGAGTTATGCCCGAGTTATTCCCTGTTATACCACAGAACGGAGCCGCAAGGGTTTGAGGAAATATTACAATATGTAATAATAGTATTTCAAGAATTTTAAAGGAAAGAAAAGACACAGGACATGAAAATTATATTTGCAATTATTTACTGCCCATTTTATTGATATAATAAGCGTAAAAATTATTACAGCAACAAATCCTGGAACAAAAATAAATTCATTGGAAATAATCCAAACTTTTATTGAAATAAATATTATTTGTAGGACAAGCTCTGTAATAGTTGAATATATAATCAATAGTAGCGAAACAAAATGTAATTTATAATAGTTATATAAAAACTAATCATATTATTTCAGGGAACATACAAGCTTCATTGCTTCTCTATAGCAACAAGCACCGTCTCCAGTTTTTATTGAACAGCCACGACCCTGGTGCCGCCATCTTTTCTTATGTCAAACTTTCTCCGTTTTTACTCTGTGTCATAAAAGCTCAATTTTTTCGGAGAAGTGCACTGCTTCCTAGTAATAAAGATGGCTTTTTAGAAGTATGCGCCATCCATTTTCCCATTAGAGTTAATTGTCCTCGCTTTTTTTGTTAATGAGTATGCACGCATCAATGTATGCAGCATGTCATTTTGTCACGAATTGGAATTGATATTATTGCGCATTAACGCACGGAATTACGGCTCTTGGCTGCAAAGACTTAAAAAAGAGCGGCAGTCCCGAGCAAGGCGTTTTATTGAAGCTTCTCGGTCCCAAGAAATAAAAAAAACTGCAAAAAGGCCGCATCCAGCGTACAGAGCTGGGCCAAGCTCCGTACACAAGTTTAAGTTGCATCAGAAGCAAGATGCCGCCATAACGTAGTATGCGATGCAGTAAAACGAACAACCTGCCCCACCTAGACTACTTGCAACCGATGCTCAGTGACGTCTGGTTTCTTTGCCAGGGAAGCTATATTCGTAAAACCAGTTCTACACTTACGACTTTTGTTCCCTGCAAGCAGAACAAAGGGTCCTAATGCTTTGTTTTGTCGTCACCTCATAAACAATGGAAAAGTGTAGATCTTTCGGAGTTCCATTTCACGGGAAGTGTAACGAGATATCCGAAGTTTTCTTATAGCGATGACACACGCAAGTCAAAAGAACGAGTATCGCCATTTTTCGGCCAAACGTTATGTTGAACTCTTGTAGACACAGCTTTGAGATTGCCAAGATATGGCGTAAAAATGTTTACCGTCAGTTCAGTGCACTCCGCAAGTGCCGTTAGTTAACTTACGGACGTATCATTATATGTGGAGAGATTTATAACTCAAAATTCTTTGCAAGTGTGTGGTATTTTAAGGGGCACATCAACATATTCGGATGAAAAGATGACGATACTCGTTCTTTTGTCTAGCGTGTGTCATCGAATTAGCGACACGCACTGACTCATAGTGAGCAAACTGTCTTGATGGCCAACATTTTCAGCAAGTTTATGGTGGTGACGCAGTTGTTTTGGCAAGGGTGCAACTCAGCGTTAAATACTTTGCATTGAGTACACAATAGAAAGCGCGCGTATTTTTTATGCATCCCGGTAAAGAACAATCGGGAGAAAAGTGTCTCAATTCAGAATTGGCCCCAAACTTAAAGAGATGCCTAAATTATCACCAATGACCCTTTGTTATGGCCGGTACACACACTAATCAAAAGAACGAGTTTCCTCCGTTAATCGTCTGAACGTTTTGTTGAGCAGACGTTAACACGCAGGAAGCAAAGAGCGGAACGGGAGGACTCACGAAAAATAAGCACCAAAAAGTGACGTCATCATCGACGAATCTATGGCTGAGCAGCCTAAGAGTATATTAACTATTTTCACCAGAAAAATCGTCTTAAATTGCAAAGTTCATCTCTAGCGTATAAATAAATGAAGATAATATATACTAATTTAGCAATTATCTATAGCAAATTGCTGTGCATGTTGGTGGAAACTTTCACAACACTACCTAGCGCCGAATTTGTTCCCTTTCGCCGACTCAATTTTAATTCTTTTTCTTGATTGAAGCCTTATTTATACTTCATATTCACTTCACAGTACTCTTCACACAATATATCTATTCCTTACCAACATATATAAGCACCATTATAGCCAATTCTGTACACGAGAGAAACCACAGTAACAGGTAGCCTATTGCTGGAACTTTCTGTACTTGGCGACAACATTTTTCGATATATTTTGCAGCTCAAGAAATTGGCCAGTCTTGAGCGGGAGACTGAATAAAATAAATCGAAAAAATACGGTGATATGTCCAAGAAAACCATATACGAAGGTCTGAGGCCCCACACCTAAAATACTTCAACTCGTCGATGTGATGTAAATTTGCTACGTGCGGTCACAGCTATGTTTTATTTCAGTCCTCTTGAGTCCTCCCGTTGCATTCTTTGCTTCCTGTTAACACGGCTCAGAGTGTAATGAAAAGCGTGTTTAAATGTTAGCAGTCAGTTCAGGATGCGCAAGTGCCTTTAGTTAGTTTCGGACATCTTGTCAAATATGGAGAAAGTTATAACTCAAAATTCGTTGAAAAATTGTATTATTTAAACGAACACAACGAAGCATTCGGATGCGGAGATGACTAAACTCGTTGTTTTGACTAGCCTGTACAAACGCTAGTAAAAAGAACGAGTAGTATGGACCCACATCAAATTGGCTGTGACTGTTCACTACACAGCTCATTATTAATTAAGTGAATAGTTTCAGCGTGTCTCTGTGAAAGAGTTGATCTGATGGCCGATCGACACGCCAGTGTTTTCAACGCGTTCACTCATCCACTCGTCCGAACGTGTTACGATGCCGTAGAAACAGCAGAAAAGTACACCATTTGCTGAGTTTTATTTCATTTTCCATTTGAAGAGAGATTC
This sequence comes from Parhyale hawaiensis, assembly GCA_001587735.2. NCBI lineage: Eukaryota > Metazoa > Arthropoda > Malacostraca > Amphipoda > Hyalidae > Parhyale > Parhyale hawaiensis. Next base: position 2,389,189 of record LQNS02000304.1, read on the forward strand.
GTAACTTCTCCAGTGACACCTGACGAAGGAACTGATTGATGGTTATCTTAAAAAAAAACTTTGTGACGCACTCACAGTTGTATTGACAACGCCGCAACGAAATCTTCGGACGAATGAATGCGTTCAAAGAAGGAACGTGTAGAAAGGCTATTACAGAGGAAGAAGGAAAAGGTACAAGAGTACGACAATAGAAACATGGACCCCTTGCACGAGGGTGTTCCCACACAGGATCAGCACACAAGGGAACAGCAAAGTCGGGGAAGAAGAGAAGTATGAAAGTGGAGGGAAGAAAGTGAGCCCGAAGGAACAACGTCCCAAAGGCTTCATTGAGGCTAAAGGCTGGTACACACAGGGGCGGCGGAACAGGGGGGGGGGGGCTGGGCCCCCCCCCAATAATTTTATTGGGTGGGCCTGGCCCCCCAATAATCCAAGGTGAATAAAAATTTTTTATTTCTCAGTACTGATAGTTTTTTATTCAAGCTTTACTAATATATAAAAGAAAAATAAGAGTGTATGATTATTATCATATATTTTATGTTATTCCACACTACATATTGCAAGTAAATCATCTTAGATTTGATCATGTACTTGATATTTATGAGCACTCTCCGTTGTTTACGGTATGTTCACGGACAGATTTATACTAAAGGAGGCTTACTGTAAGTTGAGGTACAGTTGTCCCTTAATAAATAAGGTGAGGGCAAGTTAAGCTGTGGAATACATTCGGGTGAGATAAGAAGACAGTGGAGTTGAAGCGAAGTGAAGGCCGAAAAATTTTAAAAATTTTCGTTTCTTCAAAGTGAAGAGAGGCGACGCGACGAGAGGCGAAGCGACAGGAAGCGGAGCGACGCGAAAGCCTTTGTTCAGGGGCGGCGGAACAGGGGGGGCCTGGGGGCCCGGGCCCCCCCAATAATTTTTTTGCGTGGGCCTGGCCCCCCCAATAATCCAGGTTGACTTGAAATTTTAATTTCCTAATACTGATTTTTTCTTGTAAATTTCTTGTACAAACAT
>LQNS02000304.1:2405575-2417332 GCA_001587735.2 Parhyale hawaiensis
GTGAATGATAGTGGGGAGGTGCCAACCACGGCCTTATTACGATTTGTTAGCAAGCAATGAAGTCATAAAAACACTAGCAAAGACGTTATTATTCATCTAAAACAAGAACATTACCGTTTTGGAGTCGCGACGTCATTATTATTATTATTATATTGAGTAGTTTAAGCCTCCGTCTCCACAGCAACGGCGATCGAACAGAGGAAGAAGCAAGGGACACATAGTGTGACGATAGACACGTGGAACCCATGCACGAGGGCGTTCCCACACAGGATCAACGCGCATTGGAACAGCAAGTTGGGAAAGAAGAGCAAAAGTCGCGACGCCAAATAGAAGCATAAGATAATGTTCAGTTCAAGCTGATTAAATGAGATGTCACCAATTATTATATGAGGCAAAGCGCACTGTAGTATTGTTATTTGGAGCTTTGCCGGCACACTAGGGACAGGAATATAATGTGCGTTTCCATGACACTGCAAGGCAAACTTTGGTCTAAAGCACAGACGTAGCCGGTGTTCGTGAGAGCGACAGCTGGAAGTTCACGCGATGTGCTGCCACAAGAAGCGAAGTATGAAGGCAAGGATGAGAACAAAGACGGGTGGTATGGATAGAAGTAGTCACAGTTTCCGGGGTATGCCCATCGTCCAGGTGTCTTTGAGAAACTTCAGTAAGTTGTTGTGCAGCAACACGATGCGCTGCTGCAGCTGTACCATCTCTAGCAGAGAGTGCTGGGGAACACGAAGCGATGCATTAGTCTAGCCAATAGCAGCGACTGAGGGCTGGTTTACACGGCACATTCCGATATACCCAAAGCACATGTACATATATAAAACACAGTTCTCTTGGCTAAAAATGATTTTTTAATGAGCAACACTCATACTTGTACTTGGACGTGAGTGCGTCCACGCACTCCATTAGTAAAAAAAAAATCCGTTACAAAAAATAGCAGTTCGTCATTACTAAGCCTGACTCGTGTCACGGACAATAGATTACTTGGATGCAGAGCGTTCAGAATGAAATCACTCGCCTACGTCTCCGTTCTGTGACCGGTCGGTGGTGTTGGTCAGTCCTGGTACTCTAGAGAGGGTTATCGACAAGAGATGCCGGCCGTCGAGCGGCATGGCGACGTGCTAGACATCTCGTGCTGCGGACGGCATGCGGTCCAGCCACAGCTCCACGTTCCGCCGGACCATGTCGTGCAGCTTGCGGGTCTCCGCCAGGTCAGACGGTGGCTCGTCCTGGAGATGCAACTGATAAGTAGTGCAAGCTTTTGTTCCTAAGCTACATGTGAATATAGACAGTATAATTGTGAAAATTAACATCAGGAGCATTACAGTTAGCTACACACACATATGATTATTATTAATATTAAAATTTTACTCTTGGGCCATCATGGACAGGTAGTGCAACTCCATCGAATCATTATGAAACACTGGGAAGCCCGAAACGTTGCCAGAGAAAATCCCACAGAAAGCCATTAGCAGCTGACTTAAACGCCTGCAGGCCAACATGACCGAAAGCTGATGCCGGCAATGAATTCCAAACCGAAACAGATCAGGGCAAGAAACACCGACTGAACTGACGAGTTCGGCATCTAACATTCTTCAAGGTGAAAGAGCGCGCATCAATCGCAGCACATGTAATCAGACACTCGGAAAGAACTGGAAGGAGTATCCCACGCAGAGATGGTGGAAAAGCTGTGGCCACAAAATATTCTAATAGCTTCGCTGTACGAGGAGCAAGATTGTTTAACAAAATGCCTCGGCATATTCGAAACGCCACTGATATCANACGCAAGTCTTACTTTAGTGAGCGGATGCAGAGGCAAGACACTGGCCAGCCACCACAACCAGTCAGGACCATGAGATCTCTCCCAATAGCTGTTCTCTACGGCCGGCAGCTCGCCGTACCGCTGCACGATCTGATCCCGTGCTGCGGATGGCATGCGGTCCAGCCAGAGTTCCACGTTCCGCCGGACCATGTCGTGCAGTTTGCGGGTCTCTGCCAGGTCAGACGGCGGCTCGTCCTGGAGATACAACTGATAAGTAGTGCAAGCTTCTGCTCCTAAGCTACATGTGAACATAGACAGTAAAATGGTGAAAATTAACATCAGGAGCATTACAGTTAGCAGCACACACGTGTGATTATTATTATTAATAGAGTTTCACTCTTGGGCCATAATGGACAGGTAGTGCAACTCCAATAAATCATTATGTAACATTGGGAAGCCCGAAGCGTTGCAAAAAAAAATCCTACAGAAAGCCATTAGCAGCTGACTTAGACGCCTGCAGGCCGAGACGACCGAAAGCTGATGCCGGCAATTAATTCCAAACCGAAACAGACCAGGGCAGGAACACCGACTAAACTGACGAGTTCGGAACCCAACATTCTTCAAAGTGAAAGAGTGCGCATCAACCGCAGCACATGTAATCCTCCTAAAGACCTTGAGGGCAGGGACAGAAGAATACAACCAATATCTCTCATTGTACACCTTAGGCTGGGACCCCACTCACACAAGCAATGCAATGCGATTTTTGAGAGAGACAGGCGCCTGTGAGCGATAGTGTGTCGTGCCGCAACCTGGGCTGCGTTGGTGGGAAAGTAGACTGCTGCACCCAACGTCATGTCTTTATTATTTTTTTTTAAGCAACAAGTTTGCTGCGCCGCTTACTGTTTCGATGGGCTCCGGCTTTATAAAACATACAGAGTCCGGCCACTCCTCCTTTATAGGACAGATTCACTAGATCACTCTCAGCACACAGCCTGCCGGCTTAGCACACAAGTCGGTCCAGCAGATGCAAGTGACCATTAGCAGCCGAAGCCTAGACCAGAGATATCGTACTATCACTAAGTCCCAATATATTGTCAACCAAAGCCATACCTATCAGAAGACTTTATATCAGCATTATTATCTTAATTCACATTTACGCCCGCTATTAACAGGGTGTTTTTTTAAGTGTGTCACAACTTAAAATTGGGGAAAATAATACAATAAAGTACATTTGATTGAAAACTATATTATTAATAGAAAGTTTAATGCTTTGCATTAACATTTAAAGATGATTTTGGGTAAAAAGGCCACCGCAACTGTTCTTGAGAAATTGAATTCTGGATGTCCAATTTTGGGTTACTTTTTCCAGAGTTTCCGGCGAAATGTCACGTATAGTACGCATAATATCGGTCTCCAAGGCATCAATTGTTGCTGATTTATCAGCATAAACCTTTGACTTAGCTTAGCCCCACAGGATATAATCAAGAGGCGTCACATTGCACGACCTTGGGGCCAATTGACAGGTCCATTTCTTGAAATTATTTTCTTACCAAACATTGTTTTCAACAATTCGATGGTTGCATTCGATGTAGGGCAGGTCGCGCCTTGCTGTTGGAACCACATCTCGTCAAGATCGATGTCTTCCATATTTTCATATAAAATGTCCCTTATCAAGGTGCGATGGTGATCTCCATTGATGGTTACACGAATTCCTTCCTCATTAAAAAAAATCATGGTGAGAAAATGAAAACAGTATGCAAATCACACCACACGGTACATTGCTCAGGATTTAATAGAGTCTGTAAGAACTGCTGTGGATTGTGGTGTGATCAGAGAGTTACCAGATGCTCCAATTCATTTTTACATGTTAATGCCAAGCATTAAACTTTCGACTAATAACATAATTTTCAATCTAATGTACTCTATTGTATTATTTTCCCCAATTTAAAGTTGTGACACTCTTAAAAAACAACACCCTTTAGTAGGTATCTGTGATGTAAATTCAACAATGTGAAACAACAAGCAAAAAGACACTGCACCAATATGCCAAAGAAGTAAATTCACATAATTCAGTAAATGAGCATAAGCTATTAACAGACACAACAGGCTGCACTGAACTTTATCGCTAGACTGCATTGAGACCCAAGCTCCAAACGGGGCCTCGCCCAACGTCCAACATTCTCCAACGCCCAGAAAGCTATTGCTATGGAGGCAAACCTCACAGGCCAATTGTTGCATTTGGATGAGACATAAGACTTGTTAGTAGCAAGTAGTAGTGGTAGTAATAGTAGTAGAAACTTTTACTTGCGCTTCAGTGGCACACTGCCTATATCACGCCGAACTATTCCTGTGTTTTGCCACAGGCTCGTGCGCCGCCAGGGCGCATAATTTATCACATTTCATTCATTTTAAAGTATTAAAAAGAATATTATTTTTACATATAGTACATGTAATTCACAAAGAAACTGACAGAGCCGTAGTTGACGATAGCATTTATCGTAATGAATTCATCCCAGTTTTTGATAGAGGTTACATCTGGTAAGAAAAGTCTTGAGGGCATTTCTATTAAATTGGCCGCGAGGTCCTTCCGAAAGCATTCCTCCGAGGATGGAGTCTGCATCCCGAGCATGTAGGTCCGGATAGCATATCTTCCGCTCGTCGGAAAACGTGGGACACTCGATCGGCCATTAAATGCAAGACAGTAAGAGGTACGACGCAGTCATCACAATAAGGTTGTGGACGACCCATCCACAGATAGTCGTGAGTGAGTCTCGTGTGCCCAATACGTAGGCGGCACAGTACGACGTCCATTCGGCAATCGTCGCTATTTGACGAGTGCCACGGTCGGACGGTTTCTTTGATTGTTCGTAGTTTATTATTTCTCTCATGAAATTTGCAGAAATTGCTAGGAATGTTAAGAAGAGCAACTGAGCAAAATTTTGTAATGATCTGTCCGCCAGTTGGTCTCCGTGACAATATTTATGTTTATCAGTAAAGTTACCCATAAAGTTATGAACGAACCTCTATAAAACTTGCAAGAATTGATAGACATACCGAAAGGCACAAATAAACAAATTTTAGTGATGATCGGTTTTTCGCTTGTGTGTTTGAGTAGGTATATCTTTGCTTTAGCGTTTGTCAGAACCATGGACAACACGATACGTACCTTGACTGTTCACTGAAAGTTGCAAATGAGGACGATTGTGAATAGATTAAACTTCGATGAAATATTTTCCACGCAACAGAACAACCTCAAACAAAAAGTAAACAGTTCTCGGTGCTGCAAGAAATGTTCATCAGCAAGAAACACAAATTCGTAGCTATATACCAATTGTGGACGGCGATAATTCAAGCTTGAGACAGCAAAATTGGCTAAAATAAATTTTGCAATTTACCGTTGACCAGGGCTCACGCAGGCATGCTAATTGGCTAAAATTGTCTAAAATAAATTTTGCAATTTACCGTTGACCAGTGCTCACGGAGGCATGCTTCTTTCCAATAGATACATTCCTTGCGTTTCCAATAATTCAATTTTTGCATATAGTTGGTATGTTGAATGAAACCAATTTTATCGAAGATTTGTCAATGCGCCATCAGCCTTATTTGCAAGGAGTGGACTGTCAAGGTATCCTGTGGTCTATGTCAGAACGTAACTCAAAGTAATTTAAGTGGATCTTCGAGAAAATGGTGGTAACTAAAATTGATGTTAAGAGACACAAATGACCTGATTTTGGTAATGACAGAAACGAAATCCTGGCTTCAGGACCAATTGTAATTTTTTATTAACATTACCGTTACTATCTTTCCTTGGCGGAAGTATGTGCACTAAGAAAGCTCTTCTAGTTATTATACAGGTTAGTTTAAGCCTCCCTAATCCACAACAAATGTGATGTTCGAAGAGAGGAAAAGGAAAAGACAAAGATAGAGTCTGGCAAGCTAAACCAGGAACGCATACAAGAGGGCGTTTCCTTTCACCCACCGCATCAACGCTCTTGGACATTACGAGTTGGGAAAGAAGAGCAAGAACACATAGAAGCATAATCAGTAGGCGAATGAAACTGGAAGAAAGCAAAGCATGCACGGAGAAAAGACGTCCCGAAGACTTGGTAACGGTAACCTACGGGGTCTCCTGAGGTGCTGCTCACCAAAACATTAAATGGTCTAATCTATCATAACCCCATGGCTCATCTTATGTCCTATGAGGAATCTCTCCTTTCTTAGCCATTCAGCCGAATCTTGGCTCCAATTTAAAGATTTTCATATTCAACTCTTTCAATGTATAGACTCTTACGGTCAACTATTGTTTTACAAAACATCGCTTTATTTTTATTAACGAGGGGATTTCACAACCCAAATTAGATTGGTTGAGCGATCTTTTGCTCTATGCTCCGGCGCCGGGTCGCATCCCGCAACCTAAGGATCAGAGCATTTGCGAATGATGTGCGCTGTTCCAAGCAGAGCGATCTTCTGGAGGATTCCTGGATGGAGATGGCCGCACTTCAGCTTTCGCAAGGCAGTCTTGAGATTCTTGGACATTGCCCCCAGAGCGCCGATGACCAATGGAACGACGTCGACCTTCATCTGCCACAGTCGTTGAATTTGATAGCAAGGTCACGGTATTTTCCTTCTTCTCCGTTTCCTTGTTGATGATTCTGGAGTCGAAGGGGATTGAGACGTCGATCAGTTTGGCCGACTTCTCCTGCTTGTCCTTGACGACGATATCTGGTCGATTGGAGCGAATTACTCGATCAGTTTCCATCCTCTTGTCATAGTAGATCTGCAAGACTTCGTTTTCAACCACGGGCGCTCGTGGTTTGTGCTCGTACCACCTCTCACTGACCGGGAAGTTATGGATCCGCAGGAGGGTCCAGTGGAGGTGCCAAGCTACTCTATCGTGCCTGCGCTTGTATGCCTTTTGCGCCAGCACTCCGCATTCGCTCTTCACGTGGTTGATGGTTTCATCTGAGCTCCTGCAAATTCTACAGGTTGTTGGCACGTTTCTTCTGTCCATTTTGTTTTGGATATACCTGGTTCTGAGGGCTTGCTCTTGGGCGGCCAGGATGGTGAATCTGTTTCCCGTTTGAGCTCACCTCTCAGAAGCCAGTTCCAAGAGTTGGGGACTATTTTTTCCTGAACTGCTTCAAGGTACTGGCCGAACATCTTCATGCTCTTCCATTTGTTAGTCCGATCGAGGCGTTGTCGCTGCATGAACTGGTCAGCCGTTTTGGTCTCTTTCTGCAACTTCGCCTCGATTAAGCAGCGTGCCCACGGGTCGTCGCTTTCTCTAAAGTGTTGGGAGAGAGCTCGTTTGTCCGTTTCGACGCAGTCCTCGACGCTGATGAGGCCACAGCCCTCCTCTCTTATATTAAGGCAAAGTCTGTCTACGCATGATCTTATGTGCAGAGCTCGATAGATGTTCGTGAGCTTTCGAGTCTTGATGTCCATGTCGGTGCAGTCCTTCTTCGTCCAGTTGATCATGCCAGCAGAGTAACGGGCCACGGGGACGGCCCAGGTGTTAATGGCCTTAATGGTGCTGCCCCCATTGAGGTTTGATTTCACGATGAGCCGGAGTCGGGTGAGGTACTCCTTCCGAGTGAAATCTTTCATCGTTCTGTGGAGAATGGTATTATATTCCATGATACCCAGGTACTTGTAACCTGTCTCCTCGATCTCCTTGATGGTACCTTCTTCGATGATGCTTCCCTTGGACACAGTAACCTCTCCCCTTTCTATATTAAGGACTCCGCATTTGCTAACACCGAGCTGCATCTTGATGTCTTGGAAGTACTGATGGAGGACTATAGTAAGGAGCTGCTCTACTTGATCTTTTGATTTAGCGTAGAGCTTCAGGTCGTCCATGTATAGCAGGTGGTTGAGCTTCATGATACGACTGTAGTTGTAGTCCTGGCCGGCCTTGTTCAGGATCTCGGAGAGGGGGATCAGGTCAAGACAATAAGCAATGGAGATACGGAGTCACCCTGGAAGAAGCCCGCTTAATGCTGGCCTCGCCGACGTGTATGTTGGCGCTTGTGAGCTGCGTCTTCCAGTTGGGCATGGTCGTGGTGATCAGGTTAAGGATGTTGCCGGCAATGCCGTAGATGTCAAGGTATTCCAGGACCCAGGAGTGAGGGACCATGTCGAAGGCTTTTTTGTAGTCAACCCAAGCCATGCTTAGGTTTTTCATTTTGCTCCTGGCGCCTTTCGTGAGGAGCTTGTCGACGAGCAAGTGGTCTTTCGTCCCCCTGGTATTCCTGCGGCATCTTTTTGTTCGTCGGGTAGGAGCTTCTTCGAGTCTAGGTGTTGATAGACTTGCTCGTAGATTATGCTTGTCAGCACCTTCCATATGAACGGAAGGCACGTTATGGGGCGGTAGTTGCTGACCTCCGTGCCCTTTGTCTTGTCCTTTTGGATTAAGACCGTCTTCCCTGTGGTCATCAAGGTGGGCACGGATCCGCTTTGCAGGCATTCGTCCAGTTGTGCAGCGATGTGAAAGTTTTGATCCAGTAGCCTTGCACCACATCTGGTGCGGGTGCTTTCCAGTTCTTAGTATTGCTTAACTGCTTTTTGAGATGATGACTGGTGATGGTAAGGTCGGGATCTGCAGGGCCGTTCTTCTCCTAGACGTCGAGGAGCCATTCTGCGGTATTGTAGTGGCGTACCTCTTTGCTCCAGATGTCACTCCAGAATCGGATGCTCTCTTCTGCTTTGGGTGAGTCAGAGCTCCTCTCTTCTCCTCTAAGGGTTTGATAGAGGCGTTGCTGGTTGGTGTTGAATAGCTGGTTCAGACGGAATCCAGCTACTCTGGCCTCGAAGCGTCCAACTTTGCTTCTTTTAACAGATAGCAGCTGCTTTAAGGTATCTTCTAAGTTGGTTAGGCCGACTTTGAGGCACCGGTACCTCGATTTGAGAGGCTTCTTTTCCTCGTCGTAGAGATTTCCTCTACGCCATTCGGAGAACCAGCTGAGATGTTTCCTGATCTCAGCAATGTTTTTCTCGAGGCGGTGTTTCCAAGGAGAATCCTTTTTCCGCTGGGTTCAATGCGGCCGGGGTTGAACCTCAAGGATCCACACTGCGACGTCTGCTCCAGCTTTGATGAGGGCGTTTGTCTGCGTGATATTGTTTGTGTGGATTTTACCAATCATCGAGTTGACGTGGAAAGTGCCGAGGCTCACGTGAGAGCGACCGGTTGGGGGGTCTTCAGAGTCGATCTCATACGAGACAGCGCCTTCGTCAGGGGTTTCCTCCGACGGGATGGGAGGCCTCCTAGCAGGTTCCATAGGTGGGGACCTAGGCGGGGTCACAGGTCGGTTTGGAACCTGGCGTGAAGGTTCATCGGCAGATGGAGAGGCAGCTTGAGCTTCCACCCGTGCAGCGATTTCTAGCCGCTCTTCTTCGCTGAGGAGTTTCTTGCTGCGGATTTGCCGAAATTGGCCACTGAGAGAAGCCTGTGAGAAGTTGCCTGGGATGCCTCTCTCGCCCCACAGCAGCTCGAGGCGCCTAAGATAGCCGGGCTTCTCGTGCTTGCTGGCGACGAAGAACTCCCACAGGGCAACTCGGTCTTCCTTAGACCACTTGTGACGCGCGCATCGATGCGCTGGGACAGTCACCTAATCCGCCCCCGGCAGAGAAAGGGGAGCCTGCTCCCTCACACTCCCCTCTCCAGTAGCATTCACACTAGCGTCGGAATCCTGGCTAGTCAATTCCCACGGGTGAGTACCGCGATAACGCACGGCCCCTGCCCCACCCACCGGAGACCGGACGAGCGAGGTGCCCAATCTCAACGGGGTACGCGAGGGGCCCAATCTCAACGGGGTACCCTTCACGCCATTAGAGCGAACTTACTTTCTTCTCATTTTCATGGTTACCTGATAACCCTAAGGCGGCGGGGCCTGATAACCCTCAGGCGGGGCACCTTAGCGTCTGCGAAGATGGACTGCCTTTCAGGACTTAGGAGTTCCATCTACCCCAAGCTGTCGAACGCATTCAATGAGTTGACTCTTCCGCCTGAATTAGCCGTTGGTGTTCTCATTGGCTACCTTCGACTTTGATGGTCCTTTTCAGCCATCAGGAGGAACTCAACAGTATTTTCAAATTTAAAGAGCTCTCACGAGCCCATACCAAGGGTACCACTCGATGTTCAGCAATGACAAGCAATATACGTTCTCTTAAACAACTAAACTCTCACCTGTCCCCAATGCTATTAGTTCAGCGGAGCGGAATAATGTGTCAGAGTAAAGCTGATGCAGTAATTCCAATCATCGCAAGACTGCATTTCCCAGGCAAGGAATCGAACCACACTACCAGACTTTGTAAACCAAATTGGCACAACCTCTAATGAACCACCACAAACTGCTCAAATCCACACAGCTGCTCAGTCGGCATCACATGTTGAGTTGCGACTCACCTCAATAAACTGGACGGTTGCCTCGTTGTAGCCGTCACGTTCACTTCTCTCCAGCACCTTGAAGCGCCGCTTGCCGTATGTGTTCAGGATGGAGCGGCCGTCAGGCAGGTATCTGATGTCGCGAATTTCAAGCGTGGTGCCGTACTCGTAATAAGTGGTGTCGTCAGCAGGACCGCACATGCCGAACTCTCTCGTGCCAGACTCCATACAGCGCCTGATCATGAGCTTATAGCGGGGCTCGAACACATGAAGGGGACACGCAGTAACAGGCAGCGCCACTGTTGCCACAAATATGGGCATGGGATGGTTCGGGTCCCGCCCAGCCTCAGATAAAGTGTCAAGTTCAGCTTGCATTTGCTTCTCACGCACTGCATACTCAGCGGGGAACACTTGCCGAGTGATGGTGCTGATGAAGTTGCACGTTAAGAACCTTCGATCTGCCAGGAACTAAAGATCGACCTTGTTTAGACATGAGATATTTACACACGTCACAGTTTACTTAACATACAAGACACTACCGGTTATAACTCGGCGTGACGTCAACAAATCAGTCAAGCTAACTTTTAGGTTGGAAACTAAGTGATTGTCGATTTTCTAACAATTTGGAATGTTAAAACCGACAAGAACTTTGTCTCCAAACGTATACATAAAAAGCTGATGGTATTTTATTTAGCATTAATGCAGTAAAGCGAAACATACCCTAACCTTTGCCCCAAACATAGAGATTACAAAACAAAAGCATTCACAGCATGATAATTGTTGACCATCCACTTACCTTTACAAGAGAAGCCTTGCACAACGGACAAGAAGCCCGATGATCCAGTGAGCGATTGAGGCAGGAGAGACAGAAAGTGTGACCGCAAGGGGTACTGACCGGCTGCCATAGCAGACGCATACATAGGCTGCATTCCAGCTCTTCAGGCTTGAGACTGTGCTGGGCAGGCAGGGAGACGGTAGACTGGCTGATGCTCTCTACAAGCGCAACAGACGTTTTTTGTTAGATATAATATGGAGTGCAATGCGGGGCGCACTGTGGCCAACGTACTGAGATAACTTACAACGGAATGCGCCGTATACAAATACACGGAAGGTATGAAATGTGACCACAAGCTGATTTAAAACCACAAAAAAATACAGCGAAAGTAACTTATATTTAAATAAGACAGAGGAGAGCCACACTTTAGCAGTTTCATCTAATGAGAGATAATAGACTTCAGATGCAAGCTAGAAAAGAGAAAAAGCAAGCAGAACAAAGAGATTGATAATCACAGGTAGATAGTACTGTTCCATCCTTGTCTTATGAATGAAAAGCATCAAGACCCTTTTCAGAGCTAGCCTTGCATACCGTATAAAAACTTCGTACTTTCGTGATGTTTGGATTGCCATACAAGTTAAGAAAACTTTGCCGGAATGGCAAAATATTAGCAGGTGCCTCTATAGTATTATTGTATTGCTAGATTAAGCCTTCCTACTCACAGAGTATGCTGTAATCCAAAGAGAGGAAGAAAGAGGGGACATGTAGAATGTCGAGCTAAAAGTGGAACCCAAGCTCCAATCAACGCGCATGGGAACAACATATCGGGAA
>LQNS02000304.1:2470790-2483018 GCA_001587735.2 Parhyale hawaiensis
CTGATCCATCGTAAATAGTCTCCCCGGATGCCATGAGCTTCCAAAGAGATGCCACATGGAAGGTAACTCTGTTTTCTAACTTCCTGATTACTTTGTTAAGCATAGCCCACACCATAAATTGACTGAACACTGGTCCCTAAAGCAGTATTCGGTCCCGCAACGGGGCCTGACTGCATGGTGCCGCTGACGCGTTTTAATATGTTCTCCTATTACTTTTTCATATTTTGTTTAGCCTATTTCACTTTAATCTTTTACATTCAGTAATGACTGGCAAACCTGTAAATACTTTTGAAACTTCTATACGGAGCAAATTCACAAGAATATGAAGGCTTGAAGTATTATTACGTAGAACGCCTGTTTATGCCATCCTTTGATATTTGCAGTAGAGTAAAATTACTTCACAATATTTTGTAGAATAAACAGTCTCAAACAGTAGAACAGAAGCTTCTAAAATTCGTGGTATGCTCGATTGGTAATGAAATGCCAAGTAAACATCTAATGGAGTTGTTAACTGAAATTATTTTGTATACGCGCTTAGCAACAAAATTCTTGCCGACGGTAGAACTGGAAGTCATGCATGTGGCAGCAGCATTCTCCAAAAGTCGTAAACTAGGCAGCGGCATCGTAGCTACGTTGGTTGTCAACTCTAAAACCAAGTCTCAACCTTCTTCTTAACCATTTCTTTCCTAATTATAGCTATGCTATTTTATCTTACTCTACATTTGTTTATCACTTTTTTACAAGTCATTATTTACAACTTGAAAAAAAAACTCTCAACAGATTTACTGTAAATTAGCTGTATTTTGAGACTTGCTCTGACATTGCTGATAAATAGGAAATGTATTGAGCGCTATGCCATGAAAGTATCAAGCCGTTTTCTGCAGGTTAGGTAAGCCATAAAAATATTCATTATCGTGTAAACTTGTATTGTGGCTTTTTACCTCCACTAATGGATGAGTCATGGACCATCATTAAGTTTGCAGGGATTTTTTGGAAGAACTGATGACGAACTTTTGGTGACGAGCCGTTCCTCCATTGGGTTGTTTGTCTGTTTCTTTTTTCTTAATTGTCATAAGCCAAAAGTTAGGCTATGGACAGATTTTTATAAAATTCACAATATAACAATATATTAGGAAGAGTAACTGATGAAATTTTTGTGATTATCCATTTCTATTCGTTTATCACCCTCGAGCAAAGCGAACAGCGGTGATAATGTTTTCGTTGAATATTTAAGTACATATATATATATACAGTATATGTTTGTCTGTCAACCCAAAAAGTAGTAGGAGTTGAGCACCGTTAACAATTTATTGCAGGGAGTCTGGGGGTTGATCTAGATGTGACAAATGAAAAAAAAACTATAAAAAGCTGGCCATAAAAGAATATGGAAATGGATTTTGTCGTTACTCCACCAAATAAGAGGCAGAAGGAGTTGGAGCATAATAATAATAACAACAATATTTTTTAGGGAGTCAGGTGGGTTAACTGAGATGTGATTTAGCTTAGGTGACCATGAGATGATAAAACCTAATCATCCATTGAATGATATAATGTTAGCTATCATGAAGTGATGAAACGTAGGCAGCTCTGAAGTGATGAAACATATACACCCCTGAAGTGATATAACGTGAGCACCCATGAAGTGATTTAACTCAGGCAACCAAAAGTGATGCAACATTGGAAACCATGAAGTGATATAATGTAAGCAACCACGAAATGGTGTAATATATGTAAGGAAGTGATATAATGTAAGTAACAACGAAATGGTGTAATATATGGACATAGCCTGTAATGTGAAATGATACTGACACTCACGATGTGCAGCTTTGGATGGTTCCAGTAATGAAGGGTAGATCAGTCCTAAATTGCTAAGTTTTATTATCATTTACCGGCTGTTTTGGTATCTTTATCTCATAGTTCAACACGTATTTTTAGTCCATTTCGACCAATGTAGTATTACTTTTGTATAATTTATTTTTTTTAACATTACGGGGTTTTCTTATCCTCCCTTTTGTTGAGGCAATTGCGCTGAGGTCTACACAGAAAGCTCTACATACATCAATTTCTGAGGTTTTTACTTCAAATCCGTCATTGGAAAAACTCAACCGATTGTGATATTAAAGTGCATTAGTTGTAGTATCTATGAGCCAAGTTTTTCTATAAAATCTTGATGTTCGTAGAAAATATGATGAATTTTCAATTTTTCTTCGTGTCCAAAGGTATTATATACATCGCCTAATGAAGATATATGATTGTGAATTTAGATTTCCTGCTCTGTACCGCATTCCTTATGGTACGACGAAATAAATTAAGCTTTGTTTGAGGTCTCTGTGATTATTAGAACTCATTTTATTTGCTCTTACGTAAATTGGCCTCCAGGCCCAATTGCGAGAGGCCCGATTTCAATATCCAGTCTATGTATGGTGCGGTTTATGTGTAAAGTACTTTACATTATCGAATTTAATTCAGAACGTCACAGCAGTAGTAATTTGTAGTAGTAATTCACAGGAGTAATCTATAATATGGCCTAAATGATACACTTGACTCACCAGTGTTGAGATACCCCGTCTCTGTAGATGCAGGTGCGTTTTCAATTTCCCACGTCCAGGGTGAGTTTTGCGCTTATCCTCGGGGGCCACCGGTGTCACGGTGCCCCCCATATCTCCGTCACCGGTAGCTTCAGACTTCATATGTCCTGCCCACAGCCCATTTGTGCAAATTGAAGGCGTCGGTGCAGCTTATATTTGTTATTTACTTAGTATTTAGGTACTTTCTGAATGCCATGCGGTACTGTGCCGCTCACAATCGATATACAACTACTGTATGGCTCTAGTAACTTAGAATTAAGCTAGTAATTTCTATCATTCATTATTTCCTTCCCCTGATAGTTCAAAGCATAGATAACTTTATTTTTGCAGAAGTTTATTAGAACTCAATTGTAGTACATTACTTATGATTTCTGTTTGGAAAATTGACTATTTGGTGAAAGTTGCTAAATTTGTAACCCTATTGTTGATAAATTTATGCTGCCTAAAGACACAGTATGCAAACATATGTTGTTTTCAATAACGAAACGTTGTCATCCTGTTACATCAAAGAGTATATTGAAACAACGCATTTGACGTTCCTTTTACCCTGCCAGCTTGTGGATGATGTGGAGGCGTAATGGAAATGTTTCACGATAGACCCGCTGGTGTTTCTGCCAGGTAACTGAGCGAATGTGCTGGTAAGGAACTCAAACTGACACCGATTGTTAGAATTTATAATGCAAGCATTCTCATTTACTTATTATACGCTGTTGGTCATGAACTTGTAGAATTTGAAACGTCGACTCTGTTGTTGTGTTAGAATTTATGAGATTCGCGTAATTTATCGGTGAATAGCCGATATAAGAGTACCAGCTGGGAAAGTTATTCACTGCTAACACCCTATTAGCGGCTGACACGAAGGTACGTGTAGCTCGGCAACTGCTAGCTATAGGACTGTGTGCAGGCTCTGAAATAGACGCGTTGGGTCAGATGGAGTTTGTCTTCACCATGGCAACCAGCGTCACTGTGTACTCGTACACGCGGTGGCGCTTCTGACAGAAGAGATCCCAGCATACTTTGTTGCATGTAAATCATTGTTGAGAAACTGGGTTTCAGATCCGGAAATGTCAATTCTTTGTAATTGTGTGATTGTCATTAGTATACATGTAATACTGCTGCTACTGCATACTCATTTCTTAGCACACGTTAATTGTAGTTAATGCACTTCGGCTCGCTAGATAATTTATTCAGGAAAACATCGGGAACTCAATCATTTCGACATTCGCCTAGAGGTCATGCCACATAACGTGATAGTCGCGGCCAGGAAGCAAAGAATGCAACGGGAGGACTCAATAGGACTAAAACAAAACTTAGTCGTGACCACGCGTAGCAAATTTACATCACATCGACGAGTCTATGTATTTGAGTGTGGGACCTCAGGCCTTCGTATGTTTTTATTTTCCTTGAACATGTTACCGTATTTTTTCGATTTATTTCATGCAATCTCCCGCTCATGACCGGCCAGCTACTTGAGCTGCAAAATAACGTAAAATGTTGTCATTAAGTACAGAAAGTTCGAGCAATATAGGCTGTTATTGTAGTTTCTCTCGCGTTCAGAATTGGCTATAATCGTGCTTATATTTGTTGGTAAGGAATAAATATGTTCTGTGAAGAGCACTGTGAACTGACTATGAAGTGTAAATAAGGCTTCAATCAAGAAAAAGAAGTTAAATCAGGTCACCGAAAGGGAACAAATTCGGCGCTAGTGCTGTAAAAGTTTCCACCAGCACACACTTCAATTTTCTATAGATAATTGCTAAATTAGTATATATTATCATAATTTATTTATACGCTAGAGATGAATTTCGCAATTTAAGACGTTTTTTCTGGATAAATTAATTAAAATACTCCTAGGCTGCTCAGCCATAGATTCGTCGATTATGACGTCACTTTTTGGTGCTAATTTCTCATGAGTCCTCCCGTTACGCTCTTTGCTTCCTGGTCGCGGCAGTGTTTAGCGCAAAGTGTGCAGTCTAAGGGAGCTATTTTCATCGCGTCTAATAAGCAGTTCTCACTGGATGGCGTCCGCGTGCGCCATGATTATGTTCCCAGGACTACCTGCAGCCGTTTATCTTATTCAGAGCTGGCTGAATATAGGCTCCACTACGGTAGTTGCTATGTATTGTTATGATGATATATTATTGCTGCCAAAAAATAGTTTGTATATCTACGAGAGAAATTTAAGGCGGATTCAGACAATAGTGAAGTGAAGGAGTTTCCTGGGCTGTGCGTCCGCATGTGATGTAAAAAAAAGAGCACAAAAGCGCAAAGTTTTCTCAATTCTGATTCACTCCAAATTTGCAGGCATCCAAAACTTTAAAACCCGCTGCACACGAGAGTCGGAAAACGGAAACGTTTCTTGTTCTTGAAACAAAGGTTTATGTGAGCCTATAGCTACAGCTTGCAAATCAAACCTTGCGGCATCGATTTTGATCAAATTTAGAGAATTTTACCCATGGTTAATTTTGGATAGCTTGACTGCGAGCATGTTCAACTGGGCGCCAAAACCCAATTAAAAATTTTCGGTGGAACAAGGGCGGCGTATGGTGTGCACCTGGTCGCCCTTTTGAGCGGGGCATCCGTGAGGCTCGGGTGCTGCGCGGTCGCTCTGCGCGTTTTTGAGGGGTGGCATGGGCGACCTCGTTCCGAACATAAATCACCCATACAGGGCGCGCTTGCCCGACCGTGTTCCACGGATGTTCCACGTCTTGGCCAAAATAGCAGTATACTGCTACTTCTGCNGCCCGTGCCACCCCTCAAAAACGCGCATAGCGACCGTGCAGCACCCGAGCCTCACGGATGCCCCGCTCAAAGAGGCGACCTGTGGCGGCCATGTGTGGACCAAACGCCACGGTAGTTCCACCCAAAATTTTTAATTGGGAATTAAGTCTTCGAGGCTTCAGTTGTTCGAAATTTCAGGCAGGTGCGCTGACTTCGACCATTTACGTTGAATTTCAGGCATTGATCCTTACACGGTTACTCTCGAGTATTCCTGGAACTCGAGCTTACCCCGTAAAATAGAGTTTTGCTGCAGGCCCAAGTCAATCGCTTTACTTTTAACATTTGCAACATAACTTAAAGTTGCAAAGACATAGCTTCTGCCAGTAGTTTCGAAAAAGTCAATTAAGGCTTGAAAGTTAATTTCGCTGCCCCATCGATAAGCTCGTTGTAGTAAACTTTATTGAATATACTGCGGCAGAAAAGTGCGTTTTTGGAGGCGTAATTGTCCTTTGCAGAGCAAAATGACGTGCGACTTTTCAGTACGGTCAGTCGAGTGCGTTCGATTGGGCACTAGCTGACCCGTTGACTTGAGTTTCAGGCATTGCCCTTAATCACTTATTCTCGAAAATTCGAGAAACTCGATCTTGCTCCGTAAAATTAAGTTTTTCAGCCGGTGCAACTCAATTGGTTGTTCCTAACATTTGCTACAGGATTCGCAGTGGCAAGGTCAAATAAGCTTCTGCCTGAAATTTTCGAAAAGTCCAGGCTAGAAAAAGGCGTCATGTCGGAGCCCAATCGAGCACCCTTTAACCTACAATTTGGCGTAGGTTAAAGAGATGCTGCTAGAAACCTTATAAATACATAACTATACCGCATAAGTACATATAAACTCCTGATCAAAAGTTTAAGACCACTTGAAAATGTAAAAAATGGCAACGTTTTAGTAATAAATAAATAAATTCATTCGATTAGAGATCAGTAATTCCTAACGATAAAAGGTGACAAAGCCGAAAAAGACATGCTGTAACAATTTATTAAGAAATGTACATTTTTGTCAAACAGTGAGTTTTTCAGTTGGTCAAAATTATAAGACCAGGGTAATAAATATTTAGTTCTCGGGTGATTTCCGATGTTTCGGATCAATTACAGCGGAAGCAAAGAATGTTGCATTCTTTACTCCTGTGTTGTATTCTTTGCTTTTGAGTTTTGAATCTACACATATATAGCTATTTCTTCCATTTCCTCTATTGTGGTACAATTTTTTTTTGTGCTTGGCAAGCGGAACTCCCCAGCTGCTGTACCCCAATAAAGGAAATGGAAGAAACAAACAGCTATATATGTGTAGATTCAAAACTAGTTTTACTGAGGGCTAGCAAATATAGGGCAGGGTGCTTTTTACCTGTACAGTGGCTTGCCAGATTTTTTTATTTGGAATATGCATAGAAATCTCACAATTCCAGTCCCAAATCTCTCGGGTTTAGGGCAAGCATTTCAGCATACCAGTCAAGTGTTTTCTTTCACTGAACTCATTGTCTTCATTAAAGTTAAAAACTGGCTTCTCAGTTAGGATAGGAAGTTTCCATCAATGTTTTGTAGGATCGATGAGAAAGGCGAGCTCGCGCGATTGTCAAATATAGGCCTACTGTATGAACGTGTTAGGATCAAAGTCACCAGTGTGAGGTTGCAGTGACAAAGATTAACTAATAAGGAGGTGCTTGAACTACTGTCACGTATTACGGCTCATGTGCTTGTGCCATGTAGGGTTGAAAGAAAAACACACTTAACTGAAGGTTTCTTATATTGGTGTAAGGTGAGCTGCATAGAGGCGTCGTGTCCGCCAGTTGATGTAGACCAAGCACGTTGCTGGAGGTTGCTCTTGGTACACACGTCCGGTAGTGCGCATGAAGTTGCATGCAGCAGCAGCAGCTTGACGGCGGAGTGGCCTATGTCGCACGTGGAGCTCCGTAGCTTAAACCAAGCAAGGGCCACGATTTCAAAAGACGCCAGGATGTACTAAATGGCTCTCGGAGAACGTATATCGCGGGAGCAGGAACAAAAATGACCGAGCGCGGACACAAAGGAAGCCTGGCTTTTTGCGAGTGAGTGCGCGAAATGGTTCTTTGGTTGCGCGACTGGGAGATTGCTTCAGTGATATCTCATTGTTGTAAGATGACTTAATTCTAAGACATAAAATTAGGTTTATATGCATTGACATATAATATATATATATATTATAATTAAATATTGGAGAGCAGTACTGCTACAAACGAGATACAGTATTCCTCAGCCAGTAATTCGAACGCGTTGTTGAGCATTCCTAAACGCAGCTGTACAGGGACTGTGCAGCAAACATAGATGCTAAAATGTTAACCTTCAAGTCGATTTACTCAGCAAGTGTCACTCTTAACTCGGCTACACACGAGAGTGAATACAAAGGAGCGTTTAAATTAAATATTCTTCCTACTGTTTCGATTCTGGTGCCGGGAGCGCAGCCTAGATTTATCCAAATTAGTGTAAAAAAGACTACGTGAGCAAGGGCTTACGTAGCAGCAGGATGGGGAGGGGGTGGTGGTGCACAGGGTGCACCTGAAAGAAAACACTTGACTGGTATGCTGAAAAGCTTGCCCTAAACCCGAGAGATTTCGGTCATGTTCGATTGCCAGCTAAAACTAAACCGTCGAGGCTTGACGTAGGTAAGATGGCATTGATCCGCTGAATTGAGTTTTAGGCATTGAACCTCAATCGGTTTCCCTTGAGGCTTTCAGAAACGCAATCTCATTCCACAAATGGAGTTTTGAGCAGATTCAACTGGCGCAATCGTGTTGCTGCTAACACTTCCTACACGTTTCCATGGGAGACAAATCGAAAACGTCTGTCTAATAAAGTTTCAGACACGTTAAGCCTCAAAGGCCTTATTTTGGCCCACAATAGACCATGTCTTTCGGGATGATGATTTTAGCAATAAGTGGCTATTATCCGCCAGGTCGAAAAGTTTAGAAGTAAAATGCCAAATTGTGTCATTATTACAGAGTATGATATGGTCGCTAGTCGTGGTGCCTGCAATACATATGTGATATCATTGCTATGTGTGTCACAGTGTGTCCTCTACTGGTCATGAAGCTTACAAAGATATTGCAGGACGAAAAAAAAAAACAAATACGATTATACTGGCTTAGGCGGGATGCGTCGAACCCTGTACCTAAGTGTGAGTAAAAGGCAACAATTCATGTAAACAACTGCAGCAGGCGTAAACGCACGAAACACACAGTATCCTTAATATCGGTCATATGAATTTACATTTGAGTCTGCTTGAACCAATTTTTTCTTTATGTATAAAAGTAAGGAAACGCGCGCTGTTCTTTGGGTGATAGACCCATCCATTCCACCCTTATTTACGTGGATTGACTAAATAAAAGAAATAATGTAGCATAGTCGTTTATATCGGTTGATAACTTATTCAACGCTGTTGTCCGATTAGAATGTGCGTAAACTTTTCCGAAGTGTATTTGTTTGTTGGTGATTGATGATAAACAATGCTTCTTAATTTCCCTGAAGATCTTAAATTACCCTAACTGTTATTATATCATGAATAGTACTATTGTAACCAATGGAAGCTGCTAATAACTCATAAAGTGCTCGAATACCATTTGACTTCTACTATAAATTAAAGGAATTTACGCTCCTATAAAGTTTTCTGCAAAATTGCTTATTCCGAAAGTGAACGCATTTTGTCAGTCATGGAGTCGTTTACTATTAAAACAAAGTTACAAAATGTGTTGTGTTACGGAAATGATTAATATGAAGCTGTGAAACTGTCTTTGAGTGGCAAACATTGTTCATAATATTATATGGAATGTGCCCTCTTGGCCCCGCCCTACAGCCAATATGGCCGCCCATCAGTGCCAGTTGGTCAGTTGTGGTGGAGTGCGGTGTTGTTCTCTGCTTGATTTGAGTTTCGTTTATTGTTTTGTATTCGCCTGTAACTTACCTTAAGATTCACTTTTATGCAGTATTTAGCCTGGGACAAGGTCTTTTATAACAAACCCAATGTAATATCGTGCTCTTGAATGGTAAAGTGAGCTCCAAATCGTGAACCTTTATTTTGCTCCTAAGCTGCTCTCAAACAATCGATCTCGAGTGAGGCGTATTGAAGTGAGCAATTGAATTTTTTTTTTCTCGAGCTTGTCTTCTCCTCTAAAAATTTCTATCTGAGGTAAGCATAGTTTCATAAAATTTTTGTTATTTTGGTGTCTCGCGTTATTAACGTAGGCCCTACATGTCTTTGTCTCATTTAACAACGGCAAAACACCAGTTTGCGGAATACGCTGACGTTTCTATCTGTTAGAAATATTTTTGTCAGTGCCTACGTTTAACTTGATTACTATAATAAGAAATTAAGAAGTTGGAGAGTGAATTAATATGCTCCATCTATTCTAATTATATAATTAGTTAGTGAGGCTTGCATTCCGCTTGACTTAGCCTAGCTTGCTGACTCAGAAAATCAAACTTGGCCACAAGTCTCGAGCATCATCAGCTGATTCATTGTAGCCTTTGTAGGTACCTTGCATCACTTTTGTGCTATCAGCAAAGTTTTATGCCGGACATAGAGTAGAATTGCCTGAAAACAGTTAATGATGGGTTGATTAAGTTAGCCTACTTTGAGGCTGTAACTATTTTCTATCATGTGTGGATGTTTTGAATGGTCTTGAATCTCTTGAATAATCTTGATGGCTCTCTCTTTGCTGGTGCATGTACTGGCAGAGGTTAGGAATTTCTCTGTTCAAATGCTGCCTGTCTAGTTTAATTTAATAATGATAATATCATTTGCAAAGTGCTTTGAGCTTTAGGTTGCGGGATGCTAGAGCATAGAGCTAACCATCTCTCAACCAATCTATAATCTTGTAGTGAAATCCCCTTGATAATAATAATAATAATGTGACTTGCTGTTGCTGGAACCACGGGACTTACTCCGAAACTCCAGCGTAGAGTCAACGCCAGGTCACCCTAACCAGGAACTTAGTGACGCTCTACTGTCAAATTACGTCCCATCTGAGATCGACTCTGATGACCCCAACCAGTTGCCGCGACTTGGGCCTCAGCGACTCGATGGACAAAGAGACAGAACCTGACCTATCCGACCAGCAGCGGAGTGACTTGCTGGTGCTGCGGGACGTACTCCGGAAATCCAGCATAGAAACAATGCCAAAAGGTCATCCTAGCCTACGACATCTACCGGAACCAAAGATTCGAGCAGCTGCTTTCCGCGTTAACTCAGTGATTGGTAAAATCCACACCAACAACATGACTGAGACAAACGCCCTCATCATAGCTGGAGCAGGCCTCGCAGTGAGGATCCTTGAGGTACAACCCTGACCGCAATGGACCCAGCAGATAAAGGATCCTCCTTGGAAGCACCACCTCAAGAAGAACATTGCTAAGATCAGGAAACATCTCAGCTGAATCTCCGAATGGCGCAGAGGTGATCTCCATGACGATTAAAAGAAGACGCTGCTGGAATCAAGGTACCCGTGCCTTGAAGTCGGCCTAACCAATTTAGAAGATACCTTAAAGCAGCGGCTATCTGCTAAAAGGAGCAAAGTTAGACCAGAGTAGCTGGATTCCATCAGAACCAGCTATTAAACACCAACCAGAAATGCCTCTTATCAAACCCTTAGAGGAGAAGAACAAGCTCTGACTCACCCAACGCAGAAGAGATCATCCAATTCTGGAGTGACATCCGGAGCAAAGAGGTACAACACAACAATAATGCAGAATGGCTCCACAATGTCATGGAGACGAACGTTGCAGCAGATCCAGACCTGACAATCACCAGTCAACAGCTCAAAAAGCAACTGAGCTAGACCAAGAACTGGAAAGCACCCGGACCAGATATGGTGCAAGGCTGCTGGATCAAAACTTTCACATCGCTGTACTCCGTTGGACTCTTTCCATTTTATTGATATATTTACGCAGATGTGGCAACCAGAATTTTACAGCAAATTCTAAGTGTGGCCACTCTAATGCCTTGTACGAGGGAATAACGATGTCCTTGGTCTTGTATTCAAAATTTCTGGTGCTGAATCCCAGTACTCTACTTGCCATTTTCACACTCTTGTCAATTTGCTGACTGTTATAGTTTGTAATAGTGATTCCCAAATCACGTTGATGGGTGACAGCAGCCAATTCCATCCCGTTCATTTTCAATGTAGTTGAAGGGTTCACCAGCCCTACGTGCATTCCTGAAAATTTGTAGACATTAAAGCTTATTTTCCACCAGGGTTGCGGAGTCGGAGGGTTCAAGGTCCGACTCCGACTCCTGGCCCTCCAGAATTTCCGACTCCAACTCCTGGTCCTAAAGAATTTCCGACTCCCGACTCCGACTCCTAGGTCCAACTAATAGATATTTGATGTAAACATTAAACATGTCCAAATAATTTTTGCTAATATAAACATTATCAAGTTAAAAATGTTAAGTGTTTTGTACATATACAATGATATTTTGCATCAATGCAATATTAAAGTGAGGACATGAGGACATTAAACAAATATTGGTAATACTTTTGCACCTGGTACACTATGTGAGGGGGAGCATGAGGGGCAAAAATTGAGGGGGGCAAAATACTCAATTTTCTACCAATTGTTCTGAAATTTACATAGTGCATGTATTTTTGTAAAAGAAACACATTTTACTTCCACAATTTCTTTGATTTAGGCCTTACTTTTTGAGATAATGGAAGTGTATACAGTATAATGATATACCTATGCATATTTTCTAAATTTCAAAGGAATAGAATAGAGGGTGGCATACTCGAATCAACACCGGTTATGGTTTAGAGGAGACTATGATTCAATTATGCGGTGTTTAGCGGCTGTGGACTGGGACTTTGAGTTTACCTGTTTGTCCGTGGAACAGTGTTAC
>LQNS02000304.1:2489434-2513971 GCA_001587735.2 Parhyale hawaiensis
AAGAGGTGATGAGCAAAAAACCTGCACGAGGTGCTGCACAGAAGGTACGAACAATCTCTCTATGATCCGTATTAGTGCGGAATAAAGAGGTTATTTTCGAAATTGTAAGTACCCCGGTAATCCGAAATCCCCACTAATCCGTCACCCCCTTCCCCCCGTGCTGTGCGAATTAGAGGGGTTTTACTGTATTTGGCCAACCCCTCACATAATGTAGCTACCAGGTGCAAAAGTTTTACCCACATTTTTTTAATGTCTTGATGTCCTCAATTTAATGTCCAAGCTGTTTCAAGGATTCCAAAGCTGTCATTGCTTTTTTTCTATCATGAAAACTCATTGAGTTCTATTCCTTTGAAACTTAGAAAAAATGTGTACCTAACGTGGAATGGGGTAATTGAGATCATGTGGGGCAATTGAGATGAATGATTATTGTGGCCTTGTTAGAGTACTTACACAAATCAGAACATATTTTTTAAATGCCAGGATTTGACATTTGAAAAATATGTTCTGATTTGTGTAAGGACTCTAACAATGCCACAGTAATCATTTATCTCAATTGCCCCACATGATCTCAATTACCCCATTCTACAGTATCTACAGCTATAGCTACATGTATTTATAATTTCCCATTATCTGAAAAAGGCCTAAACCAAAAAATTTGTAGGAGCAAAATGTGTTTCTTTTACAAAAATACATAGGCCTATACTATGCAAATTTCAGAACAATCAGTCTAAAATTGATCATTTTGCCCCTCCCCCCACATAATGTACAAGGTGCAAAAGCTCTACCCAACATTTTCTCAATGGCCTCAGAATATGGAATAGGAAAATACATAGGTAGTTGCTATAGCTGTAAGAGAGAAATGTGCAAAAAATTCACATTTACATTTTTTTTAATTTGTGACTGAAAATTTAGAATTGAATGATATTTGTTTATAAATGGTATCCCGGAGTCGGACTAAAAATTCCGACTCCGACTCCTAGAGCAATTGAGATTCAGACTCGGACTCCCCCTCAAATCCTCCGACTCCGCAACCCTATCCTGATTGAACGCGTTTTAAGAGTTAAGTTACATGGCGCTCATCATGCATCGTAACACTTAATTTCTTTATACTACATCTAAATAATGTGAGTACAATGTTAGTGCATCGCCAAGGTGTTACGGCGTCTTAGAAATAATGGTCATGCATACCGGTATACAGTATATGCCTATATAATTAATTGATATGTGACATATTCATATAGGTATGCATAATTGATTGGCGAGTGTATATATATATATATATATATATATATGAAATGAAATGACATGAAAGGTTATACATGACGCCATAATTATTGGGAGGCGAGCCATCCCCCACAAGATCATCAATGACAAACAACATAATGAAAACAATAAATAATGCAATTATGACACTGAAATTTGATGAATGAATAAAATCAGTATAAATCAATGTTGAATCAAATAACTTAACCTAAGTCGATACGAACATTCTGCGTTCATGAAAGTTAATGAAACGCACAATATGCAAACAAACATTTATTAAAATAAATATCTCGGTATTCACTGAAAAGGCAAGGAGAAATCGATGAACACGTTAATGAAGCTCAGCGAGAACACATAATTTAATTAAGTTGACACATGAAGAAAGCAGGTGATGGAAACAGTCGTCATAATAAAATTCAAATACATCAAAAGTCTGCATATTTTAGCAAATGTTCTTGCAAAATAATGTTATCAACAAGTGAAATCTGTTCACAGAGATTGGTTACCACCATTAATTTTTCTGTGAGAAAATGAAAAACAGTGCCTCGCCCTCAAGCCCTCACCCGATCATGATGCAAAATTCATAAGTTTACACCATGATGGCTTTGGGAGGTTCTGGTTAAAAAACACATCTCACGTACGATATTTTACGCAAATTGAAGCTACAAACTAGCGTTGTACAGATGATGATATATATGGCCTACCGTGCAATGTACAATGGCAAACATTTATCTCATATCAATACACAAAAGAAGGACTCTCAAGCTTATTTCGGTAATTAAATTCAGTTCGTGTGGTTGATTAAAATTACACAAGATAATATAGCATTGCGCAGATTATGACATTTAATTATGCCGGGCAATCTGCATTAGCACACTTATATTTGACAATAATTCATAAGGAAGACTCTGCTTAATCCATGGGAAGATGTGGCCAGCATCCCTCCATACACAAAGCAGGTCACAAACATTGTTACGTAGTTTACATTTGGCATAATCAGCGGCGCTTTACCTGGTGTAATATACGTACGGTACCGGCTGAGCGCATCTTAGTCTACCCCATAACTTACTCGCTAACCTATTTTAGAGGCAGTAATACCTTTTTCCATTTTTTTTCACGTTAAAACTAAAGTTTCACTCTATTTTCTGCTCCACTAAACACGTTTTTCCAATTTTGCACTTTCCCAAATTCCCCACTGTGCATCTTACCCAATTCTTCGAACGATGATGTGGGAGCTGTCTGCTGTCCCGTCACGGTATTCAGTACTTTTCCAGATGTCTACGGCGAAGATCCGTGGTTGCTCGTGCCGGCTCGTAACATATTTGGACACATCGTAGCTCATTCATCTAACGATGCTGCATTAGCTGCCCGCTGTCCTGCCAAAAGCGTATAATATCTTCCTGCGATGTGTACAACGGCGTTTGTGGCACTGTTGAAGACATCACACTGATGTTGTGACTTCCTATGTCGGCTTGCCCTGAATTGAAAGCTAACACTCGGTAGCCCATTCTTCTTAATGATGATCGAGGAGCTGAATGCCATCTCGTCGAAAGTATATAATATCTCCCTGATGATGCTGATAGCGAAGGTTTGTTGCTTTGATAATTTGATGAAGCATTTATATCATAAGACTTGGAACTTGGACCATTTTGCAGGTAAACTGTATCCGGTTGCTTCGATTTAATACGAAGCCTTTGGATAAATGACTTGCTCATGATTACACAATGATGACCCAAAAGCTCGACATTGAAGAAGTAGGTATAATCATATTATTGAAGACGTCACGTGTAGTGCCCACTGTACGCAAAACGACAGCTCGCTGATCCCATGAATTTGACCGCCATCGATGAAAAATCTCTATCATGCGGCCACGCTGAATTACGGTATGCAGATATTCCTCAACTAACTGATGAATCTGACGGCGTCTGACTCGCAGACGCCTTGACTAGGCGTCGGATTTGAGCACAACACATAACCCAAAACCGGGAAGTGCATGTTTCAGATAACTTTCACACCACACTGTATATTACCACTTCAGCCGGGCCCGCAAGGACCTGAGCTGTTGATGTTGGTGCAATAACGAGCACCGGGCCTAAACTGACTGCAGAATTCTTTTCTAACCCTATTCGAACATTGTCATTCGGATCTTCCCCAAAATTTTATTCCAAACTTAAATATATTTTTGTACAAACCCTCGTGTTGCTCCAGCCAATGTCATTCCTTAACAGGCTGCCCAACATTTTGTCTTGCCCCCATTGGTTGTTTCCTGATTTTAAAAGACCCACCTACTTTGAGCTCTCTCTTCTAAAACCCTCAAGAAATATATATATATATACCTTTTCGTAGATATGTTATCATGCGTTTCGTTGTTCCTTTTACGGACCATAGCCTAATTTGTGTGGCCAGTGTAGTTTGAGTTCAGTCCACGTCTGCATTTTTCTGGTCTAGGGGCTGTTAATTTTCAAGCCAAAAGTGTCTAAAATCTGGCCAGCATGTAAGAGATAGTTTCCTTTCTGTCCCTCTCGTAAGCGATATTCTGCTGCCCTCGCCACAGTATTCCTCTGCTGCTGTCACTTCCCCATTTGTACCTACTTGTCAATTCTGTACAACCTAGTTGAGACTTGATTTGTGCCCAGTCTTTGCCCAACTGAGCAGTTATTTGTGAGAGAAATATTGTATTGCACAAAAGGTGTTAATTATTTGCATTATTATTTTTCTTTGACTCGACAATTGATTAATCACGCGGCAGTTAATTAACTAATTAAATTAGACGACCTAGCACACTCACATACATATGTATCATGATATCCTAACAAAGGGTATGAAAACATATAGAACGATTTTTGTGATTGATATGAACGTACAGTGCCTTAACATTTTTTTAAACCTAATTCGTCGTAAGTGTACGCTAATGTGCCACCAATTTCCTGTATCAACTGACTAGTGTCTACATAGGCTTCAAAGTGTATCCTATGTTACAACGAACAAGCCAAACCCAGCGTAGGTACTGCTTTGGCAACAAGTGAGATGAATCAACCGTTCAGAAAAGGGTTAATTTAAGTCAGATATGTTTCAGTTAGATAGGGTAGGTTATGCCATGGCAATTACGGTTCAGCAAAAATTGCGTTAGCCTAGGCTAGATTAGGTACGGCTAGGCTTGAGTTACGTCAAGTTAGAGAATACATAGCTGAGAACATAACTTATGTAATAGCTGCCTACGTCAAAAAGTAGCTAAACGTTGTAAACTTTTATAGTTGTGCACGTAGGTACCGTATCTCTTTAACATTACCGGTACTCTCCGTTGAACTAATAGAACTTGGCCTAGTCTAACATAGCTTACAACAAACCTATCCATTTAATGTAGGCCTATAAGTGATTCAATTCACTTATTGGCTAGGCATTGCGCGCAATGCTTTGTGATATTTACTCCCTCTAACATGTAGATAAAATACACAGAGACTCAATATAAACTGCTAACACACGAGCAGTTTCCACATGCTCCTCACATCTAGACGAAGTTCAAGTACGGTACATCACACACCTTAATTGATGCCTATTAATTAGCTATGAAAATAAACTTCACTGCGCGTAAATTGTGAATTTACATAATTTTGAAGGTACCTACGCATCTGAGTGCAACACCATCACAAACCATCACCATTCGCCCCTCCCACTGTGGCCTGTGACCTGGCACGCCATTGGCTGCCTTGAGACTGTACTTGCTGAAAGATTCAGGGAAAAAAATTTCGCGGCCAGGACGCACTGGCGTCTTTCGTGACTATTCCGGTGTACGTGCGCGCTTGGCATGTACATTCATGCCGCGTCAGCACCACCAAAACCACTACCATGCCTTATGCAACAGTTGCCACACGTCTCTTTGTGACATAACTGTGCTTGTGTGAGCTTTGCTAGCCCATACAAGTATCGATTATAAATCAACTTAACAGGTGATGCTGCGACTTGGGGCCATGAGATGAACGTGTGATACCCGCAGCATACCGACACAGCAGCACACGTAGGTAGGTACTTGAACGCACAGCGATGCACGTACACAAAATAGTCACGGAAGACGCCTGTGCGACCCGTACGCACTCTCGTCGTTCGCGAGGATTTTGTGTGCGTGCGTTCAAGTAGCTAAGCTTTCTTGCCGCGTCACCACTGCAATAAGCACTAGGCTACATAGCCTAACCTAACCGAATCTGCGATACAGCGAGCATCACAGCCCACGAACTTGACGCCGCCCGCACGCTCAGCGATACGCGTACACAGACGCGCACACAAAATCGTCGCGAACGACGAAAGTACGACGCTGACTTTCCCTTAAATCATCTGACTCCAGCCGACTCCGACTCTTCAACCCTACTGGTATAGGTACCTATCATTGATTGATAGGTATAATGAGATTAGGAGGAGCTAATTTCAGGAGCAAAGACTGGGTCATAGGGTTCGATGAGGTAGGTAGCTTTGCTATGTTGTGGGGGAAGCGCACTTCTAGGAGGAACACGTAGGTTTAGTCCCGGTTAGGTTTTGGGATGTCTTTCTTGTCCATGCCTCCCTTCCTTCCCATTATTTTTCCTTTCCAACTGACGAGGATTCTATACTTATTACCGTATCTACTTCTGCATTACATACAGACTTGATGTTAGCCATGGGCACTCTCGTGCGTGGGTTCAAAGTTTTTCTAGCCGTACTACGGTATGTGTCCCTTCCGCGAGGCAACATAGCCTGCCCCTTGCTTGCCCGTGCTAAAAATTACTGCTAAAAATATTGCTGCTACTGTTATTGTCAGTGGATTATCACGAAGACCATGTCACAGAGAAAATACCTACGTGACGTACAGGTTGTATGTTGACAAAAACGTGGAATTCATGCACGGGTTTGTTCCCTCACAGCATCAACGTGCATGAGAACTGCAAGTCAGGAAAGAAGAAGATTAAATTAGATAAGGTAGAAAGCTAGCGGTAGGCGGGCCAACAGGTCCATTTCCAAATAACGCCCGGAACTGATGCTTGGCCTTCTATGAACTAATGCCGTTATGTCAGATAATGCAACTATCTGAAGCTGCAGAGAAACAGAAATAGAGAAAAAAGCTAGGCCAAGCCTAGGATGTGACTGTACAAGTGCGATTAGTTGCACTTGCAGTAGACTATCGGAGACTCAGAGACGTTTGTTTAGTTGGGGAATGATTAGATAATGGTTCAAGATGGCCTCTGAAGCTTAGGCCGTTAATAGTTTGTAACTCCTGGAGGAGTTCGTAGCTGTGGAGCGTGTTGCTCCCTATGTTTATCAGATCTGTTTTTAAACCCGTTGATTGTGTCTACACTGTTCATAAGAACAGAACAAAGAATCATCTGTAGGAAACAAAGTTGGCCCCGAAAAACAGACGACCGGAAGGCCTAGCGCATGGCTAGCTAAGCCTGGCTAACATAGACCATGTTGTCCCGTTGGAGTGCAGCTCCAGGTAACATGGGATGGACGAACTTAACTGATGCTAACGCTTACAACACAATGAGAGGCACTTCATCCAAAGCTTGCGATTGAAATTCCTGGAAAATGCTGAGATAGCGAAATTAACTAATTTTAATCTAGACTTTCCATATCAGTATCGCATGTTATAGGTAGGTAGTACTACTACTACTTAAACATCGATCCAGTGTGGCAAATAAAGTTACTATCAAGAACAAGGTTTGTCTAGAAACTCTAGTTTCAGTTTCTAATTCGATTAGATTCTTTCTCTGGGAGTACCTACTTCAATTGAACACTCCTACTTTATATTTGTCTAGCAACTGTGACACCTAAGCACTGAAGAGCACCCAAAGAAACAGCGAGCCGAAAAAAGGTAGAAAAGTAGAACAAAGATCGTTTACTGGAAGTAAATGCTACCGGTAGTTCACAAATAATCATTTAGGCTAATAAGAATACGTTTGAGATAGACAAGCGATGTAACGTCATAAAACCACCTAACTCGCGCATTTCCGCTGAATTTAATAGAGCTTAAACAAAAGTCGCCGCGTCCCCAGAGTTCAAACTTTAATTAGTCTGGTAAAAGTAGGTAACGGTTGTATCGACAATTTCGAGCGTTTTATTTTATGCCGATACCGATACCACAATAAACAGGCCGATAAATCAGGTAGCCTACCGAGATTGATGGTGGTATAGGTAGCTACGTCCTTACTTCTGCTTATTGTCGTTATTCAGTTTTTCCTCGTCTATCCTGAATTGTGAAATTTCCTGTGCCTGGACTCCCAGCTTTTCAACATGTGCGAATTTTTTGCTTAGTCTATTCCTTCAGATTCAGATCTAAGATTGCATCGTTGAAAATTGTTTCGTGAAGAGTTTTTATGATTATCGTAGATGTTTGGACAGGGAGTTTGCCTCGGTAGGTACCTATGCCAACAAATTGACTTCGGTCGAAAATTCTGTTGGGAGAAGGCTTGCGCGAACGTTTATAACAAATGGCCGACAATCGGTAAAGAAAAAGTGTAATGCATTTGGGTGATGTTGGTTGTGATATCATAGTCGTTTCACTGGTTGAAGTCGGGAGCGCGCCTCCCTACCCGCCAGCTTCTCGCTGAACTGCTTTTGGTGTGTGTCGGCCCTAACGCATCAAGTGCAGAAACTTGCCATTTGAGAGCTTGGGCTACTTTTCTGATCAGTAGATAAAATCTTACTAACTAGCGGGACCCGTGGAGTTTCCACGGTTAATTATTGTTTTCACATACATTAGTTAGACCTTAGGCAGCACCTCTAACTTAACCCACCCCGTTTAAACTAATGTTCGCCACTTAAGCTTAACCCTGCGTGCCGCTACCTACGCAGTCCGTCTCCTTACATCTCGGCTAACGTCTCATAGTATTCTGTTACGGTACGGTATCTCCTTTGAATCTCGCATTTGTTCTGTCAGCAAAGAATTCGCACTTGTGTCTTGATAAAGAGTTACGGCTTCTCTACACTGAACGTTTTCATCCGTTTGGTGCGAACGTCCGAAAAATTGTATTTAAGTAATGCTATGTAAAACGCGCACTTGTATCTACATGCGGCGCGAGCGTCTGTTTTGCTCCGATCAGTTTGTCCGGCCCGTCGGGCGCGTCCGGCAGAGGTTTAAAATTCAATATTTGGACGCTTCATTTCCATGCGTTCATCCGATTCTTTAGATTATTTTTTGTTGGTGTGCTGTGCCACGGGCGCCACCTGGCTTAGGCTATTTCACTGCCAAATTTTGTCATATTTGGCATTAAAAAATCAATTTGGCAATGAAAAGTTTTAGTTTGGCTTTTGGCACTCAAAAGTTATAGTTTGGTATTGACAGTAGAGGAATTTGGCAGTGAAAAACATATTTGGCATTACGATTTTTTTCGATAATTTTGTCATTTACTATATCGCACCCCGGCTTAGAAGTGATCAAACACATATCGAACGTGTATGCATCAAACTCAACTTGTACGGAAGCGATAGCTTCGTCAGGGCTCAATGGCAATAGTTGAATACAATAGTCGCCCTCAATACGCCGATTTCTCATAGTTGAGGCGTCCGAAGTTTCGCTAGAAGCAAAACAGAGGCGTCGACGGACGCGGCGAAGACACGTCAACGCGCCGCTCTGACGGAACGGAAGGGCCGCGTTCGGTCTAGAGGCTCCCTTATACGTTCCCTATCTTTCCTTCTTAATTAGACGTGCGTCTTCGATATAGTGAGAGGCAGACGTAAATCTTGAGTGAAACACTGCCATAAACTTGAATATAACTCCAGCCACTTTGTATACATGTAAGCGCTCCGTGGCCAAGATGCGGTCTTGCAAACTTAAATAGGCATGTGCTTCACTGAAGTGCTGAAATTTTTGGGCAGTTTGAGTGAGATGTGCGGGATACGGAGTTGGAAGAACACATGGTAATGGACAGAACTACATTGAATAGCAAGATATGCTTCAGCGACCCTTTTTGAACAGGGATAATACTGCTGTAGAAGAAGAAGGGAAATACAGTAAGCTAGAAGAAATAGTTACCTATCTACTACCCGTGAAGAATCATCTCGTGAGTGCTTCTTGGTCATCTGCCGAATTTACCCGTCGTGAACTGAGGGAAAAAAGTTATTAAATCGGACTCCAGAAGCTGCATACTTACATATTGTTCCGATTTCAAGAAGTGTTTCAGGCAAGATTGTCTTCAGCTTAAGGGATAAGGATCAGCCTTCGCCATCTTCTGCAACCTGGTCATCGATTTACAGAATCTACAGCCTGGCCTATTTTTCGCCTATCTATTTCATAAAGAGCGTGACACGAAAGGTACCTACTACATGTAAATAAATAAACAAACAAACGCGCGACGGTGTTAATTATATTGTGTTATTTGCACGTCTTTTCTAAGCTCTGTTTCCTCCACTTTGCTGATAATTTAGCCCTACATAATCTGACACATATCAATTTTTTGTCGGCCTATCCGGTATTTGTTTTTTACTAGGTATTTCAGGACCCATGGATATTGATGAGTAACCCATAATTTTTCTGCTTTGTGCGATGAGATAGATATACTTCCAACGAAGTTCAACAGACTCGAAAACATTTCTTCAGTGACAGCTGCCTAACCCTCTGTTCTCAAAATGTTATTGAACCGCATTTGCTAAGACATCGCACATTCGCTTAATAAATTCTTCAGAGCCGAGATGTCTTACACTGCCCTCTCTGTTCTCCCGTCCCTTATCTTCGCTACACATCTGGCCCTATTAAGAATGTCATCCGCCACAAGCAAAGCGAACCCATAATGTGTTGCAAAAAAAAAAAAATCAAATGGTGGATCTGATACGGTTGAAATGATGTTCATGTCTTTGCATCGAAGCTCTCTGAAAAATTATCCAAGAAGTGAAAAAGAAGACGCCTATGAGTGAATTTTCTTCCGTCGAAAAGCAGAGCTTCTTGCAAGATGAATTTTCCCCTATCTAATACGTACCTAGCTACTGAAAAGCGTAGGCTAACAACATGCAGACACATGGACTTACGGAGTCTCGAGCAGAATTACGTTACAGAGATTTATGAGTGCAAATGACGTAGAGCTGAAAGCGCAACTCTCTGCTGCAGAATAATAAAGAAGTGCAGCTATTGAATATTTCGTGTTTTGTTGTTAATCATCAAAAGAATTAGCTTAATTTCTGGGGCGGATTAACATTGCTCAGTGTGTCTTTATTTTTACGGGTGTGTCATTGTTCAATGTATGGGCGCTAATACCACTTTCTGATGTGGCGCTGCAGAGAAAGTCAGTCCAGTTGCAGAGTTGGTAGGTATTGATTGACGGAGCGCCTATCGACCGCAACAGCAGCAGCCTTTTGATCAGCTGGCGGAAGATCGGCGCTGGTGTGGTCAGTTGTATTAAATTCTATTGCAATCTTTAAACCTTCCCCTCTTTCACTCTTGCTCTTATTTTCTCTGTTTGGAACGTCTTGTGTACCGTAGTCACACTGCAGGGACTTCAAGTACCTAGGTTAGGTATTTTAGCCTTAGCTAGCTTTCCTTACATTAGACTAGAAAGCTGGCA
This sequence comes from Parhyale hawaiensis, assembly GCA_001587735.2. Taxonomy (NCBI): domain Eukaryota; kingdom Metazoa; phylum Arthropoda; class Malacostraca; order Amphipoda; family Hyalidae; genus Parhyale; species Parhyale hawaiensis. The sequence goes on from LQNS02000304.1 coordinate 2,500,219, forward strand.
GTAGACGGACCAACAGGCCCAGACTCCCTCTCCGGCCCTCTAGGAGCTACTATTGCTATTATGTGGAAATGATGTAGATATCTGAAGAAGAAATGAATAAACTCACTCAGAGAAGTGCCCGTGCAAGCTTCCTTCCACTTTCATACTCCTATTGATGTTAACTTTCCTCTCTTCTTCCTCTTCTTTCCCGACTTGCTGGCCCCATGCGCGTCGATCCTGTGCGGGAACGCCCGCGTGCATGGCGTCCACGTTTCTGTCGACATAGCTACTGTATGACTCTTAATTCTCCGTCTGTGAGATAACCACTTCGTGTAGAAAGGGATGCTTCAACTAGGCCTACTCGATATAAAAATCATGGTGTCACATCAGCTCTATATCCATTCGGGTGAAGCCCGAATGGAATGCAGCTGTATTTTACTATAGGTTAAAGGCTTAGTTCAGATTTAACAGCTCGAGAACGTGTAACTGCCGGTATCATACTTGAAATTCAGGTAAGATTTGGGTGCTTACCGGTATCAGGTTAGGTGTACAGTACCTACGTGTTCTAGCTGAAACGAACCTATCCCAACCAATTCTCTACTAACCTCCTCTTAACACCTTGAGGTCCGCCGCGCACTATGCCGCTAACCATGCCAGGCTTTGTCAGCCCTACTCAGATTTCACTTTGGATTGAGCGTACTGAGCCCTCTATTAGTACCCTCAGGGTATACTGTATTATGGCTCAGTCACATAGCCAAAACTTACGATTTACGCATGGATTGCGCAAACATGTCCAGTCGTGTGTGATTCATCTGTGCAGTGTGTACCTAATTCATAAGTTTTTCTGACGTGGAGCATCAGTAGCTGTCTGTGGATGGTTGTTCGTCGCATCGGGTTTGTGTGCGATTCCAGGCTTTGAGCTGCTTAAAAATCGTGATTTCGCACAAGTATCCACGATTGTGAGCCGTTGAAACCTCATTCGTGCGTCCTTAGCGTAGTTCTGACGCGGACAATGCGCGACATAGGCGTTGACCGTTAATGGTTGTTCGCAAGAGCAACCTTCGGCTGCTAGAACGAGACTTGCCAAACCCCGTCAGTGTTTAAACGGCGATTGTGCGCGGAGCGGATGGGATAGTGACGCCCGTTGTTCGCGAGCATCAGCGAATCGGCATTAAGTGACCCATGCATGCTCTATGCGTGACTGGGCCTTTACTTGGGGCTGACGCTCACGACTTGCGTCTCGTCGTTTAATTGTATGGCAACGTGAGGGTTTTGTTTTGCGTTGGTGCCTTTGCTTCAAATCTTTTTTTTTTTTACTTCAGTCATGGTTTCTAATACGTATATCACTTGGAAGCTGCGGCTATTTATCAAGCCTAGACTGTCGTGTACTACCTATTACTTTAGAGTTGATACTTCTATCATTGTAATCACAATCGAGCACATTCATAATTCTGAGATCTCATGAACGATCCATGTTGATAGTGGCACACTATGCACAGTCAGTTTGGATCTGTTGGCGCTTGACGGCAATACTTTGTCTTTCTCGAGCTATCGTATAGCCTCCATGCTGCATGTATTGCAACAGATCGCAGAGTTTTACTATAAGGGCGAGATGTTAAGGTTCATCTGCTTGAAATACGTACATGTTACCTCTCGAGGAGCATAAGATACGTTATGGGTTAGGTAGGTTCGCCCATCCTACGATATGTAATGGGGAGCAGCGCCCTCAGAAGGACCCTGTAAGTTAACTACCTTAGAGCGCTGTGATGAGTAAAGAACGTTAAATCAAATGAGAAAACCGTTGGTAATCGTAAATAGAGACTATACCGTGCTAGTGCGTTTTGGTCTCCAGATGACGTCACGGGGGACGGAATCAGAGATGCGCGTAGTTATACCACGCTACAGACTAGCCGTGCTGCAAAATTGTTTCTTCACTTTTGCTGCATGTGGTCTTGCGTTGTCAAGAAGAAGGATGACTGTTTTACTGTTGACAAGTGTTGGGCGGGCATTTCTCAAATTTTCATCCACACACTGCCATTGCTCGACGTCCAAGTTTGTATTTAGTGCTAGGTTGTGACCGGAAAACTCATGATGGATTGGAAATTATTCATGAATCAACCTGCCGTAATAATAATAATACGATGAGATTATAATCTCATTTGTGGTACCTGAGGTTGCAATATATTTTTCTACGGTACCTATAGGTCCTTTTGTTAATTATGGGCATTTTGGAGAGTCATGACTTTTGGCGCATTTAGATTAGTAGCAAATAAATATTCTTTAGCATTCACTTAGTGTATTTAGTGAAATCTACTGGATTTCTACTTTGCATGTGTGCTAGGGTGTAGCCGCTTCTTGGCCCAGGTGCAATTTTATGGAAGTAGGTACTTACTATCGCAACCGATAACAACTGGTTTCAGACGTGTGTGACGGGAACAGAGTGTGTCGGTGAATTTTCATAGTCTTCCAATATTTACAAACTGTTATTTATATTAGCTATCACGTTTTTTAGGAAGCACACCTTGCATAGGCCTATGTGGTGAAGGGTTGAAATCTCGCTTAGAGTTGGGCGAAGGAATGGGCAATATTGGGTATTTCAGCCTTTTTTTTTAATTTTGGCCTTAACAAATGCTCCTGCATCGGCGAAACTCTTTTGTGGCAGGCACCTTGCCATGTTTGGAATAGTTCACAGGGCTAATCTTAGAATGCCAAATCGTGGATGGAGGGTGCTACTGTTAAGTCACAGGAATTCGGGTCGTCTTTCTTCTTGTGTTCATTTCACTTCTTAGTTTTCCATAATTCGACTCTTCGTACTTTCCCTTTTTTCCTCTGTTGACTGTTTCTTTGTACATGCAGTCCTCGTTTTGCCAAAACTGCCTCTCTCTCTCTCTTTGGACGGCAGCGAACCCTGGGAGTAGTGAGCTGTTGCAAAAGTCTTGGAGATGTATAAGTTATTGGAAAATTTCAGTCGACATATTTAGGAAGAGCGATGCTGAAGCGGTAGCCTGCATTCTTTATTTTGTACCTAGGTACGTCTTGTTTGTGTACCACATTGATTGCGATGTGTACCTACATCAAGTAGCACTAATTGTCATAGGACATATTCTTGAAATAGAGGTCAGTGTGTTGAAAGCATGAAGTGTGGCAGTTCGTTAACTTTCTTTGTTTTCGCTGCAATTTTCTTTGTTTTCGCTGCAACTACGGTAGGTACCTACCTACGTGATAACCCCAAGCACTTGCTAGCAGTGACGTCGATTGATTACGTTCACCGGAGTTCCGGGCGATGTCAGGTAGCTATTTTTTTGTGTGAGGAAATATCGTTTATCGAGCTTGATTTTTTTAATGCGTTCTACATTGTGTATCAATCAATGAAGTAAAAGTCTAACTTATCTATAGTCATACCTATATTGGGCTGGAAACTAAGTTCTTGCTGTTTTTAACATTATGGAATGTAGGTATTGTATTTTTCAATTAGCTATGGAATCTATTTTCATAAAAATTATATTTTGAAAACTTTTGCAGTAGCTATATTTTTCCTTTGTTTTCGAATATTCTTAGTTAATTTCTGTTTATATTTACGGCCCGCCAAAATGGAATGTCAACTGGAGAGAAATGAGTATTTTCGACATCGTTTTGCTTTCAACCGCCCTCAGGGGTATTCTGACTGGTCCTTTCTGTCACAATATAGGGCCTCACGAACTCTAGGCCTGTCCCGGGCGCCTTCTCCGCAAGGGGACGTTGCAGCTGGCCGCTGTTCTTGCTGAGCTGGTTAGATTGTTAGGTTAGGTAGGTTGTCTATTTTTCCCTTTCTGTTCCCAATGGTTGTAAGTGACTCATCCCATGAGACTCCTATCTGCTCCCGTGTGGGGGGGAGGGAGGGAATGGCCTCTCGCACAAGCATTTTTCATGTTTTTTGTCTTCTCTTTTCGTTTCCTGGAGATGCTTTTCACCTGTTTTCTTCGCCATTAGTAGAGCACTGAGCCCACTGAGACTCCCGGCAGGAATGCAGAGATAAAATATTCCTACTGATGAAAAGCGTTCTGGGTTGCTCTATTGAGCTTCACTCTTGAATCGCCTCGCTGCGTCTGGGGTGGTTAACACTGAATCTAATATTAATTTGCTTTCAACCAAGGTTTTAAGCGGATAAAAGCTGCTCGCGATTTTTGGCATGTGTAAGCATGGAGAGGTGCCACAGCTGAAGAGACCGCTTGTTATCGGTATATCATGTGCAAAAATGGAAATTTCGACCTTAAAGACTCACCTCGTCCTGGTCCTGCAACTGAGGTCAATAAGGAACGATTAAACCATCTTTTGCCCGAAAATGCTCGTCAAATGATGGGGGACTGGCAGGAAAAATAGAGTGCTCCTACACAGCTGTACAGAAGCATCTTCACTCGATGGGAAAGGTTCAGAAGTATGGATCGTGGGTTCCGCGAGCGTCGAGTAAAAGCAACCCAAGTAGGCCTAAACCAGCCACAGTCTTCGCTGGTTTGCTTCTTCGTCGTGGCTCAACTTGATCCAAGCAACGATTTCTGTACAGAATCGTTACTGGAGACGAAAAATGGTATATGTACCGTATATCAACAAACGTATGTGCGGAGTTTTCAATACTGATGCAGAATTGAAGGCCTGGTTGGATGAGTTTTTCGAGTCGAAACAGAGTAGCCTAGTTTTTACCTACGAAGCATTGGCAATCTTGTTAAACTTTCAACAAAGTTGTAATCAGCGATGGATATATATAATTGATTAGTTGCTTGTGATTTTTCATTTAACCTTTCCAAAACCGGTTAATTAATTAAAAAAACGGCAAGGACGTAGCTTATGAGTTATGACCCAATACACGTACATAAAGTTATTCCTGTATTGGCGCTATTGGTATGTCATCGTCTTCGATATCTGCTGTTAGATGACTGGTAAATGTCCTCCTTTGACTTTGCCAACATTACAAATTAAATTAGCACTTCTCATTGTCAGATTTCTGTAACGTAAAGGCACTAGTTTCACCACTTTGTGCTTCTTCGCTAGGTTTATATCCAGTTAGGTGCTATGGAATTGCGCCGCTGTGCACTTCTGTTTGCGGTTGCTGTACCTACGTATAGATCCTAGTCACTCCGCTGTCTCTTCTTTTTACGAATCCTGTACATTTATGCCGTAGCTTCGCCGCTGTGTGCCTGGTCTACCGGGTTTCTTTCGAGTCTCCCCGCTGTGTCCCTGTTTACTGGAATTCTGGTACGCAGAGGTCTTCTATTCCCTCATGCTGTGCTTCTTTTTGCCGTTCCTGTGCGCAGGGGCTCCAAGTTCCGTCTTTATGCACTTCCTTGTGCGGTTCCTGTACGTCAAGGTCCTAGTCTCGCCTCTGTGTACTTCTTCCTGCGGTGTCTGTATACGTAGAGGTCCTAGTCTCGCCTCTGTGTACTTCTTCCTGCGGTGTCTATACCTACGTAGAGGTCCTAGTCTCGCCTCTGTGTACCGGTACTTCTTCCTGCGGTTTCTGTATACGTAGAGGTCCTAGTCTCGCCTCTGTGTACCGGTACTTCTTCCTGCGGTTTCTGTATACGTAGAGGTCCTAGTCTCGCCTCTGTTTGCTTCTTCCTGCGGTGTCTGTACGTAGCGTATAAATTTAGGTCCTAGTCCCGTCGCAGTGTGCCTCGGACCAGTTACGCTCATTTGCGCTTCCCCCCAGAAGGCGATCGATATAAGGGCCGATAGACCTCTTATACCTACCTGTATCGACGACGCTTTACATCCGCCAGTTCTGTTCTTGTTTTCTTTTTCTACCTATGTGCCTTTCCGTCTTTTCTTACCGTGAGTAGGTTTTTCTGGTGGGTTATCAGTTGTTAATCCTCTTTTTGGATATCATTGACGTATTTTCCTGTCACTTTTTAGTCTTATGACTTATGATTAATTGAGAAAAAGATGATACATTCGTATTACAACTTATGGATCGATATGATCAATTTTGTGGCGGAAAGCCGAAACACGTGTTTACTGCAGAAACCTTGTGAATTAAGCCTGGGTTCGCAACATGCACAGTGATGCAATGTTGCGCGTTTTCTTCCCAGTTTACTTTTACTACTACTTCCCTTCTTATTGGTGCACCGCATGCAGCGATGTTAAATTCGTAGTGCTTTACCTTGTCATATAGGTACCCTTTGTTATGTGGTCTCCTTGGAATTAGCTTGATCATATTAAGAGGTTGACCGCTCTGTGATCAAAATCAAGTTCATGAAGAGTATTTTGCTAATTATAGTTACGATGTATTGTAGGTGCTACTTACTTCCAGCTTATCTGTGGTTTGCTTCTTGTCAGTGAGCTTCGCTATTGATGTTGATGTCGTCCTTAAGTCGCTAGTCACCGTTCTCTAATATGCGCTGCTTTCTGGAAAGTCTGCATGCGACGAGGTATAGCCTATTGTGCATCCGACTCCGAAAGAATAGGTAGACTACTGCATTACGGTGCGGTGTTGAAAACGTCTGGCTGCTATGTCTATACTCTGTCTGGCCCGTCTCGTAGTCTTTGCTGAATGTACGCCACTCAGCTTATTTGGTCTTTGGAGATTATTCCGAAATGTAACTATATAGCTAGTTGGTTAGAAATTTTAACCGAGTGTGGGAAGTTGATATAAATTCTTTAAAAATTTTCACCAATATCTTAACTGTTTACAAGTGAATTAATATCTGTAGCAGAAGTATGTAGCTATAGACACTGTACTGTATACGACCACTGCAGTGAGGAGCTTGGCCCCGCAGTCGAGCTGCTCATGAATGCCTGGCAAGGTGTGGCGCTTTATTTTTCAAAATTACTGCAGGGATGTTCATGGCTCTGTGTTGGGTGCGTTTACTCGTTCAGTCCTGTAGGCTATACTACAGTTTAAGGTTTAATGCTGTGATGTATGGTGACCATTTAATCCTTGTAGCATAATTGGTTACACTAACCATTCATTACTTTATCACATACCTATCGTTATTACAGAGTGCTTTTGTCGAGCGCAAGACAGTTTTGCGTACCTATATGAAAATTGTACCATGAGTGAATTTCTATTTTTATGGTTTAATCGTTATTGCATTATCAAATTTCTGCCCATGCAGGCCCTCATATAGTTCGCAAATTGTTACTGTTATAGAATTATTTGTAGCTGTAGGGCGTGCAGAGGTATGTAACGTAAACCTTCTCTTGCGATCAGTTGTTCTTTAGACCGTTTATAAAGTATGGCGCCCTCAGGGGTCAAGGATGATAAACGGAACAGGTTGACGCACAGCCGTGCGTGCGGCGGACGTACGAAGCGATGACGTCATAAAAACAAACAGTCGTAGCTACGCTTATGAATAACGATCGTCTAACATAGATCAGACGTGGATTACCAACACCAGAATTAGCTTTAAGCAGCCGATAGTCCACAAAGAAAGGGCGAGTTATAATTCTTTAGTAAAAATTACACAAAAAGCTGAGCGATGCCTGAAAAATGAAGAATTGTTTCGCAGCAACTTCTGGGTACACGTTCGGGTCTCTCTGTCACATTCATTCTGACGGATTTGATACAAGACATAGCAAACTTGAGTACCGTATTCTATTATTGGCGCAATTTAACCATATGAGTTAGTGTTACCATACCAATGATCAAACGACAATTTCTCGAAATTAGAATTAATTCGCGTACCGCATCACAACCAGTAGGGCATGGGTGAAGGTTGTCTTTCAAGCGAAACATGAGCACAATCTCCACAATTGTTCAAGCTTCAATAAAACTGAACAGGGTGAAAATCTCTAAGACAGAGAAATGTTCTCTAAAATGTGACTTAAAGTATATATATATATATGTTCTCAAAGTGCTACAGCTTATCTCGCCTTCACCTCGCGCATTCCCGAATCCTTGCAACCCTTGGTGTCGAAACTTCATCGCGATGGAATACCTACTGTCTGTAAAGACTTTACACCTACGATTTGATAAAATTTCTAGACGAATTATTGTTATAGTCAAAAGATGAAGTCTCCGTTACCGCAACAAAAACTATTCAACAGGGGAAGAAAGAAGGGACATATATTATGACGATAGACACGTGGAACCCATGCACGATGATCAAGTGGTATTTTTGCATTTCGAGTCCGGTATCAGTTTTTGATGTTTTGACAATTTCTATAGGTTAAAGAAGCCATTTTAAGATATTTCGAGATATTTGACTTTGAAGTTCCCATTGTTTTCCCATTGATAAAAATGACCGGAGATACCAAGAAGCCTAAACTAACCTATTTTAGGTGAGGTTAGGTCATTTTAGGTGAGTTTAGGTTCGTCTGGGATTGCTGGGTACAGTATTTTCTTCCGTAGGAAAACAATGGGAACTTCAAAGTCTAATATCTCAAAAACTAAGCTTTTTTCCAGAAATTAGTAGCCTATTCATGAGAAATGTAACAAAATGGCTTTTTTAACCTATGGAAAGTGTCAAGACATTAAAACCGAAGCCGGACCTTAACTGCAAACTAACCGATCAAGCTCCTGGGAACAGGTTGCAAAGGAAAAAGAACCGATGGAAGAAAGATCAGCTTATCTGCAGTCAATTCCTACAAGGTATTGCTGTTATTTGAAAAATAACATATTCATGAAGAGTCCAAAGCTCTAAATTGCAGAAGTATTCTTTCGTAACACTGACCAGTTGTTGCATCATTTTAAAATGACAGAAAACAGCAGTTTATAGGTCGAAGATGAAACTATCTCGAATAACTTGAGGTACTCTTACACATGGATCCAGTTCTAAACTGTCCAGACATTATGGTGATAGCCTAGTATACAGGATAAAACTCGCTAGTTATACTGGGTTTCGAAGACGATGACAATCCTGCTGATTTGATGGTTGATTAGCAGTAGTGATCTTACAAATATGAGGGCATTTGCTACGTTAAACTCATCACTACCCTTACACGCCTTAATCCAAGACTTTCTCAAGATCTTATTTTTGGGAAAAGTAAAAATGTATTCTTTCCTACGTTTTTCTGTAGCACCAGAAACACTGCATGACATTTTGTAACACAAATAGGCTAGATAAAGCTTCTAGCGGACAGTAACGGCCTCGCTGTTCCTCTTGTATGACGTCACGAGCCGATTGGTCGCATTGTATGACAACTTGGGCACTCCGAGTGAGTTAACCTGTTCCGTATATCATCCTTGCTCAGGGGTATATTCTGGGGCCCTTTCCCTGCCACAATATTTTTGGGCCTCACACCCCCAAGGGTCCCGAATGCCTTTTCTGCAGGAGATGTTGCAGCGTGCCGCAGTTCCTGCTGACGAGATTAGTTTTGTAAAGTTAGGTAGGCTCTCAATATATCCCCTTCTGTTTCGGGAGGTAGGATGCCGATCTAGGTGGCTGACCTATTCTCGCTAGACTTCTACCTTCTTGTATTTCGTGTCCTTCCTCTTAAAGCGTAGCTGAGCGAAAGCGTTCAGCCGTTCCCGGGGGTTGGAGATGCACAACTTGCGCCTTTTACCGTCAGTATCGCACTGACCATTCTTAAGACCTACCGGCAGAAAAGCAGAGACTAAAATCATTGATAATTTAAAACGCGTCGTAGTGGCGCACGAGCCTGTGGTTTAACACCAGGAATAATTCGGCGCGATATAGGCAGTGTGCCATTGAAGCGCTCGTAAAATTTTTACTACTACTACTATAGAGTATGGTTAAGTTTTTGAACTATGAGCTGGGATACTTTGTCGCATTTTTGACTTAGGCTTACGGGATTTATATGTTAAACGAGGTGTGCTAAGTTAGGTAGACGGAGATCGCCAGGGTTAGGTGACGGCCGTTAGTTTAGACGGAGTAGGTTCATGTTAGATTGGGCGCCAAAATGAAGCAGTCAAGGCTTGGCTTATCCGAAGCTTCAGGCAGGTACCCTGGTTCCGACTTGTTGAGTCAAGTGCCAACTGCCAAGTGTTGACTCTTAATTCGATTATCGGTTACTACCTGCGTGACTCCCGTGAGCATATATATAGCGTTACTCCGTGTAATGGAGATTTCAACCAGCGTTACATAATTGGGCAGTTTCTAGCGCCTCCCAACACTATTCCAAGTGACGAAGCTGAAGTTGTCTGTATTTCCGGACAAGTTAAATCAATTGGGATTGGCTTAGATCGACTTTGACGACCAAGTCGAACATGTCCTTAACACCGCTGCTCCAAGTCAAACTAAACTGAAAACAATTAATCGTGTCATATTCACTGATCCCGCTAGTAACAGTAGGTATTGGCCTTGGGCGTACCTAATATGTAAAGATGTGCTGCTGCAAATGCTGTGCAGTCATTTTAGACTGCCGAGTTCATTAGTACGCACTCCGTGCCACACTAATAACGAGATTCATTTTTTTTCAATTATTTCAGACACTATGAGATAGTTGATGAAATTTTCAATGTTGGCAACACTGACCTGCGCATACTGTTAAAAAATTGCTGAGTTCTGCGCAACGTAAACAACTTGACGCCATAGTTGGTCAAATCACGTTTCTGCTGTACCAAATTGATAACGAGGTGCTCCAATTTGTAGATTACTAGCTATGGGTAGTAAATGTGGCTTAACCTATTCTGAAAAGAGTACCTACCTACTATAACTACTGAATTGGGTAAAGGTAAAACTACGCTAGAAATAGCTAAAATAATGGGAAGATATCATTAAACTGTGAAAAACTATACCTATATGTCGTTGATCCTTCAAAGGTACTCGTTAGGTCTGATAAAAGTAAATCAGGATTTGTTTCGCGTCATTCTATGATGCGAACTAAATGTGTAACTGTTAAGAATCCTGGACTATGTTGCAAAGAACTTTTTGACCGTGCCGGATTGAAAAATTGTGAAAAACCACCCGCTGCCCTACGCTTAGAAAAATTGCAAGTCGGTAAACCTCGTAACCAAGCCGCCATTGAAACAATGTCATGTTCGAAATCGACTGAAATGGGCGGAGGACAACATAAAGGTCGACTTCTGTAAACTTTCGTTCACCGATGAAGTTCGTGTTGCCCTTGATGGACCGGATGGTTGGAGTTGAGAATGGGTCGTAAATGGTAGACTTCGCCAACAGCGTTTGTCGTTTGAGGCACCAACAAGGGGTGGTGGGGTTATGGTATGGGCTGGGATCATCGGAGGCATATTAGTTGTTCCTTGGAAAGTGAGTTGAGAATGGGTCGTAAATGGTCGACCTCGCCAACAGCGTTTGTGGTTTGAGGCACCAACAAGGGGTGGTGGGGTTCTGGTATGGGCTGGGATCATCGGAGGCATATTAGTTGTTCCTTGGAAAGTACGTGAGGGCGTTAAAATGACAGCTAACCTAGTGCATACATAAACTTTTGTGAAGGAGCATCTTGAGCTATGGCTGAAGAAACGGAGGGTACGGTACCTAACATTTAGAAGAAGAATCATTTCCATGCAGGTTAATGCTCCCTGTATACCTACGGCTAATAGACCTAAACAGAGTACCTATCTACAACAACTGGGGTTCTCTGGGATTCGAAAGATGCAGTGGTCGGCAAATTCTCCCGACTTGAACCCTGTAGAAAACCGTTGGGGCATCATGAAGCTACGGCTCGATGGAAACGGACATCAATTCACGAACAAAGATAAGTTATGGGTTACTTTCCTAGAGATATCACAAGAAATTACAGCTGATGACATCTTGAAGTTTAATAATTCCATGGACCAACGACTATTTCAAGTGACTGCTAAGGGTGGGCAACATAATAATTATCCAATAATAATGCCAATTAGGCAATTACATATAAATTTAAATTACTGGTTTTGTATTAATATGGCGTTCTCCAATTTATTTGATGTTTGTTTAATGTTCAGTGTACAGAACAAGAATTACCGTAGCCTACAGTAAAGAATTGTTTTATTTAATAATTTTTCTTTGACCTCGTTATAATTTGGTACGTGGAAACAGTATGCTAATTTGAAAGCATTAGGCCTACCCTGTCATAATATATAGGTTGGGCCTTACGACTCCAGGGGCAAGCCTGAGTACCTTTTCCGCAGGAGATGTTGCATCTGGCTGCAGTTCCTGCTGACGAGGTTAGTATAATAAAGTTAGGTTGGTTCTCTGTATTCATTTCCTTTTCTGTTCCGTGAGGTGGGCTGTCGACGAGATAGCGTACCTAGTCTGCGGGACTTCTGAAAGAATCGGACTACTCGAGTGTCTCTTACTATGCTTTGCGCCTTGTTTCCTGCCCGTAGTAGCGCACGTAGGCCACGCGACAAATTATGTGGTATTTGAATACTACACACTCATCTCTGTTGGAACGCCTGAGTTGCGGCTACGGAGGTTAAACAAAGTGTTATAATAAATTGAAAATATTACAATTATTTATTAACAACTTACCGTTTTTGTCTGAAACTTGTACAGTTTTTACTTGTTAGCCTAGTTAGGCCTATACTAATTTTTCTTAAAAATTTCAGTCAGATTGATTGGCAAGTTTAATGAATATTTTCAAAAATTGAATCTCATTGATAATGTGTGCTCTTCGAAGATACTTCGTCAATACGAAATATAATAGAAACTCTAAACTTTTTTTCGGATTTTGTTTCTTTTCCATTAGCATTGAATTACTAGATTATTTTAAAGATATAGAACTTTCAAATGAGTTGATATGTGTAAGGCATTGCATCACTGTATGAAATCGTAAAGATTTCTCCAGTGAGAGAAGCTACAAGAAACGAATTTTCCCTGCCTACAAATTCCACCGGTATTGTTTTTTTTCTGTTGATCATATTGTGCTTTGTAGGGATGGAGGTTCAGGCTACGAGTAAGTTGTGCAAATAACTCATGTTTATGTGTTCAAAGCTTTATAAATAGAAATGTGGAGCATTGTATAGCCTTTATAGAGTTGAAAGCTCGCTCGTGAATTGCGTGAGCCTCATTGAGAGCGGCGCCGCGCTGTCTATTGTGCCACGCTGCACCATTGGTCTTGCTCTCTGTACCTTTGCTGGCATTTCTCTTCTTATGCTTCTTGGTGAAGCTGCTGTCTTAGGAGACATTGTTTTTCTGGTCTCTTCGAGTGTACCCTTACGGAAAAGCTCATGCGTGTCTTGAGGAAACTTTGTAATGGTTGCGTTACAAGCAACTGTGTACAACGGAGCCATGTCCTGAATGTACAACGCGCGTATGGTACAACAGAAATCGCCGGAAAAGTATTCATTACCTACGTTATAGACTACAATGATCGGTTTGTTACTGAGGTTACCGGAAGCCGCTCGTCGTGCCACAATGCCAGGGTTTTATCCATGCAAAAAATATAGCTATAGCCGACAGCATTCCCATTGGGTTCACTAAATTTTGACTTGAGCACTTAGTAACGCGTTGCGGTGTGCCTGTTTTGTGCTATAGGGATTCGCATCACTAGGGAGACTCCGTCAGTGTGTATAGTGTAGCGAAATACTCGTTTTTGAGGGTAACCTACCCTCGCGGCCCCCCTCGCGCATGAGCTTCCGGTTTATAACGGCCAATGCACAGCCGGTTTAGCGGGGGTCTGGGGGCGCAAACCAGAAGTGGGCGGGGCCTGGGAAACCGGAAGGGGCGGCGCGATGACCCTGCAGCGCGAGGGGAACCTACCCTCAAGAACGAGTATTTCGCTATACTATACACTACTTCCGTTGATTACCTATATTTACTTTATCCTTCGCAAAATTTTGTTAGTGTCTACAGTGCTGCCCTCAGGGGCATATTGTGGCGGGCCCTTTCCCTGCCACAATATGTTTGGGCATCACGCACCCAAGGGTCCCGAGTGCCTTCTCCGCAGGGGATGT
>LQNS02000304.1:2520912-2538975 GCA_001587735.2 Parhyale hawaiensis
GATTATCATTTATAACCTTGTGGGGGGTGGCTCGCCTCCCAAAATATTATGGCGTCATGTATAACCTGTCATGTCAATTCATTTCATACTTAATGTATATACACACTTACCAATCAATTATGCATTTGATAAATATGTCACTTGTCAGTCAATCATGTAATAATAATAAATATATATATGTTGACATCTAGAGACTTCGTTTACGCCGTAACATCTCTTCCGTTACCTAGCTGAGAACGGTTATTTTGTGCTGGAAAGGTGAAGATTGAACGAACTTGGGTACCGTATATGATAGTATTCGTGGTAACATTGTAGGTAAGATCGGTTCTTGTTTGCACACTTTGCAAATATGCATTCTAGCTCCTTGTGAACTACAAAGTGCGGTACATTTTCCAACTTCGTTGCAAATTGCAAAAGAAAGTTCTGCTAAAGATAGANAGTATTCGTGGTAACATTGTAGGTAAGATCGGTTCTTGTTTGCACACTTTGCAAATATGCATTCTAGCTCCTTGTGAACTACAAAGTGCGGTACATTTTCCAACTTCGTTGCAAATTGCAAAAGAAAGTTCTGCTAAAGATAGAACGCAATGAAAGATCGGGCAAGGTTTTGACAGAAACAAAGACCAGCAACGGCACGCTTTTGCAAGCAGATGGAGCAAGTGCTGCCTTGCAAGGGAATGCTTCTATAGCTAAGGAGATGCGTTCGGTGAAATGAGAGCTGCAGGTTGAGTTGAATTATTGCAGTTACTTGATTGGTGAGGTCTACCGCAAGCTAAAGGTTGTGTGATCTCGCTAGCTTTATCATTCACCTAATTTGTTTATATGCCGTCTTGTTAGGAATGTAAATTAATACCTGGTGGTGGGTGTGTATAGGAGCCTAGTGCATGATTGTAGGTCGCTATCTGTAGGAGTAGGAACATTTTGCCGCTCCAAGAAGTCGACTCAGACAGTAGCGGAACCAAGGTGTCGGACAGGGTCTGTCCGCCTCGTCGACCCTGATTTAGCGAGCCATGGTGCGCCTCGTGTGACGGAGAGCTCCTGATATGCGGCTGATATCCTGAATTTAAGCTGCGCACCTACTCGTATAGCTAGCAGTTAGACCACCGCCTCTGTTTCAAACGGAACAGCTTAGTTTAGCTTCATCTATTGACGGCGTAATGAGCGTCATACGGTGTTGTGTGCGTGTTTTTTTAATGGGGAAACTTGAGAGAAAGCGCCAACCCCGTCAAATGGTATTGTCTTGATGTTGAACAGTGCTAAAAGCTTGCAAAGTTTCCACCCGTTTCCGCTTACCGTCTTCGAGCGTGTAATTACAGTTTATAGCGAAACACCTTTGTGTCAGTTTGAACAGCACGGAAGTGCTACAGTATATATATAAGGGCTTATCCGGAGAAAAAACGCGTAGTTCCACAATGAAGTACAATTTTAGTGTCCCTTTGATCTGTGAGATACAACCATGCATCCATGGTTATATCGCCAGCAACGTCAGTCAGTCATAGTTATTGTTAAACGAAAGTGCAAGAATTGAGCATAATTTCATATATTGACCAAAGTGAGGCGTCCTGACCCAGTTGGAATTACAAAAATAGGTAAAGCGTAAGAGCGCATATGAGCGTCTTATTTTAGCTAGAGCACCCATGTAGAGGCTATTAATAGCATCAGTAATGGTGTAGTGGAGGTGGTGTGTCTGTGCCGGTGTTGCTGGTGGTGCACCAGTGGAGGTGTATTGATCACTGCCTGAGCATTCAGCTCTAGTCTTCTCTGCCATCCCCTCCAGCCGTCCTGTAGTATGTGTGTGCTTTGTGTGTGTGTGTGTGTGTGCCATGTGAGAGGATGGTATGTGTGTTATGCTCCGTATTGTGTGCTCTACCAGCGTCTTCACGACGGTTGTGCAAGGGATTGTTGCTTGTGTTCTCTCCTTATATACCTAGTTTCTGTGTTATCTGTGTGAGCTGTATTACGATGCGTGCGTGTATGCCTTGTTGTGTATATGTGTGTTCAAAGTGCAGTTATGTTTTGAATGTCGTTGGTATGTCATTAATAATAGGTACTGCTAGTAGCTACCAATGCTTTGAGAGTGATTGTGTCAAGCATTCATTTTCAGCGGGTTTATTTTGTTTGAGAATGTGTAGCATTTCTTCATTAGCTATATGCTGATTTAGCACTTTGATGCGTTTTCACGCATTGCAAGGATTGCCTGTCGACTTAAGTATTATACCTAGGTGCGGTATATGGGCTATATGAGTGTGATACCTTGTGTGCCATACGCGCGATGTGTGTCTGTATGCATTGTTTATTCATGTGCTGCATGTGAGGCAGGCGCCTGTGCTGTGTCGCACCACATTTAAGGTCCTCCATTGTCACTTATTACCTCATCACGGCAGCAGAGGAGCGCACCTTGGCCTGCCTTAATAGTCCCCACCCCGGCGTAATTCATCGTTCGAACATTTCTGCTTTTCTTCTATCTTAATTTCTTAGAGCTCCGCAAATATATTTTTCTTTATAAAAGTCCCTTTGCACGGCCATAATCCTATGTAACGGAAGCGCGCTGCAGACTGACAGCGGAAGGTATTATAGCTGCATAAAAGTTCTTTGTGCACCATCAACAGGGCTACCGCGCTCTGCCAGTACAAATGATAAATTTTGTCCACGACCTTAGCGTTTATCCTGTGCTCTTAAGGTCCATAGCTTAAACGTGATAGCGTAGTAGATAATGCACAGTAGGTATAATTTTTCGAACGCTTCAACATCAAACGCGCTTTATCAACTGGCATGTAGGTACCTACCTTTACAGCGTACACAGGTACGGTAGGTATACGGCAGTTTATCCTTACCCTTAGCTTTCGAAACTATTACTAACTACCAATGCGCATTATTACTTGCAGTTCACCAATCTTCTGTTCGGATTTTTGTATCTTCCCTGTTGCTTAGGTACGAAGCTGATATCGATGTCCCTGACTAGGTGTTCGGATTTTAAAGGAGTCTTACTAACATTTTCCTGTGATACATATCGTGCATACCGATCAGCTACCACGCCGGCTTCTAATAGAACGGTTCCGGCCCATAACGTGTTCAAGTTTTGATCAATGCAGCAGTGTTGAAAGTGGGACGTGCCTTCCTAGGCACTGCGCACAGCTGTGTAACTTTTAACAGGACCTGATATCCGTTTTAAACAATGTCAATTTTGTACCTATGCATAGCGGGTCTATGTATCTACGGCAAACTTTTTTCAGCAAACCGCAACTATAATATCATGATAATTTCCTCAGATTATAATTATCGAGCCTGGTAGTTCTAACTTGAGTTTAGCCATTCGATAAGTTCCAGTACTCGGCTTACAGAGCGTATTCTTAGATTTTACTTTCTATAGTCATCTGTCACTAAATTCACTTGGAATCTATGGCAAGAATGTTTCTTAACGTTATGTCGCTGATCCTTGCTTAATTGTTATGTTCCTCTGCTGCTAGGCTGTCCGTCCGTCAGTCAGGCACTCACGACGACTGACAGCGGGTAGATATGTTGCGCGCGTTTGGTGGATTTGCGCGATCGATCGATCGCGCTGCGCGTTTGGTGGATGTTGTAGGTATTAGGCCGTAATTTCGGGTAAGTTGGACTATATACGGGTTTAATGTCGGGTAGGTTAGGGGGAACAAGGANGCGCGATCGATCGATCGCGCAAATCCACCAAACGCGCACAACAGATATACCACACTACACTGCATTGGAAGGCGTTATATTTTATTTCTAGAGTTTTACAGTGTAATATTCACAACGCATAGCTATTACAGTTAGGCTACGATATTATAAATGAACTATCGCACTGGCGCTAAAGGGGCGAGACTTCTGCTCTCGCAAGGGCTGATAGCTATTCAATAATACGCATTGAACTTCTTTGAAATATGAATATTGGACGTTTACGTTTTTCTTGCTGTGTTAACCCAATACCCTCGAGCGCTCGCTGTACTTCGACAAATTGGATACCGAGCGGGACTCGTCTACTTCATTCTCCATTTCCTTGGCATTATTATACATTATCTAGAGCTTTCTTCGTTTGCAAGACTAGTTGATGATAAGAACCCTCTACATGATGTTCGCCTGAGCTGTTGGTGTAGTAGACACAAGTACGGTATTCACTGTAACATCGGCGCGCGCGTTTGTGTCTGTGTCGCCGTTGTATGTTTATGCGCAATACCAGTCTGCAGGATGACTGCTCGGATGATTACACCGTCTGCTGGGAGGCGTCCTGTTGATATCGATATCTGGTGCACCCTATGTCCCTGCTGTGTCTTCATGCTCGTTCTGCTTCTGCTTTTTCCTCTCCAACTTCGATGCTGTGGTGTTGTGTCCGCGGTGTCTCTCGTTCGTTGCGTACGATGCTCTCAATTACTCTGATCGATACATCGGCAACGTCACTCTGAAGCGATCTAACATTTATTGCTATTATTACTTTAATTTTTTCTGCTGCTCTTCGTGCTGCCGGTTAGCTTTAGTTTGTCGTCATATCATTGGTCATTTAACTTTTGTAGCCTAGTTGGAGAATTTAAAGTGTCGCATGAAAGAACCGGTCATGTATAGTTTTCTTCGTTCACATGTCGCTGGGTTGTCACATACGACGTCCGTGAAGGAAGTTGCCTAACCAGAAATCTCATTATATAAGGATTTCTAAGTTAAGAAAGGACATGGACCTTTGGGGCTACGGGTAACGTTAAATTGCTACCTACAGTTGTCTACTTTCTACTAGAATAGATGCTCAGAGACTTGCGGGTTTTCTTTGCTTACATTAGTTGGAATCTGACTAAAACATTATGACGTGCGTTCTGTCATCTATGACCATTTTTCTTCACCCGTTTTTCAGGTCCTCCAAATCGTTTCTTACCATATAATTTCGTCTGATCTATTCGCTTGTTGCTCTCGTTTGATGATGCTCGTGTTTATGGAGAGTGGTAGGTACGTCGGGGACTAGGCGCGGCAATGGTTTATGGAGTTGGGCTTTTGTTACATCATTCCAATCGTCTTGCTTCTCCTTGCCAGTGACGTGTTGGGCTATCGTGATACATATATATATGTGCGTGATAGGTCGATTAATCCATTAAATTGATCGACCTATCACACGCACACACATACCTATATATCACGATATCTCAACAGAAGTTAAATTCAGTGGACGATACATACACGTCTCACTAAACGCTATTGAGTTTGTTGCGTACAAAGCTACAACGTCTGGATGTATTGTTGTACCTATTCAATAGCGGAGCCCAGTTTTCGGCGACCATTCAGCACTGCTTCATCCGTCAGACTCGTCTGGCACCATTAATAGCTACTCATCTTGTTAGTACGGTATTGAAGTTGTTCGTATAAGCCTCACAATTGCTAGCATTTTTTTTTTTGCGTATATTAACACTTTTGTGCGTGCTGTACACATTTATTGACCTTACATGTAGAATTATTCCTACGAAACGTGATGTTCGATTGAGGCACTAAAGTGTTAATGCGAGTAATGCTGGTTCCAATTAATTTGTGGCAATATTTGAGTAACAGTCGTAGGTACGGTATAGCTTTCCCTATGTTAATTACCTAATGTTCTGTCACACTGGACGATAGTTTGTATAATGACGTTGAAGTCGTTGATCGTATGCTCTACCTTGAAGCTGTTCACTCTACAACTCTCTAACATTCGTTATTTTTTCCAGGTGATGTTGCCGTGCTGGATCGTAGCTGCTTTGTTCCTCACCAGACAACACGCCGCTTCCTCCTATTGTTGAACCTGATGCCTGGTTGCAGCGCTGGACCAATTATCGCTATACTTGGAAGAAGACTAGCATTGGGCTTCACCAGGACACTCTCATGTGCTTCGAGGCCCGTGTTTCTTTATGTCCCAGATACCACAGCCCATACACTTCTTCACCTGGATATTAGTAACAGTTCTGCACACTGCTTCTGGAACTTATTTATATTCTACAGCCAACCGGCAGTACCGTATCTTCTACTGGAGAGTTGGAAAATCGTCAGGAATAAGTTTTTGAATAGTTTTACTGCCTCTCGATCAACCCCGCTTTTCAAGCGCATTCAGTGTGAATTATGAAAAGAATAACGTGCCATCACCATATAGGCCTCTACTACTATTTCCCCATCATCTGCACGTGATCATTAGGTGTTCTGCCCATTCAGAACCTAGCTAAATGAGCTAGTGATAGGTCCACAGCTATAATTTTCTCCCTCATACACTCACATGAAGCTTTCGTAATTCGTGGTGATTCGTTTTATCTGCTTTTCTGGTCATTGGTAGGTACTACTGTGCATGCACGTACCAATTGCAAACTTGATAGCTGCGGCATCTACAGAAGCATCTGCCTCAGGCTTCGTGCCTATCGAATAATAATAAGCACTTCCCTGATGTCTACGAGTGCATGGCAGCATTGGATAATTTGGATTACCGCCTTAAAATCTGCTTGAAACTGGAGTTCTACTGGTTGCATCCTGTCTCAATGGCCACGTGTCCCACTAGGATAAGTGCACCAGCCTTTTGCCTAGTGAGTAATGTGAGGATGTGCAGCTGGAAGGGCAGTATTGTCTGTCTCATCAGATTTCCATCTGCTCTAGCGCACAAATATCTCCTACGTAATTGTGCTCATGTTCGCCTGCATTGTACAAGTGAGGCGCTGCGTACCTATTCTCTGCATTGTCGTCATGCTGCTGCATGCCAGTACTGCCACCGTGTGCTGACAGGAAGAATGTGCTTCTGAGCACACTGCCTCGCTAGGACTTGCTTATCTGGTTCAGCCGACAGTATTTATGATGTCGCACGACTCCACCCCAGCATTTGAGGTCCAAGCGGCGCTTTAAAAGCCGATGTGGTGAAATCTTGGACTCGTGTTACGGTTGTGGTTGTTACGGTACCTTGTTCCAATGACTGAAGTGATGTGAAATCTAATGGTGCTCTGACTGACAGTGGTGTGCCTTGGAAAAAATTGCGTTAGTCTTGGATATTTTCAAATGCCTGTTCCTTCAGGTGTTGATAAATTGCAGGTAGAGGCATTTGCTGATGGGCGAGAGAGTATCGGGCCTTTTAATGTAACTACGTACCTACTGCAATTTTCGCAAGGCTTCTCAAGTGCACTTCTTCCAATTATATGAATTCATAGTCGTCTGCGTGCGTAGCTCACAAAAGCCTATTTAGAGCAACGTATTAGTGATGTTGTCTATATACTACCTATGTTGCAAATGGGTGGCTTCTAATGAGCTAGGATTGTTCATAGCTAATCTTGATTGTGGTGCGGTTGCCTATCTACCTATTCTCTATAGTCTCATGCAATCAAGTATAGGTATAAATGTCCTGCATCACTGCTATCCTATCGCTCAGCACCCTGCTGCTACTGTGGTACCTACGTTAGGACTCTTAACAGCAATAAATGATAGTATAAACGTTTTGTAGCTATATTTTATGATTTTTATATACGGTAGGCCTATATCATATGCTGCAAAGTGTGAAGGCCATTTTGCGACTAACAAAAATACTATTTGCAGCAGATTTAATGCATGTGATACCGTATTGAAGTTATTGCTACAGTTTCTATAGCTTGTAGTAGCTACATGCGTAACAATTTTTCTGCTATTTGTAACCAATAGCAATGGGGAAGCAAGAGCCAGCAGACTTTTGTCAAAGCGGTCATTTTACTTTTGTAAGGCAAGTGCTGTAGACCAAATGCAGATTTTAGCAAAATTGCGAATGCACCTCAACAATGAACTTTTTTTCAATGCACGAGATGATCAAATAAGTTTGTGTCACTGTAATACATCAGTACTCTTAATTTTAAATAAGGTTGTCTCACTGTAATTACAGTAGTAATCTTAATTTTACTCATCATTCGTGATTAAATGAAAGCAACTGTGTAGCTATCATATGTTGTCTCAGTTGCCAGCTGTTGGTATTATCTACGCCATATAGCTACTGCCAATATCGGAAAATGATTTTTGTAATAGTCAAACATGTCATGGCAACAATTTCTATATTATTTGGATTTTCTCAGTTAGTTGCTGTTAAGAGCTACGTAGGCAAAAATATATGCACTTTCACGGTAAGTTCTAAATCGAGGCGTAGAAGTACAACAAAAGGACAAATAGCTAAGGAAAGAAAGTAATTTCTCTATCTAAAAGATGTTGCAGAAGCCAATGCTTGGACGTCTTGTGAAATTTGTGTGACTTGTCTCAGAGGAGCCAGCTAGCTATAGCGAGAGGATTTTTAAAATTATTTCGAGGTATCGCCCAGAGGATTTTTTAAAAGTAACGCATCTTTGCATTAGTGGTCTGTACTTTGTATGTGTTTGT
Source organism: Parhyale hawaiensis (assembly GCA_001587735.2). Classification (NCBI taxonomy): domain Eukaryota; kingdom Metazoa; phylum Arthropoda; class Malacostraca; order Amphipoda; family Hyalidae; genus Parhyale; species Parhyale hawaiensis. The sequence goes on from LQNS02000304.1 coordinate 2,529,241, forward strand.
GGTCCGTACTCTGTTGTGTTTTGCTTACTAATGATCTTCTGCCCCATTCTCTAGTCATACCCTGTAACCTTAGCTCTCATTATGGAGAAATTTTAGGCTCGGGTGATGTTTGCAGAACTAGGTACATGGCTCCATTGCAAAGGACCTCTGGTGCTTTGAGGAAGTGAAAGAGACCTATGAAAAGCAGGTTCTTTTCAGATAAAATTGACTTTCGTAACTAATTAGCTACCTACTTAGTGATTGTTCCTTACCTACGTGGGGTTTGCGCTTTGTAAAGTTTCATCTACTTTGGAGACTGGACAGCAAGAAATGTTTTAATTCCGAGAAAATCTTGGGAATTGCTTGCATTTTAGCGCCATTGCTGGTGCGTGCCTTCTTACTAACCACTGCCCCATGGGGACGTTGTGCTACAGTGCTGCATCACCCCCATCATCACCATCTTCATTACCTCCACCGCCGACTTCATCACTAGGGCATCGGGCCTCTCTAGTGATTCCCTAGCTCTGCTGCTGCTCCACCACAGACTTTGTGCACCACCCACACCACTACCGCTGTCCTCTCCGTGCCGCCATCCCTTCATCACATCGTTTTTGCTAATTAACCCCTCATATTCAATGCATGCTTCTTCTACCCTCTTAGTCTGACATCCCCTTGCATTTCTCTCCCATATGCCCCATGCTTTACACTCTCTGGTCACACAACGTTCCGTTGCTTTATCTTAGTGTTGAAGTTTTATACTTGTAATGAACGCTGTTGTAAGCGCACTTACTCTGTTGTTACGTTGCTATCCTGAACTGTGGTGACAGCTGTAGGTACTGTACTTCTATCGCATACTCAACACACCTCTTACCCTAGCTGTGGATATGCGTATTCCTCCATGATATCAGTACTACTACGCTTCTGTACATCCTGAGAGATCGATTTGCCTACAAATATCCACATCCATACCCTTGCCTAGCGTGCCCCTAAATTCCTCTGTGATGAATTATTAACCGTCCCAGTACGTGCGTCAGTTGTGTGTCACCTGCGCATATTGTCTATAAACTGAGCCCTTTAGTGTGGTACACCTGCCGCATTCATTATGTTCGTTTTGATTCTTCATCGCATTGCTCGCCAATAACGCATCCTGTTGCCGTACTCTCTGGTGGCATTGTTGCATTGCATGCACATGTGCTCAGCAACTCTCCTCAACCATATCATAATGGTAGTGTTGCTTTTTACTAAACTCACTGTTATCTGGTAGCTTCCAGTAGTTTTAGCTTCTTTGGCTAATGTTACTGGCTTGTAGAGAGCTACATTCCCTCTCACATACATTCAAGACCCTGTGGCTAAACCATCCGTGTGTCATTTCGCTGACTTAAATTTTGCCGCCTTTAGTGTTACAAGACATATGGCATCAGTGCTTGTGGTACTGCTGCTTCTGAGGGATATGTACTTCACTGTATCTCCATAACCATCTCGTGTGAATGGTGCAGCACTCTTTTAGCTCAACGAATTATACCTACTTGTCTTATCCTCTACCGTTTCTTACTGCTCACTGGTGTTTGGAAACATTTCTTAATAGATTATAGGACGCTGTCTTGTATGTGACCACTGCATGGATTTATTTCTAACATCTAGTTTGTACTAGTACCACCTTGTGTTCAGCTCATGCCTGTTTAGTTATTCAGTTTTTTCCTTCAATTATTGCATTTCTTTATGTATGTATTTTAACTGTTCCCTTTGCTGAATGTGCACGTGCGATTGGTTTATACCCAAGTTTCAGCTCTGGCTTGCTACTAGAGTCTGGTGACATTGAAAGTGGTATTAATTTATGTTTCATTTAGTGTTTCATGCGCTTCTAGCGTGCTGACTGAAGTGTGCTCTTGCTGAAACGCTTACTAGACTTGTGATTATCAAAATTTATGTTGCTTCATTTCGCTATTAAATATTTTAATTATTGAAAAGTGACTTTTTTTTATAAAATATATAGCTAAGCCTTGTTTTTCTCTGAAAAATTAAAATTAGCGAGAAGTTAAGCACTGCATATTTGGCCCTTTTAACTGCCTGTTGTAGTTATAGTTATTTTTGTTTGCTCAATCTTTCCTTGATTTTATGGCTGTGTTTTATTTATTTACTTCAGATACTGTAAGTGTATTGAGTTGCTAGAGAGCTTGGCATCGCTATTGCATGCCTAGCTGGCGGCCTTACTCGAGTAAGATGAGCATGCAGCGGACAGCCATAAGTTGTTACTGTGACGCTGGGTTGGGTAGTGGCGGCGAGTGACGGACGCCGTAAAGTGCGTGTGTTGTCGGCATGGCGCGCCGAGGAGAGTGTGGACGACAGGTGGTGGTGTCGGTGGTGGGTGTCTCTGGAGGAGAGAGGGAGAAGGGGGTTACAGGAGTGGGCAAGTCGTGCCTCTGCAACCGCTTCATTCGTCCTCAAGCTGACAACTATCACGTCGACCACATCTCCGTGTTATCACAGGTATTGATGATGCTCACGGCTACAGCTATGTTATGCTTACTGCGCTGTTGTGTAATGGCACACTTCCTTTGGTCTCAGCTCTTTGCTTCTAGAGCATCAATGACGACAGGTTTTTTATTTTTTCACTGGTAGTGTGAGAGATGTTTTTATGGTTTGTAATTTGATGGAAAAGCTTGTTATTACTTGGAACTAATGGATATTAAGGCGGTTAAACGACTACTACTGCTACCGGTATTTTTGTAGTTTTAATACTGCCGTTTGCAGTGGCTATATGCTTTTGTATTTAATTTTATTAGCTGGTTTTTTCAGAGGCATAAGATGGGCCATAGGGTCATGTTAGTTAAGTTTGCCCATCTTATGTTACGGGGAGCAGGGACTCCTGGGGGATTGTGCAGGTTACGGTACCTTTGCCACTAGTTATGTCTTAGGGATGTCTGTATTTCGTGCCCACTTTGCTCCCTTCTGATTTCATACTCCTACTGATCTTACTTTCCTCTCGTCTTCACTTCATTCCCGACTGTCTGTTCCCATGCGCGTTGATCCTGTGTGAGAACAACTTCGTCCATGGGTTCCACGTTTCTATCGATATACTGTAGGCCTATGCCTTTTATTTCTGCTACCGTTAGATCGCCGTTGTAGTGGAGTTGGAGTAAAGTTTTTAGGCTGGACCGTGTTAAGTCGGGTTGACCCTAGTCATAGTTTCTCCTAATGCTGCTACGAAGTAGGCACCGTATTGAAACGTTTTTTACGTCCTTGTAAACATAGCTGTGTGTCGGCCGGATTATCAGTTGGCTGAGCAAGTGTCGCAGTCTTACTTGGGCCTGATTTCTGCTGCGTTTGTAATTGTACTTTGCCCCCTATTGTAACCCGTGATGTACTTACTGTGCTGGGTGTAAATGATAAATTGGGACATTTTTAAAATCAAATATTTTTCAGGTGAAGTCTGTGACTTTTTCTGTTTATAATGAAAAATTTGGCTTTTTAAGTTTATGAATCAATAGTTGTGAACCGTTTAAAAGGGCTAAGGCCAAGGAATTTGGTTATAGAAATGTAATTGCCGAATTGTACTGTGCTGGTAGCTGTGCATCAGGGATTACTAAGGTCACAGGATATGCAAGAAGCGCCATTTTGTGCATTGTTGCAGGGTTGAACACTGAAGGAGTCAAATGGATAACTCATAATCCAAAAAGTGATTTAAAACGCACTTCTCGTTTTCTTGCCAGCTTAAAAAGGCCAATCCATCAAGGTCGATGGCAGCATTGGCAAAATGCCCTAATGGTAGCAAAATAACCATATATATCCAAAGTTGTCAAAGACGATTTGAAAATGAAAGTCCTAGCTATGTCGGAAAGCTCGAAACATCCATTGCTGCTTACTATAACTAGCTACCCGAAGAATCATAGACTAGTTGTTCGTTTCTTCGTTGACGATAGAAATTTATCATCGATAAGGTGGGTAATCAAAGAAACTAGAGAGTAATTGTCTCGAATCCATCTGAAGTTCCACCTATCATTCAGAGTAAAAATCCAGCTTGAGATCTGTTGCACAGCCTACCAGTGTCGTGCAATTCGGCAATTGAATTTCTACAGCTAAATTCCTTTTCCTTGGCCTTCTTAAATGGTTAATAGACTAACTGTTGATTCATAAACTTGATTTTAGCTTTTTTTTGTTAATTTCAAGCAGGAAAGGCCATAGACCTCACCTGAAAAAAACCTTAATAACTTTAGAAATTCTCAATTTGTCATTAACCCCCGGTAGATATTGTGTAGAAACAGGTGTTACGTTTAATATGGTACTTGGTGATGAAGTGTGTATTTATTCAGTTGATTTACGGTTTCACTTTGTACTAAGTAATGCATCAGGTAGCTAGCAATTTGTTTTGAGTATCTACATCAACAGACTTTTTTTCTACATGATTGATAACATTATTAATTGTTGTATTGACTTCATTCATAGCACATTGCTGCCTAGTACCTAATTGTTCATTTGATATGACAGACGGACTTCAGTGGTCGTGTAGTCAACAATGACCATTTCCTGTACTGGGGCGAGACCATGCGGCTATCCGAGGACAGCGTCGAATACAACTTCCAAGTCATAGAGCAGACGGAATTTATCGATGATGCTTCCTTCATGCCCTTTAAAGGTAATATTTTAGTTCCAGTTTTGCTCTTCATTCTTGTGGTACTGTTAGAAATTCCTGTCTGGTCTTAGGCAACGCAGCACTGTTCAGCTTGTGAGCCTCATGTAGTCATATGCTTTCTTTTACTCATGTGTGATATTTAAGAGTTCCAATTGGAGGGTCTGTTGGTCGTTGTATTTACCGAGCAGTTCCTAGTAACATCGAAGTTAAATGTGTAAAGAGCTGCTTAGCCTATATAAGTCACCAACTCCATATTGCTCCATATTGGCGACCCCACGGGACTCATGTAGATTACCTTAGCCATTAGTTGGGCCTTCGGAACGTATATCTTTCGTGCCCACTTTGCTTCCTTCCATTTTCATACTCCGACTTGCTCATACTGTATTCTGATCTTCCCCTTCTTTCCTGACTTGCTGTTCCCATGCGCATTGATCCTGTGTGGGAAGACCTTCGTGTATGGGTTCCCCATGTCACACTATATGTTCCTTGCTTCTTCCTCTGTTAGATCGCCGTTGTTGTGGAAATGGAGGCTTGAAATACTCAATATAATAGCTAATAGGTATTTCAGAGCAGAATTTTAGCCCGAAAGAACTCGGTAAACGGTCGGTTTCGTGTAAACCTAGCATTGTTTGCAGCGTCATTTTTGATGTACGCCGGCTCTTATACTACAGGATTAAGATTATATACATCCCATATTGTAAATGATGAGAACATAACGTGTGATGTAGCTACTTGCTGTGCATGGTGAGTTCTGTAGGTCAAAGATAAATTCCACTTGGCCGCACACCCCGACTGAAAATCCATAAGTAGCTACATGTTAGTACTGCAGGTAGCTCTATGCTCATTGGCCCGTGAGTTGTGCTCGGCTGCAGTCGACCACAGACTCTGAGCTATGGCGTCAGAGACCGAAGGCTCTCCTACTGTAACTGGAACCCCCATCCACCATACCCATTTCTGGTTAGGGTCAGTACCTCCCAGTAGCGTCTAAGCGCCAACTGCTGACTCGGTAAGCCTGGCTTGCCAAGCTAAGCACAGGAAAACCTCATCTGCTTGGCAAATAGATTCGAACCTGCACACTCTTGAGTTCGAGAGTCATAAAACTCGAAAGTCCTGCCACGGGTGTCTTAGCAAACAAGCATAACTTGGAACCACTTGGGAAAGGGGAGTGTTGTTACAGGCGAGAGGAGGTTGAGCGTCTAATAAACCGAGATGAAAAAAGCTGATGTGCTGATACACTGATGTGTGCAACAGATAGGCGTGCCTGAAAAACAGTTCGAAACAAGTTGGTGATTCTCGGAACACTCCACGGGGGTGGAGTAACTTACATTTGGCCGCCAAAAAGTAAACCAATAAAGGGACATAATCTTTCCTCAAATTCTCATACCTGGGTACTCCCGACCATTTCATACTCGTCCTGAGAGCTAGCAACACACACAAGATAAAGAAGTAAAAAAGTTACACTCTGCAGCCCTAGAATTCCCGACGACGGAGAACGTAGAGTTAGGATATCGATGGCCTAGTCCTCTTCCTTTACTGCCTCTCCTGAAGGTGTAAATCAGACGTGGAATTGAGACGTGAGGCGTCAGCACAAGTCACAACATTTGACCATTTGCAATTTTGCATATCCCGACATCTGAAAGTCTTGGTGGTGACTATACGAGGACGACAACCTTCGGCAAAAAGAAGCATGCTTTCATTGCCAGCTTACATAGAAATTTGCTCAGTTATCTAGCAGATGCCACTCTACAACCCACAACACTCAATACATTCATGTACCAGTCAGAAGCAAGAAGTTGATGAGAAAACCTCTATTCATAACTCCAAAACCCCCTCTTCCTGAAAAAAATATTTTATACTAGCTTAATACAATATCTGACATTAATGTGAATACATATACAGGCTTAGCCCCGCCGCAGTGTTTCACGTTTGGTCACGGCACTTAACCCTTGCAATTGCATCCCTGCGGCGGGGAGGGCCCTGCTTATTCATGTTGCCTGTCAGTGTTGAGCGTTGTTTGTCAGTGCTGTCAATACCAGTCAGTGCAGACTGATAGTACCTATGTTCTCCGTTATTCTTGCATCCATGCAGCCTATTTAACATGACCATGTCAACAGCAGGGAAGATGGATCCGTACATCAAGCGGTGCTGTCAAACCAAGATTACCTCTGCAGAGAAACTTATGTATATATGTAAAAATCAGCTTGGTGAGTACCATTGTTGTGCTAAGGCGTATTTTACCTTTATATTTAGTAGTATTCTCTAGTGTACGTTGGAGTATTTGATGCTGTCTGGGCTTACTGGAGTGCTAATGTTTCTTGATATATATATATACCCATATATATACATGTTTTTCCAATTTCCTGGATGTAAATATGTGACTCAGAAAAACGATCGATTTATTAGTTATCCATAGTTAATATGACATATGTTATGCGCTTTCTAAGTGGAATTCTTGAGACTGGAGACTCTGTAGTTGAGGATATTGAGTGTGGAGCTATAAGTACAGTTTGTGTTGCAATGCTCAGTTCCCTGAGGATACCCCGCAGTATTTGTTAGGTGCATCCCTGATAATCTATTTTACCACTGCGTCATCTCTGCTGCTGCTAGCTTTTTGTTGATTCGACATATTTTGCTACAGTTTGCTGTATACCTTCACTAAACGAACTTATGTGCTTGGAAAAAGTGAAATGATAGCTAGTTAATTTTTTTGGACTTAGTACAAATACAGTATATGAATTTCATATTCAATATCATTGAGAGGAATTAAGCTAAGCTGTTCAGTTGAGGTTAAATCTTTGTCTGTCCACATGCAGGTATTGAGAAGGAGTATGAGCAGAAGGTGTTGCCGGAGGGCAAGCTAAATGTCGACGGTTTCTTGTGCATCTTCGACGTGTCGCAAGTGCCGAACAGGTCTCTAGAGAGAATGGTGGAACTCACGGCTTCTATATTAAACAACTGCGTCAAAACTAAGCGGCCTGTTGTGCTCGTCACCACCAAGAATGATGAAGCGAACGAGGTATGTTGTGCAGTACCTAGTTAGTTTCATTGGAATATTTCGAGAATGGGGAGTAGGGAGTTAAAATGGAGCACTATGTAGATGATAGTAGTTTGGTCGGTGTATAAACTAGTGGGATTTGCTCATCATTTATGTAGAGATTCGTCTTTCCATTTTCAATTGAATGGGACAAATACGTTATAAAATTTGTAAAATTGAACAAATGCAGTGACGCGATAAGTGCTAAAAAAATGTTAATATCGTTTATTAATTTTTTATATAATTAGTGTTCACTGGTTGGCTTTGTGGAGTTAAGGAAGTTTCTTGAAAAAAACTCTATTGTTTTGTGTATCTGTGCTTCAGGTGTACGTGAAAGAAGCAGAAAAACTCGCCAGTCGCAAGGAATTTAAAGGCAACATCCCCCTGGTGGAGACTTCATCACATGAAACTGTTAACGTAGACACTGCTTTCATGACCGTGGCACAGCTTGTAGAACGCAACAGAGGGCGAATTAGAATATTACCTTTCTATGAGGCAGCTCGACATCGCAAGGAAATGATAGACATTGCTACAGATGCGTACCTACGGCTAGTGAAGACCACCATTATCGACTACAGGGCGTTGTGGTCGAGCTCTAGTAAGAAGTTGGCCCAGAGCCCTGATTTCATCCACTATGTTGATGTGCTGGGCCTCGACAGCGCCGCTAAACTCTTCAGGCGGCACACCAGGAAGCTTAAAGACGAGTTTCTGCAGAGGAAGGTCGAATCTTACATGGACCTCCTGCCATCCATCCTCCGGGAGTTCTTCCCTAATCTGCGCAGCTTACAAGACGGGTTAGTTTTGCACACGTGAGGAACTGAAGATATAACGTTTAAGAAAACGTGTGCATCGCTGTCCTACTAATGGATTAGGGGGAATTACCCAATTGCCGAACCAACTCTATTTCCGAACAAGCAGTTATTATTTGATGGGATTATTACTCTCACCTGTCAAATATAGCTGTTTGTTCGAAAATAGTTCGGCAATTGGGTATTTCTCATACCCAGGAAAATTTTCAAAATGTGTAAATTTAGCTCTATGTTGAGTGTAGCATCTTCTTTCGATTTTTCGAGTAATGTACAGTACTGTAATAATCATTTTGGCACTGCCGTGCATCTTTGTCACCATCATATCTTTCCCTTTTCTGCCTAGGTTTTGACAGTAATATAAACACTCTGTCTTCCAAAATTATTTCACTTCTGTTCTAATTAACAATTGCGCAGGAAAACTCACCAGATTATGTGGAAGGCACTTCATGTAAGAATGCCTTCTGAGGTTAGGCATATTGATGTACATTAGGTAACCAAAAAAATCCTTGCGGTTTTTAAAGTAAATTGTTTAACAGAAAAAGTTACTTTCCAGGTTACACGGTATTTTTTAAGGTCGTACATTGTTCAGATGGAACTTTCATTTGTGTGTTCTGTTGCTCTTAGTCAGCCAGTCATTAAACTTGAGCCCCCCCCTCCGGGGGCATAGGATGGGCCATAGGCCATAGGGTTAGGTTAGTTAGGTTCGCCCATACTATGTTATGGGGAGTAGCGCCCCCAGGGGTATGAGTAGGTTACCTTAGCCATTAGCTAGGCCTTCGGGACGTCTGTCTTTCGTGCCCACTTTGCTTCCTTCCACTTTCATACTCCTACTGATCTTACTGTTGTCTGTTCTTCCTCTTCTTTCCCGACTTGCTGTTCCCATGCGCGTTGATCCTGTGTGGCAACTCCTTCGTGTATGGGTTCCCCGTTTTTCTGTCGACATACTATATGTCCCTTTTTTTCCTCTCTTAGAAGATCTTAGTACTTATTTAGGGAGGCTTAAATCTTCTTATAATACCTAATACTTGAGCCCCTACAGGGAGTGGCTCACTATCCAGCAGCGGATCAGCGAACATCCTGACTTCGAGCGATACTTTTTGCGCTGTCACGAGGACCTGCCTTGGACCGAGAATCTAGACTTGCTGGACTCGGCGGACTCCAGGATCCCGTTTGACGTACTCGACTCCAACGAGGCCGAGACTGTGTATAAGAATCATGTTAATGCCCTCCAGGCTGAGCTGGAAATGAGAGAGTGAGTGCAAGTATACAGTTGCTTTCAGGTG
>LQNS02000304.1:2554094-2566906 GCA_001587735.2 Parhyale hawaiensis
AGCTTTGCTCGTTAACTACGCAATATCTACAAAGCATTTATCTCGACAATGTTTCCTGTGCAGTCGGAGTTCCCCGGCGACGAGGTGGAGGTAGAAGGCGAAGTGTACTGTTTAGACTACCGCCCTATCGATGGCGACGTCTCTCAGCCTCAGTACGCCTTCACCACGCCTGACTTTAGTCCTCATGGTAATACTTGTCTCCCTGCTGTGACTGAATGCTTCTACTGTCCCTCTTGCTGAGTTTCTTTCGTGTTAGCTGTTCAGTATGTATCACTGAAATACAGCACTTGATGTAAGCAAAATCCGAGCCTGAAAGTTTAGGCCGTCTACTATATTCTTGATTTATTTATAATTACTTACCTTCCCGTGGACAAGCCCGTCTCTTAAATTATATATTTCATGCAATCGTATTCTGCTGGCGTTAAGGTAAGAAAATTGCTGCCAGCGATGACAGTAGTTGTGCTAGTATGTCATTGTCTGTGGCATCCTCCATGGACTTTCAATGTTTTCGTGAAAAGCATTCCCTAAATTCGCCCAACTTTTGTTATGGGAAGCAGCGACCCCAGGAGAACCTGTAGGTTACTTAAGCCAATAGCTAGGCCTTCGGCACATCTTTCCTCAGTGTCCACTTTGCTTCTTTCCAGTTTCATACTCCTTCTAACGATCCTTTCCTCTGTTCGTCCTCTTCTTTCTCGACTTGCTTTGCTAGACATGCGCTCTGATCTTGTGTGGGAACACCGTGCTTGGATTCTACGTTCATCTTGTCATACTATATGTCCCTTCCTTTTCCTCTCGTAGAAAAGCTTAGTACTTATTTAGGGAGGTTTAAAACTATCTTATGTACCTATACCTGAGTTATCTTACCAAGAAAAAGTGGCAGACAAACAAATGGTTGAACGTAATTTTACCAATAGTTAATTATCTGTTCTTCCTAACATACCTAACATTCCCTGTAAATTTCCTTAAGATCCGTCCATAACATTTTGAGTTATCTTGGTGAGAGACAAATGGCAAATACCTACCTAACCTCCTTAGCGGAGGTGATAAAAATTCAGATTTCGGTCAGTACCTTGTCAGCGCTGCAGAATGTACACAAGCTCCCCATTCTGGATGTTGCAGCCACTGTAGTACCTATGCTGACTAATGTAAACTGAGCTTTGCATAGGCTTGTAGGTCCCCAGTATGTAGGAGCTGCTTACTGAACACCACCAGTAAAATCTACACAGAACATTAACAAACGTTGCCATCGCAGGTGTGGTGTGTGCGTACAGTACCAGTGCAGGTCTAGAATATCTGCGGGCGTCACTGGAGCACCAGTTGCTCAACCAGCTGGAGCGAGAGGAGACCGCGCCAGCTACAGCCATACTCTACACGCCTCATCCCTCGCTGGACAAGCACACACAGCATGCGTTGCATCAGGAGGGCACCAGCCTGGCGCAGAGGTTTGTATTGTTTCTTTACTCTCTTCCGTGTTGCTTACATTCTAATTAATTTACTTTGGGGTCATGCGGTATGCACTTTAGGCTTAAGAGAAACTTTGTCTCTGAAGGTGGGTAGGGGAACACTCTCATTCATGGGTTCCACTCCACCTTTCATGCACGTTGATCCTGTGTGGAAGCACACTCATCTATGGATTCCGCTTTTCTAGCACTGCCTAGATGTCCCTTATTACTTCCTGTGCGAATTGACATCTCTCATTTCGTAATAATAGAACTGAAAGTCTTTTGTATTATTCTACTTTCAACTTCTCAGAAGTCCCGTCAGTTGAAGCTTTCTTTGCTTGTTGCGTTAAACGGAGATGAGTTTTCTTAATGTTCCAGGCCGAATTTCATTTTGCTTGTTCGGTCTCGTGATTTTCTTTCTTTGCTGCGCTGGCAATTCGTCATCAATTCTGGAACATTTTACATATCGCTCATATGCGAGAACTACGTCATGACTCAAAAAATGAGAAATTTGAGTTAAGACAACCATGAGATTGCCCGTTTCCTGCTGTATATTGTGGTAATAACGACACATTTCTACCTGCAAAACTCACCACTAGAGGGCAGTAAATGTCACTATTGCGTCGGCCTAGATGTTAGTCATGTTAGCAACCCTTGGTGTCAACAATGGCATATCTCAGTTCCTGTTCAGCCGTCGTGAGGGAAGGGGCTGTGTGTTGTCAAAAAAAACATCATATTTTGTTATGGGTCAGTATTGGTGATACTGTGGCTGTTTAATATGAAAATACTCTGTACTGTAAAATTGCCTTTTTTAAAAGTTAAGACGTTGTTCTCGCATGTGCGCGATGTATAAGTGGAAGAACCCAGCGGATCCCAGAGCCCTGTACAGCATAGGATTTGGTATGAGGTGATGTTACCTTCGACCCTCGTACGTCACGAGTCAAACCCCCAAAATCTTCTGAGTCAACTCGGGCGTAGCATGGCCTTCGTGTTTTCTTTCTTTCTGTGCCCTCATTTTCTGCTTCTCATTTACATACTTGCACGTCGTGATTTTGTCTAGTTTTTCTGACTTTTTTTTGCGTTTATTTTCCTGCCATGGGTCCTCAGGGGGCATAGGATGGGCCATAGGCAATAGGGTACGCTAGCTTAGGTTCATCCGTCCTACTTATGTTATGGGGAGCAGCGCCCCCAGGGGGGCCCTGCAGGTTACCTTAGCCATAGCTAGGCCTTCGGGACATCTGTCTTTCGTACCCACTTTGCTTCCTTCCCATCTCATACTCTATCTGATTTTTCTTCCGTCTGTTCTTCCTCTTCTTTCCCGACTTGGTGTTCCCATGCGGGTTGATCCTGTGTGGGAAACCCTCGTTCATGGGTTTCACGTGTGTCTCGTCATACTTTAAGTCCCTTCTTTTTTCCTCTTTGATATGGTCTTGGTTGTGGAAACGGTGACTTAGACTTCTGAATATAATAAGTTTGAAAAAATGTTCTCTCCCTTACATCTATTATTCTCTTCTTTGCGGCACCGTGTAGTAACTATGGATGCTCGAACTAATATATAATGTTATCCCTTAGCCTAATCGATTCGCCTGCTCTACTAACGTTTCCTCGCATGCATGCTGAGATACATTTCCACACTCAAGCTATTAAATCTTTTGACTTAGTGCTCTGTTATTGTATACTTTTCCGTTATGGAGCTACCCAAAAATGCGCTTATGATGACCTGGACAAATATCTATTTCATGCAAGTCCATCTTTTTTGTTGGTGTCTTTGTAGAATGTAACTCTATCTTTGTGTAGAAGCCACATGATTGATACGCCTGGTCAGTAATTGTGTTTGTTTCTATTCGCAGTTTGCAGTGTAGCTTTGTTGATGCCGGCCTCAGCAACGACAACTCCAGCGGGGAAGGAGCTGGCGAAGGAGAGGGTGAAGGTAATGGCAGCACAAAGAGCAGTGGCGGTGCTGAGACCGGTGAAGAACTTGATCGGGGTATTGTGAACAGGACAATAAGGAAGTTGGTTACCAGCATACATCACCGCACCACTTCCCTCTCCCTCTTCCAGTCGTCCACACTGCAGCCTGCCGTGTGTCCCGACATACGGTGAGTGTTCATCTCTACCTAAGTATTTATAACACACATAGAAAAAATATAGGTTTATATTACTCGTTCTACTTGCATTATATGGTGTGTCACAGCCGTGCATTATATGGTGTCACAGCCGTGCTATGTGATTCATTTAGTTTCGTTGTGAGGTTCGACAGGGATGTTTGATGTTAATCAAGGTGTTTTAAATTGTGATTTCAAGATGTTTAAGTTTTGAAACTATTCACGTGAATTAAAAACAAAGTTTAGTCCTTTGCCGCGTCAGTGTAAGGCCGGGGCCCCATCGAAGCAACGAACGTCGTGCGTTGCAAGAAATTTTTTCATGAAAAACGTAACAACGGGTACGGTACACAGGGTGTCTAGTAGTTTGGAAAACAGGGAAAACTCAGGAAAAAAATTACTCAGGAAAACAAAGGAAAACTCAGGGAAAAATGGATAAAGAATCAAAATACTCAGGGAATTTCTGCAGGGGATGGTGTTCATTTTGTGGGGTTATCTCTTAGAGTGTGGCGTTCCCCCAGAGCCTGAGCCATATGAGGATTATTTGTTCTACAGTGGGGGAAAGGTGGATGACTGTCTAGCTCTATTTTGCAGCAAATCCTAATATTGTGAAGGTGATTAGTAGGAGTTTCTCTTGCTTGGAAGCTCCAGCCTCATAATAGGTAGGTACATCCTTGGGCTCTGAGCTGTTTACAATTAGTGAGTGCTTGGTTTGGGCGAGGATGAATTTGCTTAATGAGAATAATCTCATTGTTTTTACTGACTCATTAAGTGCTCTGCTCCTGTTACAAAGTAGGAACCCAAAAAAAATAAAGTGCATTAGTTTTGCTAGTCAAGAATTAACGTTGACTCTTAATGCTTCTCACTCGGCTAAACTTCAGTTTGCCCCTGGTCATAAGGGAATATCTGGTAGCTAATGAGGCAGCAGCTGCGGCTGCAAAAAGAGCTTATTTACTAAACTATCAGACAATTTCACCTTTACTCATTGATGACACAATTCACTAGTTGAAGAGGAAAATACGGTGCCTCTGGCAAGATGAATGGCTGGACTCAGTTCGCCAGTCTGGAAAGGGTAAATTCCTTGCAACAATTAAGGAAAGACTGGGGGACTGGCCATGGGCCTGCCATGGGATAAGATCTATGGAATGTAGCACAGCGCCGATTTCATGTAGGCCATGCGGGAGCACCGTACTCTCCTATCGCCCTCAGGGGCATATTGTGGCGGGCCCTATCCCTGCCACAATATGTTTGGGCATCACGCACCCAAGGGTCCCGAGTGACTTCTCCGCAGGGGATGTAGCATCTGGCTGCAGTTCCTGCGGAAAAGATTAGTTTTGTAGAGTTAGGTAGGTTCTTTATATCTCCCCTTCTGTTCCGCGAGGTGGGCCGCCGAATGGTGGTAAGCTACCTATCTCGTGGGACTCCTATCTGCTCCCGTGTGGGGGGGGGGGGCACGGAATATCTGGTAGCTAATGAGGCACGGCAGGGACCCCCCGCACGAGTGTTCGCTTTCTTCTGTCTTCTCTTTTCGTTATTCGTCTCCTTCTCTGCGCCGCACGGCGGAGCGATTTCGTTCGTTTCCCTGAGTTCGTTGGAGTTGGAGATGCTCGCGCCTTATTTCCTGCCAGACATGGTGCACTTGGCCAAGATTGTTCTAATAGAACTCATTTGAGTTCGACTNGACCGGTGAAGAACTTGATCGGGGTATTGTGAACAGGACAATAAGGAAGTTGGTTACCAGCATACATCACCGCACCACTTCCCTCTCCCTCTTCCAGTCGTCCACACTGCAGCCTGCCGTGTGTCCCGACATACGGTGAGTGTTCCTCTCTACCTAAGTATTATAACCCCCATAGAAAAAATATAGGTTTATATTACTCGTTCTACTTGCATTATATGGTGTCACAGCCGTGCTGCGTAATTCATTTAGTTTCGTTGTGAGGTTCGACAGGGATGTTTGATGTAACTCAAGCTCTTTAAATTGCGATTTTAAGATGTTAAAGTTTTGAAACTATTCACGTGAATTAAAAGTAAAGTTTAGTCCTTTGCCGAGTCAATGTAAGGCCGGGGCCCCATCGAAGCAACGAACGACGTGCGACGCAACCAATTTTTTCATGAACTACGTAACAACGGGTACGGTACATGAGGTGTCTAGCAGTCTGCAAAACAGGGAAAACTCGGAAAAAAAAATTACTCAGGAAAACGAGGGAAAACGGGACCAAGAATCAAAATACTGAGGGAATTTCCCCAGGGCAGGGGATGGTGTTCATTTTGTGGGATAATCTCTAAGAGTGTGGCGCTCCCCCAGAGCCTGAGCCAAACGAGGATTATTTGTTCTACAGTGCCGGAAAAGTGGACGCTATCTAGCTCTATTTTGCAGCAAGTCCTAATATTGTGAGGGTGACTAATTCGAGTTTCTCTTGCTTGGAAGCTATAGCCTCATATTAGGTACGTCCTTGGGCTCTGAGCTGTTTGCAGTTAGTGAGTGCTTGGTTTGGGCGAGGATGATTTGCCTAATGAGAACAATATTGTTTTTACCGACTCATTAAGTGCTTTGCTCCTGTTACAAAATAGGAACCCAACAAAATAAACAGCATTAGTTTTTGCTTGTCAAGAATTAATGTTGACTCTTAATGCTTCTCACTCGGCTGAACTTCAATTTGATCCTGGTCATAAGGGAATATCTGGTAGCTAATGAGGCAGCAGCTGCGGCTGCAAAAAGAGCTCATTTACTAAACTATCAGACAATTTCACTCTTACTCATTTATGACACAATTCACTAGTTGAAGAGGAAAATACGGTGCCTCTGGCAAGATAGATGGCAGGACTCAATTCGCCAGTCTGGAAAAAGTAAATTCCTTGCAACAATTGAGGAAAGGCAGGGGGACTGGCCATGGGATCAGATTTATGGAATGTACCATAACGTCGACTTCATGTAGGCCATGCGGGAGTACCGTACTCTCTCATCTCCATCGCTTCAACTTCGGTGACTCCCCAAACTGTGACTGTGGGCCTATAGACGCTGTTGAGCATTTTCTGTTGCATTGTCCTCTCCTTTATAACTCGGGCAATTCTCTTCAGCTCCTTCTCCTCGGTAGCTAACCTTCTTGGCGGTGGTCTCGTTCCTCCTGTACAGTTCAGTCTCAAATTTTTGCTTCTCTAACCACATTTCTCCTAACTTCTGGGAAATTAACTGATATTTAGGACCTTATAGCTGTGTAAAAAACGAATTGATGGCTTTTGAAAATGAAATTATTTTTTGATTAGGACTGTTTACACAGGCCGTATGTGTAAGTGGCCTTCCATTTTGAATATGTGTATGAATATGTGTGTGGGTCCCTATGTGTATGTATAGTGATATAAGTGTATGCCACATAGCTATGGCATATATGTAGTTAGCCACAATTTTCCTATCCTGGAGCGTTCATAGATTGAAAGCAGTTTGAATTACTCTATGGCGTCTGTAGCTAGCCATGCAGTCAGTGGATCTGATTTTACTATGCTACCACTGATCTAAGTTAGCTACCGTATCAAGCTACCAAAGTTGACCTACGGTATTGTTGTTTGCAGGCCAATTAAATTTCCTGGCTTCATATTGATCATTATAATAATTGTCATTTTGAAGATTTCTGATGTAACACTCGTTTGCAGGCCAATTAAATTTGCTGGCATCATATTGATCATTATAATAGTCATTTTGAAGATATCTGATCGGTTGCTGCTGTAAGAGCATAGCCTATGTACATGAATGTGACTATTTACCTCAGCTTATCTCAAGAACTGTTCCCTGCCTACTGACTAGAGACGTTGCCTGGAGGTGATGTGCTATCCTTGGCGGTATCTTATTCTGGGGTAGAGACTAGGTAGCTACTCTAGTGAGAGGCAGTGCGTTGTCCCTGAGGCAACATCTCCCTCATCCTCTTGCTCCTTCAGAGACTCACTGCAGACGCCTGTAATAATTGACTAAACTGCCAATTTCTGATCACATAGTTATTTTGTAAACTCCAGGCTGGGCCAGGGCAGGCTGGACCTTCTTCGAGCTACAACTTGGATGCATGTTGTGTGCTGGGCATGTGTTGACAAACATTACTAACACAATATCAGGTGTATAATATCAGAACGCTAACAGCATGTTTATCTTCTTGTTTTTCCCCCTTTTTGGCTCGCTTCCCATCTTCTTTCTGAACTGTAGAGAGGTGTGGGGTGGTTGATCCTTCTGTTTCAGGTAGTTAGGCCTAATTGTTTTCTGCTTATTATATTAGGTATAGCTGCCTAGTACTCTCGCAATGCCTCTTCTGCTCACTCTAAGAATACAGTCATTGGGGGAGTCAAATGGGTTCCCAGAATCCCTGATTACTAGAATATGGGATGGCATCTGTTTCACTGCTGCCCTTTGGTGGATGTGGGTTTGGGGTGTGTTTTTCTTTCTGTTGTAGGGCTCTTTTGCAGAATTGTATGGAGATCAAAGTTGATATTGTCTCAATAGAGTGAAATAACTTAAGACTGGAGGTTCCATGATCGAGATCTCGAAAGCCTCCTTGAAATTCTATAAAAGAAAAAGAATAGGGTGATTTGTATTTGGCAATGGTCTCAGTCCCATTACGCAAATAACCCGTTGGTAATCACATTATTTGAGCGGAGAATGGACAATCTGCCACTCAGGGAAATTTCAACAAAATCTGGAAAACTCAGGGAATTTCAAAAGTCCTGATCGCTAGACATCATGGGTACAGCAATCTACTGTCCCCACCGACGCATCCCATATTGCGCGACACACTATCGCTCACAGGTTTCATATCTTCCCTAAAAATCGTATTGCATCACTTGCTGTGTCAGAGGGGCCGAGGCCTAAAGTGACGTACCGAGTAACAAACTAACCGGGTTGAAGACCAGACTATTGAAATCAGTGCTTCGGGACCATCACTCCATTGACGGTTACAAGCCGGAGACGAGACCCCCTAATGAACAGTTTATGACGGTCACACTAGTGAATTCTATGCTATGGTCAGGTCAATTCTCCAGTTCGTGACAGTCCAGCTTGCCAAATCGTAACCTTTCCAGGCTAAGGGTAAAATCACCACTTCTGATTCGTGACGGTCACAACCGTGAAATTATTGCACACTGAACTGTCCGACTCAGAACACTATATTGATCTGTTTACTCTTGCCGTATTTGCCCAGCTCTTCCACCCTGGTCTGTACACCAATTCCAGTCTGGCTAGAGAGTACTCAAGCTAGCGACTGTAGCTAGCAATCTAGCCCAGGCTAAGCTATCGGAGTACAGTACCAGATAGTTATTGAAACGCGGTGTAATTAAAGGCGTGCACGACCTCGGGGTATAAAATACAGTACATTGGGAACAGTTTTGACAGCGTGCACTTTGTCGTGGGCCCTAAACGCGGAGGCTAACCTCATTAGCACGGTTCCATTGTCGGGCAAGAGCGTCCACAAAAGCAACACAGTGCCTGCCTAACAGCCATGGCCGCATCAACTTCACAGCCTACCCGGGAAAGGCTAACTTACCGATAAAATGTACTACACATTGGGCTCTAAAACGGCACAAATAATGCCCCAACACCATGGCGGCCACACTAGCTGAAAAAAGCACAACCTCCCTCACGGAACACGAAATCGACCGTGAGTCAGTGTGGTCTACTAAGCCTAGTGTGCCTATTCTGTATTTTTTTTAAATTTTTTAGTAGGGAGGTTTGAAGAAGGCGGGCGCCTGGCGTAGGCACGCGGAGTTGGCTGAACTCGTTAAAACGGCCTGCCGCACGAGCTCATTTCACTACTGAATAATGCCAGTTAGGCGTTTCAGAATGCAAAAGTAATATATGTGAATGTGCTGAGAACATTATTCAAAATAGGACGAATTTTTTAAATGGTAGCTAATTTCTAACTAATGTAATAAATTGCATTTCAGAACTTGGTGCTTACATTTAGCCAACCCCCTCCCCGCCTCAAGTCTAAAGCAGCTCTTAGTGTGGCACTGTTGCGCAAACGACCATTACAGTATCATACTTGTTACAGTGCTTTAAGTTCTTTATTATTGTCATACTCTCCATTGTCTTACAGGGTGATCATGTGCGTGCTTTGTGGTGACCCGTACTCCCTGGAGGCTGTACTCAGCCCTTTGCTCTCCAGTCCGTTGTGTGTACCTGCTGGGGACCGCACAATACAAATACATTCCTTCCTCGGTGGGTGCTGGCGACTGTTCTTCCTTAGCCACTTTCTTCGTGACAAACTCCATGACAGATGCAAAACAATGTTAATTCATGCTAAGCTTGTTTCTTTGGATGCTTGCCTCACTAAAGCTCTTCGTTTTGGTCTGTGTTGTGCATTCATGGCTTCAGTGATAACAGCAGGTGTGACTGTGCCAGCAGCTAGAAGCAGCTCTGTCGTTGATGTCATGTTCTTGACTTTTGGTGAAACTGTAACCGTGTGCTGTATGCATTCATGGTCATTTCTACTGAGCAACGTTTTAGTAGGAATATCACCATGGAAGTAACTAGTTATGACCAATTGACCGATAAAAGGTTACGCTTACCCTCCCGAAGCAGCATGTTATGCATCCCATGGACCCGGCGGTGTATACAGTAGTTAATACGTGTAACGTTGTGCAGATGAGAGCAAGCGAGTTGTGGAAGTATCGGTATCTTCTTATCACGGCGCCAACGCTTTCAGAGAAGACTTGGTGCATGGTTTTATCCTCGTTTACAGTGCCAAGAGAAAGGCTTCGCTTGGTGCACTCAAGGCTTTCTCATCTAATATTCCTAATCTACCTATACAAGTAAGTGACAGGCTATTAAACAGCTGAAAATTAGTAAAAGTCACCGAACAAACAGCGGGGAGTTAACACTTTTCTGTTCGTTTTAGACCGAGTCCGTTGTTTTATTACAGTCAACCTTGTGTAGTACAAACGGCCAATTCCTGCACTGCAGCTGCGCGTATGTGTTCCTGGAGGGCATTAATAAAAGCGTTCCCTGCAGAATTTGTATGGAATGATCTATTAGAAGGTCTCAATTGGAGAACAACGCAGTCAATTCTTGCACCAATTGTTGATTTATACTTTTCATCGTTTCGGCAGATTTTGGCTGTGACGGAGTCGAGTTCAGCGTCTGCATTCTTCAGTTCAGAGTTGACACAGCAGCTGATGACGGAAGGCAATGCCGTAGCTGATCGTCTCCAGGCGCACTACACCACAACTTCCGCTACTCCGCACCAAAAATGTCAGTTGAACTTTAGGTTTTCTTCATACATGAAACAATTTGTTATTCTGTAACGTAACGAGTGAAATTATTTAACGGCATTGATATCCTAGTTAGTGGTGGCTTATCTTCCCTTTATGTTGCAGCCACGACATTCACTCCGTTCTTCAAAGAAGTTTGGGACAAGAAACCAGAGATAGAGCAAGCCTTTAATATGGAAGATCCATCCGGTGAGTTTTTGTAGTTAACGTCAGATTGCAAAGGAAATTCGTTAATTTCCTTTATAGAACTCGTGGTGTCAGTACAGTACAGCTACGTCCGTAAATCCTCCGTGGTGGCTGGTAGATCTTTGCAGTATTGGAGTTTTTGTATCACATTGAGAAAGGTTCTTGAATGCGTGTGGACGCACGATTATTGTTATATTATGGGTTTTCCCAGGACGCACGATTTGATGAGGGAATATCTGCTTACGTAGTGCATGTGGTCGCGCATCGATCATGTAAGTTTTGGAATTACTTGTCGAACATTTTATGTATTAATGGAATTCATTATCTAGTAGATGACAAATATAGTTTGAAGTTACTTTCTCTTACCGTTCTCAAGATTACGCTATGCCCAGCCGTGAAGTGGCTGAATAGCTGCAGTCGTAGCGAGCGCCAGTTCTTTTTAGCTGTGTCTAAGTCGACTGGAAGACTGCCATGACGTGTTCTGTACGTTTATATGAAGCATGACACGGGTTGCAGGTTTGGATGACAGCGGTGAGGGGACCTTAGAGCGACCTGCCGAAGCTGTACGAATGTTGGGCAGAGGCGGGTCTGCCTTCACTCCAGTCCGACGAGCGAGAGGCGCTCTGCCTCCTCGGTCTCATTCAGCGGAGGGGTGAGCTTGTGCTTTTCCTATTCTGTTCTATATGCGATATTTCAGCAGTGCTTTACTCTTTGAAATGCTGCTGCATCTTTCTTATTTATAAAGAATTAGTATTATCCATCAATCGCTCTTGACAACAAGTTTTGTAGTTCGGTCTGCACATACCTGCTCTCTCCTGTACCACTTGGCATCAGGATCGTACGAGAGGAGCGTTTTCCTTCCTTAGTATTCTTGTACTGCCTTCTGCTATACCGTGAGCGGATTATGCCAATCTTCTGCACGTAGTCTGCTCAGTCTTTACTGACTCGTATTTCATTTCAAATTGTTTGAATTATGCGGTTACCACAATGTTACCATAACAATATTTCGCTATGCACCATGGGGCTCCTAAAGTAGGATTGCAGTTGCACAGTATCATTCGTTATCCTTCCCCCTATTTCCACTACAGACACGTCGAAGGCCTACCTCCATAGGTTTGGTATTGATGTAGCTGCGTATTCTTCATTCATTCGAAGTCGGTTGCTATTATAGACATTCTTGTGTTTAGCACGCAGTTCTGCCTCAAGAATAGTCATTTCCTCACTCGCTCGTGCCATCGTATTGCTCTTGCCCTTCTCCCTTTAACGAATGAGCGATCGTACACTCTTGACTGCACCACTTCGGAACAACCGCATTTTTGCTAAACAATTAATCTCGTTCATCTTTTTTATAGGTACGCATTTATACCTTACTGCCTAAACGAACCGATCCTCCTTCATAATTCCTTCAGTTGTTCTAGCGAGCTGCTGGATATGTAGCTTCGCTTACATCATCATGGTCCTAGATGGTATCGCGTTGCTTGCTGGTAAACCGCCACGATTCTGGAGGCTGATATCCTACATGGAAAAAAGGCCGTGAAGCCTTACTGAGGTGTGGCGGCTGAGTCTGTCCATTCACGTTACCTGGTAGATCGTAACTTTTAGGGGGGCTTTGTACGCGGGACATTCAAAACCTGCTGGCAACGTGATAACAAAAACAATACTAATCGCGGTACCTACTCATTTACATTGTATTGAGCCTCTCACTCCTTCAGCACACTCTCCTCCAAGGTTTACGCACTTCTGGAGCCGTTTCATCCACTTGACTAAGCACTCCGAGTACTCACAAGCAGGTATACTCTTCAGCAGTAAAAGTATCTTCACAGATCCCATTGTT